>ML769387.1:0-375704 GCA_009733575.1 Gymnopus androsaceus JB14
GGCAGGCATCCCACCCTTTTCGACAGCACCAATGGCTATGCCAAATATTCACTAAAACATGACCTAGATACTATGCTAAATATGCAGCATTAGGTCCAATAAGCGCCAGGAGCATGGGGAGAATCGGAAACAACAATTTGGCCGAAATGCCGAGAGGCGGCAGGGGCGGCCAGGTAGCTATCGGGATTTTTGGTAAATGCCTAAATTTTTTTTACCTTGGAGTTATCGGGAATCCTTTGCAAAACGACTTCCGATAACTATCGGGATATTTAGCTTAGATGTAGCAGCATCTGGTGCTTCCTCAGCACCAGGATAGTGGGACAACACTTCCTTTTTGAACTCGGTCCACGTCTTGGTAATGTCTTTGAACGTGGGGAGCGTTCGCCAGAACCTCATCGTCTCGGGGTCTGCGTAACGAAGAATCCCTTTCTTCATATCTGCATTGCTGTTAGCGATACCGGCAGCTGCTGCGACCGTTTCGAACTCTTCGAAGAACGTTGGAAGTTGTTCTTCGAACTTGGAATCCCACTTTGGGGCGGAACGCTCATTTTGAGCAGGGAGTGGTTGGATATTTGCCATCAGCGGCGGGAATGGATTAGGAATGGGAGTGGACTGGTGAGTGGACCCTGGACTAGGTCGGATATCTGGATTAACCCTTGGACTAGGGCTCGGGGACTGTCTCCTTGGACTAGGAGAACAACTCTGCCTCCTTGAACTAGGAGTGCGATCTGGAGTGATTGGCGAGGAAATTACTTCCGGAGAGGGAGTTCTCTCGGGAGTAGGAGTTCTTTCCGGAGAGGGAGTTCTTTCGGGAGAGAAAGAATTTGAAGGATCGAGTAGCGAAAGACTGTTGTGAACGGCGTCTTTGTCAGGGACTGGGGAAAAGAGGTCCGAGGTCTCATAGGTGAGCTCAGCGGACTGGAGGGAGGTTAGAAGGGCTTGGGTTTCTGGGGAAACCGGACGAGGTCGTAGACCTTCTTGATGACGTCGAGGCGTTTTTACGACTTTTGTAAAAAGTTGAAATAAAAACTATGCGAACTACACTGGATTACCCCCTTGTGGTGGGCTCCAGATGTAAAGCCAAGTCTCGTGTGTGCTCGAGACATGCTTTGAGTGCGGCGGGGTAAACTCTCGCAGTTCGCTTAGTACGCAAGTAGAAGATGGGGGAAAACTAGTTGTATTTTTGTAGGTAGCGTCGCCGTATATACCACCAGCTGTACAGTTGGTGGCATCGGCAAATACATGTCAGTATGATAAGGTAACGAGTCTCGGCGAGACCGAGACTCTGTCACTGAGTAAGTAAGTGTCCGTTTTTATGTACTATATAAGTACTGTAGGTAATTGTCCGTTTCGTCAAGTCCGAAGGACTTGTCACGCTCATACGCGTACAGACACATGTGAGGCGCGACAGGTATACTGTGAAAGGTTTTCAAGGTCCGTCAATGATGGAGAAAGCATCGATGTACATGGCTGCATCAGTCAATCCGGGCAGTTTCAAAGGAGAACCTGAAGAAGAAGCAATCCGTCAGTTGCTGTTCAAAATCGAGACTCGTCGAGCCGCTAGAGATAAGGCGAATGAAGATGCACCTGAACAATGATCCAAACCCAAAGTTCCCATTCCTCCTCCTTCCAAGCCTGTTCCTCCCATTCCTGCTCCTGGTTCTGCACGCTCCCCGAAGCCAATTATTGGCAAGCTCCCTCCGAACTATGTTCCCCCACAAGAGAGAACTGTTGGTGTTCCTCCAAAAGATGATTTCCGTAATTTCCGTTATCGCACTCCAATCGAGACGGAAGCTGCAGTCGAGAGGGTCATGCATGCTGGATTATCGAGTCTCGTATCTATACAACAGGAGGATCTGTTAGCAATTGTGCCAGATTATAGGAAGAAGGTGAAAGAGGGTGTGACTAGCCATAGAATCGGCGTAGATGGAAATCTGTTGGATATAGAAGAGCCAACATACCTGCTGAATCGGCAGAGCTCCTCTCCAGCAACAGCAGATGTCTTCAATGATACAGATGCACTCCCATTTCCACAGATGGGAACGGAGGAAGTGCTAGAGGTCTTCATGAATGAGCGGAAAGAGCTCGCTGAAGGAGATAGAATCTATGTTGGGAGAGAGTTGACATCCATTCGAGGTGTCACGGCAGTAGTTGGAGAACGCCCCATCCATTGCATTACGGACTGGGGCTGTAGTATCATTTCCATGTTGGTGGCAACATGCAATGCATTGGGCGTGATGTTTGATCCTACGCGTTGTATTCCCCTGCAGAGTGCCAACGGTAAGACAGACTGGACGTTAGGGACTGCCAGGGACGTACCGTTTTGTTTTGGCGAAGTCACTGCCATTCTCCAGGTCCACATAGTCGATTCCCCTGCCTACGATGTTCTTCTAGGTCGTCCGTTCAATCTTCTCACCCAAGCTCGCACTCAGAGCTTCCTATCCGGAGACCAGCACATTACGATTACCGATCCCAACACCAAGAAGATCGTCACAATTCCAACTGTTCTGCGAGAGCCACCGAAGTTTTGAAAACCAGATGAGCGAGAATGGCGAGCTCCTAAAAACGACGTGGGGGTGGTATATATGCTAGAAGAAAATCCACCGCTCACGCAAACCAAGTTTGATGGGTTGCAAGATAGAGATGATGCGCTCCTTGCTGTTGAACGAGTCGAGGAGGAGCTGCTGTCCACGAAAGTTGAATGTGGAATCGGTGAAGATAGAGTTGAGGCTTTCCTTGCCGTTGAGCAAGTCGAGGAAAGCGTAGCGCCCATGGAGATGGTGTTTGACAACATAGTTGGTGAGGATGCTCTCGCCATAGTGGAATTGGCCAAAGAGACGTGTTGTCCCAATTGGGAAAGTCAGGCTGGCAACATCTCCATTGCCGACATATCATTTCTGCGAAGATCCGAGAACATCGGACCGGTCCCGAGTCCAGCTCGTTCCATTCTCTCATACTCACATGTCTCCGTATACTACGAGAATGTATACCCAACAGTCGTAGGATGTCTTTCAGAGACCGATTGGCAACAACGGCCATTTGAGCCTGGAATCTGGGGGGTATTCCTCGGCTCGGTCCTTCCTAACCTCCCAATGTCATCAACTTTTATTCCATCCGGGAAGCCCAAGCTCATCTTTCCCATACTCATCCGTGATCATCGTAGGGCCTATCCAATGCAAAAATTGTTACCTACTCCAGGCTCGACAACATTTTTCCCAGGAGTCTCACTCGTCCTATCAGTCACGTTGGTTTGTCGTGGTGACGAAGGATGGGAGGTCCCTGCAAATCGTTCACAATTTGCGGCCTCGAAATACTGTGATGAATCCAGATTGGTCAATCCTGCCACCTGAGGCTCTAGCCTTATTAAAATAAAGCCCGACAACTTGTCGTAGGCGCATTTTAATATTTGCGACAGCTATATAGAGCCTACAGTACTGACAGGGGAACCCTAACCATAGTATGATAAGATGGAGCCATATCTCGGGAACTAGGGGCCGTGGGAAAAAACGGAAACGGCTACACCCCGTTATTTTCGGCCCTCTTTCCGATGGTGGTATTCATTTAACCCTAACCCTAAAAGCGAGTTATGCCAAAAAAAGGAAATTTTTGCACTGTTTTGGTCAGGTCTCGTTAGGGTAAGCACAAAGTGCTTACCCTAACATAGAGACCTGATCAAAACAGTGCACATAGGTTAGGGTTAGGGTGGTTAGGGTTTAGGGGTTGAGGATAAAAATGGGGGTGTGGGGGCTTGCCCCCACTGTTATAATATTAGTCATCATTAGGGTTAGGATATGAGGTAGGGTTAGGGTTGGGTGCAGGTGACCTGTACGAGCATGAGAAAAGTGTCCTTTTTTTCCCATGGGCTCTCGTTCTCTCTGTATAGATATTACAACTTTGGTGCTGACAAGTTGTCCCAAATATTAAAATGCACCTCCGAGAACTTGTCGGGGTTTATTTTAATACTGCTAAAGAACCAGTTGATCCTGCCGGTGTCGAAACAAGTGGCAGAAGGGTACGCACGTCGTTCAGTCGTGGCGACTCTCGATATTTTTGAAGGTTACGAGAAACGGTCCCTCGCAATTACCTCCCGCATTTTCACCGTGTTCCGTTCGCCCCGTTGTCTTTCCAGCCCATGCGAGGCTCCGTTTTCCTCTGGCGCATTTCACCTCCCCGTTCCGGGCCTCAACAATGTTTTCGATGATTCATCCGGACGCTGGTAGTTTTATCTTGCTGAATTTATTTCCAGTTCGTTACACAGTTGCCATTAGTTCTAGTGAGTTATATTTTGGTATTCAAATGTTCTTTCTGTTTTTTTTTTTTTCTTTCTTTTCTTTTTGCTTTGCCCCCCCATTTTCTTTTTAAAGTGGAGAGGGGGTGTCGTGCCTCACACGCGTCTGTACACGTATGAGTAGCGACAAGTCCTTTGGACTTGACGAAACGGACATTACTTACAACTACTTACATTGTACATAAAAACCCAAACACTTACTGACTCACTGGCAGAGTCTTGGTCTTGCCGAGACTCGCTACATTAGCATACTGACATGTATTCGCCGATGCCACCAACTGTACAGCTGGTGGTATATACGGCGACGCTACCGACAAAGAATACATCTTGTTTTCCCCCATTTCGGACCTGCTACTTTGCGAACAGCTGCGATTCGCCCCCACAAACTTGAGCTACGTCCCGCGCACACACGAGACTAAGCTTTACAATGGACAGATGTATTGATGTGGGAAGGAGTATGCTGGAACAGAATAGGATGATGGTATCTGTCATCTGCAATCACAAATGGCTCGTCAAGATGTAAATCTATTGCCGGCAGAAATCTCAAATGAACTGGAGTAGAAGGAGGAGATGTTGAGAAGTTTTCCGATAATGATGGCAGTGGAATCTCTTTCAATGCTGAAGACTCGGAGGAGGGAAAATCTGGCAAAGGCAATGATGGCTTGTTGGGAAGATCAGGGACCTTGAAAGATGCAGGATAACTCTTATCTCTCCTCTGCTCATCTTTCTTCTTATCCCTCTTCCTGGATACCTTCACCCTTCCAAAATTCAGTGTGGCAGTTTGCAAGCTTGCCGCCCCTTCTATTGCTTCAGGCATGTAATTTTCCAAAAAAAAAAAAAAAAAAAAAAAGTGTCACGTCATCTAGTTGGAGGATCCATAAGGGAGGAGATAGTTAAGCAGTTAATATTCGCGTTAGAAAGGGATATTGAACATTCTAAACACTGCGAAACAATGTGGAAGTACTAAAAGTGAATTTAGCACCTGTCACCTATAGAATTCCCATCACCATAGAACTAATTAGGAAGGTTTTTAAAAAATTAATTGGGGGCATTTAAACTTCCTGCCAACTTTTGCTTCCGGTTTACCAAGCCCTCTACGAGGATTTTACGAATTATACCGATCCTCTAGAGGGCGGGTTACCAAGCTACTTCTCAGTTTGCATCCCATCTTTGACACTGCTTTGCAGGTCACCCTATCATTTTTCAATTTCCTATAGATCATTGCTCTTGGTGAGGGTTCAGGTTTGTTTGGTTCACCCTCAGCAATGGGAGATGTTGGCCTCTGGCTCACCTATCACATATAACTGAGCCTATGGCTCTTTTCTCATTTTAATTTAATCTAGGTGGAGCTCACCTCTAGGTTTGATATCTCTCTCCAACAGAGCTTTGCATGCCCTTTATTATCCTAATGTTCTTCATGATTTATAGATCACTTCTCATTGCTCTGGTTGGGAGTTCGGGTTTTTCTGGGGTCATAATCAGCTACACCCTCGGTGAGCGTAAATGCTCTGGGAGCTCTGCTCTGTGTGGGGTTTTCGGCTTTGCTGATTCTTACCTCCCTTGACCCCCCCTTGGGTACCGGAGTCAATGCACGGTTTGGTTTGGCTAGTGCCTGTTGCTCAGGCTGCTTTCCACTTACGACGGTCACCGCAATGAGTGGTGGCAGCATTGGCTTCCCCCCAAAAACACTATCACAATATATCTTTATTTCAGCCTTCTCAGGCTTACGACGAGGGAGAGTGATCTTGCCTTATTGGGAAAAATCAACTCAGACTTCAAGTTTACGGTGACAGCAACTATTGATGCTGCAATGATGCACACCCCCAAATTGAGAAGGTGGGCACTTGATGTTGTTCCTCTTTGTACTGCTCAAAAGAATCATGATTTTTGAGTATATGAGTACTGCATAATGCTTAGAAGGTGTCATTTTGATGCAAGAAAGTCCAACGGGCTTTTTTCAATGAAACATGGCCCATGGGGGTTCAATGTGCTATGGATATAGGATAGGATGACCAGGATATAGGACAGGAATTATAGGATAGGATATAGGATATAGGAAGGATCTATTTGTGGCCAAGTTTTCTCTGCAAAGCTTTCGGAGCAGTGCTCACTTGGCAAATATCCCTTACCAATACTGCTCAACTGATAGACTGGTAAGTCCTCGGGGAATCAGGTTCTTCGAATAATTGTCACGATTCAATTTTAGTCTTTAGAAAACACTTTTCTTGACTTATAGATGAAAAGACCAAGGCGTTCAAGATGGCATTAGCAAATATTTGCTGGACTCCAGGCGAGTAGATACAGCAGAGCAAACTTTTGGTTTGCGCTGCTGGATCTACTTGCATGGTGCCAATAAACGATAATGAAGAACACAAAAGCAAAACAAATTTGATATTCCTTTTCAAGAATCAGGACATTTTTCAACGTGTTTACTATACATAGCCAGTCCTCCAAGCAACCCCTCGAATGAACGAAATGAACGATATACTGTCATTTAAGCCAAGCACTGACTGAAGTAGGCGTTGTTCACTTCGCAGGTAGAGCCCGCGGCACAAACGGTTGGTCCAGTCCAGCCGATACCGCCACTAGAAGATGGAACGTTTGGTCAGTAATAAAGAGAGAGCTACCATATTGAAACTTACCATTGGCCGAACACGGTTTGTGTCGCGGCAGGTGCAGTACCTGTACCGGTGCTAGTTCCAGTTCCAGTTCCGGTGGTTCCAGTAGCGCTGAACGTCGAGCCGATGGCACCAAACTTGATGTTGGAGAAGATGACATTGGAGTTGGGAGACTCGGCCTCGGTGGTGGCGGAATCACCTGAAGTGACTGCGCAAGATCCACGGGCATCACCTGGTGCAGTTCCGCCGACAGGGAAATCGCTGTCGAGCCAGAGCATGTTCACCTATTCGAGGTCAGAACGGGTTCATTCCTGTTTCTTTTCACTTACGGCGGTGTCATCCCAGATGGACATAACCAAAACCATACCAGTGTTGAAGGCTTCGCCCATAGCTGCCAATCCACCCTTCTCGTCAAAGGTGTCAGTCTCGGCAAAGGCTGTAGTTTCTTGTTCGCAGAACTCGGTCGAAATCGCGTTGGTTGCGGTGATTCCAGCGACATTCGTGTTAACGTTTTGAATGATGTTCCCGTTCTGAACGTAGAGACGGTTGATGGAAGAAAGAGTACCGGTGCTCTCGTTGTTCGAAGAGATAAACTGGGTGACAACAGTGAAAGGCTGAGTGGTGTCGACGGTCATTCCGGGGCCGTAAAAGTCGGTGACACCAAGACGGAACGGGTTGAAGTCGCAGCCAGCCTGGTCACAGAAACCAGTGGTAGCGTTGGCAGCAGAACAATCGGTGCCAGTGCATGAGGTTTGTTCAGTGACAGTGCAAGAGTGAGCAGTCAAAGCTGTCGACATCGAGTTGGCTTCCCAGATCTAGTGAATTGTGTGAGTGGACCTTCAATCTCAACTATTGGTGAAGACCCACATCCATCTCAACACAGCAGGTACCCATGCTACCTGTTCCACTGTTATCGTTAGGGTCCTGAGGGTTAGGTGTCTACATACATCCACGTCAGTATACTATATTCAGCCTGGTTACAGGAAGTTTGAGCGCACCCAGTCAACGATGTTAGCCACTCCATCGATGAACTTGATGTCCTGAGGGCATTGAGAGTCACAGTAGCCAGTTCCGTACTGAGCGCCGGCCTTGTTAGTGGGGAATCGAGCCTATAGAACCAGTTGAGAAGTCATATACATTTGATCATCTGTATTCAAACTTACAACACCGCCGTCTGCGTCCATTTGGGAGAAGTACAGAGCTCCGTTAATACCACAGGGGAGGTTAGAAACATCGACGGTAAAGGTGAATTCCTGGTTGACCAGTTTGAAGATCTCGTATTCGGTCTCGCTTCCAGCAGCCATCAAGTACAGGCGGGAACCAACGTTCTTTTGCTCAGAGACTGTCACATAGCCGAGAGTCAAAGAGTCACCGGTGGTGGTAACACCGTAGGTCTCTGAAAATCGCTGTATTAGAATGGAGTGCGAAAGAAAGAAAAGACCAATTTGCCTTCGTAGTCAGCTCCGTCGAGTGCACACTCTTCAGTGCTACGGATATGTTAGAAAATTATCTGCACAAATAGATGACCGAATTCGTACCAGACAGTTGGGCCTGTAGATATAATGCATTAGTACGTAGAAGAATTTGTGAAAAAGTAGGGCTATCGTACTTGTGCAAATACTAAAGTCCCATTCGTTGCCTGTTAATGAAATGAATACACAAATGATAATACCAGGAGGAGAAATTGCGTACCTTCGTAACAGTTAGTCGTAGAACCAACTTGGTGTAGGTAGCGCCAGTTAGCGTCAACGACAACTGAGCCATCCACTGTCGTGCAACCCGATGCGGTACATGTCTCCCAGGTAAGAGGAGGGTGAACCTCAGGTGTCAGCGTACCGATCTGTTGACCGTACGCGACAGCGAAGAAAGCAAAGGAGATGAGAGCAGCAGAGCGAAACATCCTTGACGATTGTGTGTTAAACCGATGGAGACTGTAGTACGACAAGAAACTTGCGTCTTTTATACTCATCGCAGGACCCATAGGAGAACCCAAAACATAATCAACCTCCAATTGCGGATTTTTTCCGGTGGTAACTGACGAGGAGAACAAGAAATTCACCCGCGCATTTTCCGCCAGTAAGCTTCGAATCGTTTACCTTGTGTAGAGCTAAAAGGAGTAAATGAAGTCGTGCGGTAGCACCGCTCGGAAATTGGTGGTAACTGACGAGGAGAACAGGAAATTCATCCGCGCATTTTCCGTCAGTAAGCTTCGAGTCCTTTAACTTGTATATAGAGCTAAAAGGAGCCGTGCGGTAGCATCGTTCGGATATTCCTCGTCGTACTATTTCTGGCATTAGCCTGCTCGGGAAAGTGAGAGCAAAAGTGAGAGCAGAGTGACCTATTTAAAACCTGGTCATGACCATTGCATATAGAGCTAGCGTTCTGTCAGTGAACAGATCAAAAATATTTTTAGTTCAGTTCAGTAGTTGAATAGGTTTTGATCAAGTACCTGAGTCTTGAGAATCCTTTTCTCGACAAGTTACATGTTGCAGCCCTTGTGCGCTGAGATTCGCGCGCAATTACGACCGTATGGTTTCTCCGACGTCCCAGAGATCGTTTGAAGGAAAGCTCGTCAAGTCACAATGGATGAAGATACAGTAGAAACTCGGTAAAATATACATCAAGAGGGTGGGATGCAATGTGAAGTTGGTCGCCTGAAGAAAGAGCTTCTTCATTAAACCAACATTTCCGAGTCAGCGGTCTGCAGAGCGCTCAAAAATGCGCAGCAAAATGCGTTGTTGAAACAACGCTATTTGATCTCGGCATAACCAAAAAAAAAAACCTAAGACTTTGAGCCATTGAGCTTGATCTCAATCGCCAAAAGTCCAGCCTTCTGACTGAAGGCTGGTAAAGTGAGTGATATCGTCTGAGAGCAAGGATACGCGTTCTTTCTTGTCAACGAGCACTTGCGAGCTGACTTGACTCATGTCAGATTACGAACATGGGATACTGCCCATTCACCTTTCGTCCGTGATTGTCATCATCTGTGGTAGGCCAGATAAGAAGCTCTGCTTGTTCATCCCTAGCGTGAATTTTCGCGAGTGGAAGCAGAAATTGGACGTGTTCAGTCACTTCTGGATATTGTAACGTGCAAGGCATACACGACCCTGTTTTCTCTGGGACGATAGATTCCTCAGGAAATTCTTGCGGGAGATATTCTACACTGTCTTTTAACGGAGGTCTCCAAAATCTGAGTGAGCTCCGCTCATTCTGTCAGGAAAGGAGGCGTGTCGCCCTCGATAAGCCTCATCTGTTGCATTTTTTTCCTCCACATATGAACGTCGATACTTGCTCTCGATTGGTGCGTCGAGGTCGAGTATGGACGAGTAGGATAGGACCAGGCTGACTACCGTCAGACACAACCCGCTTGTCTTCAGAATCAGAGAACGATGCCGTGGGAGAATTCCGGTCCGCAAACTTTCTCCTATCCTTGTCTCACTTCTCAAACTTCTTCATGCAAAGCACCGTCGACAGAGATCATAGCATTGTGAAGAACACGAGCGTCTAAATCAGTCGAGGAGACTATAGACGCTGCGTCGTCTTCGAAAGTTTCTTTGTCAAATTTGGCAGCTGACAAGTATCTGTATCCCCAGTACAAGACACAAGAGTAGATCTCTAATCTCGCAGCCGGCGACATGAACGCACCACGCGTCGCCAAGGTCTGCGACTTTTTCACCGCGGACGATAGCTTGAGAGCGTACCTTGTCCATGGAATACATGACACCTACACCCATCCTAGCTCCAGACCTCCCTCAAAGAGCTGCACGGGCTCTGCAGTGGCTTCGTGGTCTTCCAGCTCCCGAAGATGCGAAGATCGGTCCTTTAGGAGACAGGTCGCGCACGCCATATGGTATTCCAGGACTATGAGGCGCCTCTCTCTTTCTCGAGCATAGAGGCTTTAGAAAGGTACATGAACATTGGTGCGCCCGTGCTTGTTGCATTTTCTTGAACATTCGCCATTCCGCTAATCGTGATATGGCTATGGCTAGGCTCTCCAGTAGATCCCGCCCAGATGCAGGCCGGACCCTATTAGCATTAGCCACGAGTCCGCTGGTCTTCACGCAGGCCGATATGGACGCGAGCAACTTCTTCGTCGATACGAAAGGTAACACGTGCCTTATCGACTTTG
The DNA here is from genome assembly GCA_009733575.1 of Gymnopus androsaceus JB14. Taxonomy (NCBI): domain Eukaryota; kingdom Fungi; phylum Basidiomycota; class Agaricomycetes; order Agaricales; family Omphalotaceae; genus Gymnopus; species Gymnopus androsaceus. The sequence continues at coordinate 11,036 of ML769387.1, forward strand.
AAGACGTGGGACTACTACCTGTGTCTTCGCAAGTATACCATGTGTTCGAGCCACCCCTTCGCCATCGAGGTCACCAAGTACTTGGATTGGCCGCGCTCTTCCAACATCAAGTCGATGAGCAGAATTGGTGGAATCTTGTGTATGATCGCCGACCCAACCTTTTGGTAAGTCGACCTATACTTGACATGGGTTTGACAAACATCTGTTATAGGTCTTCTAAGTTTTTGACATATAACCCTGCGAGTTCAAAGTACAGCTCAAACGAGTTAATTCTGCAATTCCATTAGTATCTGTTCTTTCGCCTACCGTTTATTATCACGAACCCTGCTTCTTCCCCTAACAGTTATCTCTCGAAAGCGAGCCGAAATGTACAAATGTATTGGACTTCAACTCTCCAAACTCCAAAGACTTTGGCCGTATAGATATAATTCTCTTTCGCATAGGGAGCTGCTCTTCGAGGTTAAGATGTGATGTCATTGTGATATGCCAGTCGCTAAAATAACGAGGTTCAATTGATCTTGGTTTTGGATAGATTAGCGTGTACTAATATACATTCTATCGGTAGAATACAACGATAATACCTGGATATATAACTTAGCACAACATAATCAGAGCATCGGGCAATATACTAACGAACAAGGTATAAGAGTCGTATGTTACCGCTTCCAGGTGTTGTGCAGACCAACAGTGTCATCCCCGTTCATGGCACCGCTGGACACCACTCCTTCACTGCTCTGAATCCCATTTACTGACGGAGCACCACCTCCGCCTTTACCCTCTGCAGGTCCCAGATCTCCAGTCATACTCACAATCTTGCTCCTAACATTGTCTGCTCGTAATGTTTCCAGATCAGAGAAATAATCCTCATCTACACCGCCTGTTACATAGTCACCGTCGAAAACCGAGCAATCAAACTTTGCGATGCTCGGGTTGAGGTGCCTTACCGACTCGATGAGGTCGGTAAGTGTTTGAAAAATGACCATGTCTGCACCAATGGCTTCGGCTACATCTTCCTCCTTGCGGCCGTATGCTACGAGCTCTGATCGCGATGGCATGTCAATGCCGTATACGTTTGGGTATCTGGTAGAATCATTTGAGACAGGGAAGTTCGATAGTGTGGTGGAACTTACCGAATTGGTGGAGCACAGCTCGCAACGATCACCTTTTTAGCTCCCACATCCTTGGCCATTTGGACGATCTCCTTTGAGGTTGTACCTCGAACAATCGAATCTGCCAATATAGTCAAGCAGACTTTCAAGTGCAGGGCAACGAGATAATTACCATCCACTAAGAGTACGTTTCTTCCCGAAAACTCAAGCGCCATGGCATTCAGTTTTCGGCGAACGTTTTTCTTCCTGGAACCATTATCTTAACTTCGAATCACAAAGAGTGACAAGTGCGACCCACCTCATCTGCTGACCGGGCATGAATGAATGTCCTACCTACATATCGGTTTCTTGATAAACCCTTCGCGATAAGGAAGATTGAGTTTTTGAGCCAGATTTAAGGCTGCTACTCGTGAAGTATCAGGAACCTGCAGATACGATCAGACTCTATTTTCTTCGAACACATTGAGTATCTTACCGGAATAACAACGTCCACAGAAATGTCATGTTGGGTTAGAACACGCTTCACTTCTTCTGCAAGCATGTCACCCATAGCCATACGACTTCGGTAAACACTGATTCCATCCAGAACTGAATCAGGACGTGCGAAGTAGACATACTCAAAGATATCGGGAGCAAAAGTAGCGGGCTCTGCGACTTGCCGGCGAGAGACGCTTGTACGAGTTATAATAATGGCCTCGCCTGTGGATACAATCAACATGTGGTGTAGTCGAGAACGAAAAAAACTAACCCGGCTTAACGTCGTCCCATTCGGTAAATCCACTGGCAACAGCTACCACACTTTCACTGGCGAAAAGGTAGTCTTTTCCGGTCTCGGTCTTCCTTACTGCCATTCCTACCGGTCGGATACCATTCGGATCTCTGAATGCAATGATCCCAAAGCCAGCGAGCATTGCAACACAAGCATAGGCTCCTTTGACTTGCTTCATCATGCCTCCGATTGCTGTAAAAATGTCTTCCTCATTGATACGAAACTTGCCAGTCTGCTGAAGATTATTGGCAAATATGTTGAGTAGGAGCTCGGAATCTGAGGAGGTGTTAATGTGGCGATGGGCTGTGGCGTCCATGTATTGCAGTAAAGAGGCCGTATTGATCAAATTTCCGTTCTAAAATTTATTTTTTGAGTACCCATGAAACGAAGTGAAAGATTGGTATTCACGTGGGCGAAAACTATACCATACGGTGAGTTGACATAGAAAGGCTGGGCTTCAGCATTGTTAAAACTTCCGGCAGTGGGATATCTGACTGAAGATGAAAGATCAGGAACAATCTTGTGCGAAGGACAGGGAAGCGAGCTTCACCATGACCGACTCCCATTCCACCAATCAGTTTCCGGATCGAACTCTCATCGAATATATCCCTGACCATTCCATTCGCCTTGCATTGAAAGAAGCGTCCTTTAGGTCCGCAAGTGACAATCCCGCAGGCATCCTGGCCTCTATGTTGTAACAAGGAAAGTCCTTCACAGATCTCTGGAGCGCAATTGATATTGGGGTCGTGTAAAAGTAGGCCTAGGATGCCACACACTAGAAAGATCTCAATACAATGACATCAAGACAGGAGCAGTAATTCTTACTCGTTCAGTTTTTTTGAAGCAGAAAACTCTTGCAAACGTGGTTGATAAAGAAGACATTTTTTAAAACCTGTTTTGGAAACTCAATTTTTTTTCATGTGCGCCACGTGGCTGTGACATAACGGCCGACGGGATATCCGTTCCGAACCGAGCCAGATCAGTACGACGTGACGAGAGGGCAGCAATGGTCTAATCCGTTAGGGACGTATTCAAAAGTAAAATCCTAGGTGAAAGCTAACATGTTATTAATTTTGTGCCACTACCACCGGGTGATTTCTCTATACTTACTCTTTTCAATTACTTGTCGTACAGTTGCGAACTTACAGTAGCATGGTCTTCCAGGGCGCTCTAAACCCGATGTTAGGAAAACAACTAGATGATTATGTAGCATCGAAGGTTATCGGCGATAGAGAAAGTAGTATACTAGTCGACTTTGGTATAGAAAGTATAGTAAACACGAAAAAAAAGCAAGAAACTCGACGGAGGAATAACCCTAAGATACATGTCTAGAATTGAGCATATGTATGACACGATAATCCTCTGACATCCTGCCGCCTCGTTGGGGGTACACCGACCGTGGATGCAAGGCGTATGATCCTACAGTAGAGTGCAAGGATGGCAATGCGGGTGAGATCGCGCCAGACCCCTGGGATGGCGAGCTCGGGGGACTTGGAAGAGGAGCTAATTCCATGTCATCGCCGTCCCCTTTGGACCTTGACTTCCCCCCTCCTCGATATATACCGGGTGGGACCGTAATTTTGGACAGAATTGGATCGCGGTCAATTGTCGGCAGCGACGGAAGGTCAGCGTACGTGAAGTAGGCTGTGAGATGCCATTTTCGAGGTTTTGAATTCGGAGAAAGCACTACCCATGCGGAATATGCTTGTTTTATCAATCCAGAGTGGGTCCCCCCGCTCCTATCTTGGTGTAGTAATGCACATGAACTAGGTGCAGAGCGTGTAGGGCCGTCCACAAAGCGGAAATTAGATGACCTAAAACAAGATATATTTAATGGTCCGATTCAACTCAAAAGAGAATGTATCACTATTACCGTTGGTTTTGTCCTGTAGAGTCTCCGTCTGACGGAATTTTCTCATCATAGAATAGATAAGGCTATCGTATAGTCATTAGGAGATGCTATAGAAGATTAGGTTCGAAATCACCTCCCGCATTCTCGATTGACCCCAGACGCGTCCATCTGGGTAAACGGGGATCAGGTCACTTGGACTTGGAGTTGTTTGGAAAATAGGCCTACCAGTCCATCTTTTCAAACCGGACTCGTCATCGTGTTCTTCCCAAACGAAGACACCTCCAGAGCGTATATGCATTTGACGCTCTACTTCGTTCAGCCGTCGGGAAATTGGTCGCAAAAGGCCTTGTCGAACCGCCTCGAACACGGTGTGTGCATCTCGGGCATCTCGCACGTGAAGACTGGGGTGAGTAGCTCGTTGCATGGTAGTAAAATAGGGCTTGTAGAGAAGGGCTCGATTGGTTACCAGAGACTGGAGGATGCACAGACATAACCGAAGCTTTATATACCGTTCAGGCGCGAATGAAGGCGGAAATTGCCAAGATTCGGTATACTTACCGGTGCGCATCGACGTGAATTTCTGTTGACCGAAATCGATGTGGGAGTATCCTTCTGTCCGGGCTATATTCATTCTAGGTACATATAACCGTTATGTCGGATTGTTGGCTACGTGTGGGTACTGATTCGCACTAAGGCCAGTTATTGACTGGCGTTTGCTTATAATGGACTCCGAGTCGAAGTTTGGACTCGGGAACTAGGATTCTAGGAAGTAAACGCCCAAAAACAGAAGACAGGAAGGAGATATGCGGCATCCTGAGGGATGTAAATTAGAGTGTGGATCAAAGCTGCTTATGTAGCAAGACGAGAACAGGAGTGAAAAAGTAAGGCGTGAACTCGAAGCTCAAGCAGCAAAACGGGGAGTCGGATGAGCAATTCCGGATCCACGTGGCTTTAATCGGTGATTCAATTACTTCCGGCGCCAGCACTTCGCATTTGCACACAACACTGACCCTGACATTTCTCTACGTCGAACCAGTCGCAATGAGTCCAGAAAACGAGGCCTCTGGATCCAATCGGCGTGTCCAAAGTCTTCTTCAAATCTGCCAGAGAGGTGGGCGCCACCTCCTCTTCCTAGAGCTGCTTTTGATTATCTATTAAACAGTTGCTGGAAACAATATAGAATGTAGGACTGCTGTATAAGTAATGGAATACTCTTGGAACTAACATTCATTTAGCCATTAGTAGCCTTGGGGAGCTGCCGTTCAGCTTGGTTTCTCCGATTCTCGAGCGGTGTTCACCGGAGCAGTTGTTGCGTATGGAGGATGCTTCGACAGTATGTCCTTGCTTGATAAACTTGGTTGAAGACCCTCATCTGTGATATGATTCAATAGCATTTAAAGAAGGATACTGAAGGTGTGTTTTGAGAAAAGCTTTGCACGCAGGACCCAATTAACGTTATCACAGAACTATGGAGGTCTTTATGTGCCCGCACATATCCTACGATGATGGAACGCCATGAGGACACAATCGAGACTGTCCCAGACTCTTGGAGGTCGCATTTCTTTGTGAGTCTTGGTCGAGGTGTTAAGCTGTCAAATGTCAAGGCTTATGTTGCCCCAGGTCTTACGAAAAGCGGAGGCTAAAAGATTGGAGGAAGTAGGGTCTCGTATACGCTCACAACGACGCGAGGCAGAAGAACGTAAGAAAGAGCGTGAAGTGAAGTTCACAGATCGTATGCCACCCCAAAAACGCTCTCGTGGAGGATGTAAGCTTTTGTTGCCTTTTCATCGTGCTTTTGACTTTGCTTATCTGATCGATTAGGGAATATGCCTGCTCAGCCAAAGTCTCTTTTCCAAAAAACGCGTTCAGAAGCTTCTAAAATGCAGAAGAACATTTATAATTCCCGTATGATACCTCCTATGCCCAAAGGGAAAGACTATCGTACTACAGGGCCTACCGCCGGCAGTTCCCTCCTTTTGCCTCCGCAACAAAGTTACTCAAATCGAGTATCTGTTAACACGGTGATCCGACGCCCAATGAGCTCTACTGCGCGCTCATCGGGACCCTGCGCGACGCCCAATGCAGTATCCCCACAGCCCATTGCTCCCTCTCCCACAAAGTCCACGACCGTTCCCCTATCGAAACTTTCGTCATCAAGCAATAGCGCACAACTCACTTTCAGGAAGGACGCCCCTCCTACTACCCAAAGTTCTTCTGCTCCGATTGAACAGGCGTTCCCTAAACCTTCTTCTACGGCCAAGAAGGATCCCATGGCATCTCTTTTCGTGCCTAAACATCGTGCCTATTCACAACGGATGCGTTAATCTCATTCATCTTGATCTCTATTCCCTTACTCTCCTGGTTGCCCCATTCGCTCTCGTCTTACCGTTGGACTGTATCTCTACGTGTTGTTTTTATTCTTAGACATAGCGTGTGGATATGTATCACTGACATCACCCATTGTACTTCATTAGCATTTTCTCGCTCCTTGCATTTTTCTATAATATATTAGCCATGCATTGCATGTATTTCTACAGCGTACAAATTATTCCCAGTTTGGTCTAACTTTGTTCGAGGGGTGTTGCGTTTGTTTTAGTAAAACTCCTCCCGTGAATGTGGATCCATTTCCTTGAATAGGCACTCGAATCTCAATTGAATCTTAGGGACAATTGGCGTGTATCTCATGGACGAGAAATTCAACAAATTGGGTCCGGGCTCACACAGAGTCCTCGAATGCTTGTCATGAAAATCTCGATCTCAAAACTCCACCAAATCCAAAAATTCAATGTTGACAGGAACTTGAGCGATGTCTAGTGAATGAATTATTGTAGATTCGGAAGGATATAGCAGATAGAGTGGTGTAGGGATGATACAGAACCTATGTAAATGGGTGTAATGCAATGCTTAGGACAACAAGGAGTGAGGAAACAATGTAATGCACAGTTAGGGAGGGAAAAATGTCAAAAAAATGTCAACAAGAACAGCACACACGAAAAAAATCAGAAAACAATATGCAAAAAAGGTTACTACTTTGCACACGAGTCGAGTCAACTTTCTACCCGGGCGATATGTCCTGGAATTGACATCGCGCACTCATTCAGTTCACAACAGCGTGGCACTGGAGGAACTTGCCATCCCCGTCGCATCTTCTACATCCCCATCCACCTGGCGTGTTTTCCCTTTCCCTTTTGCGCTGTAGGATACCGAATAGTGGGTATGCCTTGGCGCGTCTATGTTCGTTTCGCGCGTAGGTGCTTCCCATATCCGGATACTGTGGTCGTCAGCACACGACGCAAACATCCGTTCGTTCTTCGGGTTCCATGCTACCGAGTTGACGCTCCCATCTTCGTGCCCTGCAAGCACCTCCAGCAACAGCCCTGTATCTCGATGCCAGACGTAGACGTTTCCATCTGCCGCGAGTATTAGTGTCACAATTGTTCGTTCAAAAGGTGACACCGACCTTCACTGCCACTGGCTACAAAAGTACCATCAATCCCACCAAAGCAGCTCTGGATGATATGTCGCCCTTGTCGTTGACCTGTGAACTTGCGAGCTAATCGACCAAGGCGAAGGTCCCACAGGTGGATCTCCTATATAAATTTAATTATATCAGGCACTGAGAACGAGCGGATAGACAGATAGCCAATGGAGACTCACATCTGGAGCGTGGTTGATCAAGGCGTACTGTGAGTCTTGTGAAATCTTCACGCTTGTAAGTTCGCCATCCAACTTGACGGAACTATGATAGATCGGGATGAGAAAATGTCAGAAAAGGATCACTTGCCATGTAAAGTAGTAGTAGCAATGATAACAAAGCTTCCGACTTACGATTCAACTTGTCTTGTTGAAAAATGGTAGACTATACATCGATGTTCGGTGGCCATGATTCCATTACCTGACGAAGGATTTCCCCCTGAATTCGATGTCGAATGATCCCCCGGTGTACCATTACCACGAGCTCCTCTCGTTGATGACTCTGATGAGCTTGGGGCTTGCATTCCGATAGTCACCACTCGTGAGAGATCTGGTGTAACGGCGAGGTCTGTTATCCGCAAGTCTGACAAACCCCATGAGAGCTTTTTCCTGCCCTCCGTATCCTACACAATGCAGTAAGCAGGCTGCAAACACGTCGTGAAACTGGCCCTTACCCATTGAATAATCTTGCGATCTAAAGCCCCTGATATGAACCCTGAACCATCCGGTAGCCAAGAAAGAGCGGTGATGGTCTCAGTGTGTTCATCCAATGTTCGCAAGCAGGTACCCGTCTAAGAGAAGCCTTGAGGGTTTGTATTGCATTGAAAGATGAATAAACGAACCTTGGCGTCCCATAACTTGATAAAGTGTTCAGAGCCTGTGAGCAGCATGGAATCATCTAATGACCAGGCTAAACTATGGACCGCAAATGGATGTTCCTGCAGAATTAAATGTGCTTCCCATTTCCTCGAATCAGACTACAGGTTGGTTAGTAAGGCAGATTCATACTACATATATTTGAGTTGGAACTTACTCCCATGTACCAGATTATGGCAGTCTTGTCCGCACTCCCACTGGCAAGAAACATGCCATCGTGGCTCCATTCCACATTCCAGATCTCATCCGCATGCCCAAGTAATATCGTCGTGGTAACTCCAGGAAACCCGTCCTTATCACACATGTGGTCGCTGAATAGAGAGAAAGGTGTCGAGTCCGAAGGAGTGTTGTGATATATACATCTCCGAAGTTGATCTTCGTGTGCTTGTTGGAGAAGAGTGAGAAATCTTCGTTTAGGAATCATGACAGATGGTGGAATGAATCCTAAGCAGAACAAATACAGTTCATAAAGCAAAGCTATAGCATAGCCTGAACGGTTACTTACGATGTAAATCCAGCAGTAGCTGTTGTCTCGATTGACCTGAAGCTCCATCCCAGCCTGCTCGTTGTCTGACGTCTTCCGGCTCAGTGCACATAATTAGGCTAGAAAATCAATCGTCAGTTGCATACCAAGACAGGCAACCATCCATATCTAACCTTGATAATGCATGTAGTTGGGCCGGCTCAGGACTTGATGGCGCTAATTCGGTTCGTAATACATGCAGAGCAGTAGTCGTCTTTTGAGCTTCCAATAACTCGAGATACTTCTGCTTATTTATCAGAAACTTGGCATCCTGGAGAGATTGAACGTCATGAAATGTCCGGAATATGAACAAGTTGCACTCACCCATATACTCTCCTCATCCACAATGCCTAACCGCGTCAGTGCAGCTTCCGCCTTTGACCACTTTCCGTCCAATACATAGCCTCTAAATCGTTCAACTTCTGGCTGCTCCATCGAATATCCCGACTCTGCTTCCAAAGTTGCGGCTGATTCACTATAACAGAAAGAATTGGCGCGTGAATAGAACAAGCAAAGTCCCAGACTCACATGTACCCAACATCTCTTAGACTCTGTAGCAGCAATCGCACAAATTCCTCTCTGTCCACATTTGAACCTTCATACAAGAGATGGCCAGGAAGATTGACCCTTGCAAGGGCACCTTTGCCATTCATTACTCCATTGCTTCCACTAGGCCCAACACCATTTCCATTAGCAAGGGGCATGAAACTATTTCCATTTGTGTGACCGTTACAGCCGTTGGACAAAGGACCAGCAATAGTTGACCTATCTGATTCTTCAGATTCAGTGAGACGCATAGTAGAATGTGGTGTGGAAGGATGAATTGGGCTGTCGATTCTTTGTCTTTTGCGAGCTCTTGGTGATTCGGATTCGACGTCTAAGGAAAGTTAGTCATGCTTGGAATCAAAAAAAATCAAAAGTCGGTACCGATGGAGGGAGCAGATAAGAGCAAATCGCTAGTATTACTGCTTTCCAGATGCTGCTGCTCCAATTCTGACCTGGACCTCGTCGCTGGGACAAGACTTGCGCCCGATATGGCTGGCAAAGAAGTTGATATTGGCTGATTAGAAGAAGATTGGATCGCTGTGGAACTCGGCTGGGTGGCTGCTGAAGATTCCAGAGCTATAATTCTTGTGGAGGAAGTCACTGAAGACTCGGACGGGTCCCGAGGCGAATGCCGGGAAATATTTGTGAGAATAGAATCAATGGTGGCCGTTGAAAATCAAGAAAGAAATAGAGGCTCTTGAGAAGAAGAGCTGCGCTGATAATTCTTCTTTAGTGCATTCGCCAAAGGGTTGTCTTCAACACGCGATGAGCAGCACCAGGCAGCACCCTGATCAATTTTCGCACCCGTTTGACACCCGGTTTTATTGTGTATATTCCAGATAAGTACTACAAGGATACGTACTACAAGGATAGCTATCTAGAGGTTGCCCAACAATAATTGCAGTAAAAACTGCTCAATAAACCCAAAAAGCCCAAAAAAGTGGGCCTCAGATTTAGTCCAAGGCTAAATTTCCAATAAATTCTTATCCTTCCATCTGCTAGCAGCTTATCAGAATCATGCATATGTTTGAAGAGAAGTTACACTAGTTTGAGCATCTGATTATTTGTGAAAATTGGGGTTAGAGGAAGCCAAAGTTCTGTGCGATAATCAACACCGTAACACCGTAACCTCCGCCTCGTGATCGTATGCAGTCCAGGTCTTCTTTTCTAATGGCGAAGAAAGAGCTTGAAAAGAGCAGGATATACGACTCGAAAAGCGTTCAAGCAGACGACGATTTTATCTGGACTAGAATGACACTTACAATTCCTATAGCTTGCCATCTTCGACTCGGAATACTGGACCGCGATCCCGCATATACCGACGTTTCATTAGGTCGATAGGACCAGAAAGGCCTAGGATCTTATACCGAACCACCGAGGCGCCGTGCTTGACGAACCAATCCAAGGAGCCCGCCTCAGCCATAACGGTACAATGTTCCGAAGCCCGAATACCCCCTTGTTGTAGATTCCGAAGCGTCAGGATTCCAGTAACAGGGCCAAGGGGCTTTGCAGGTAAAACGAGTCAGGCAAATGAACATCTGAGGAAGGAAAGAACAAACACTGGCATTGCAATTAGGCTCTCCGACCCGCACGCTGTGCTGCGACTCGGACTCGGTAAGTAACCTTAATTGTCTACCCACGTCCTCTAGAGTTGACGCGTAATCTCTGCGGCGCAGTCTAAGGTCCAGATGTTCGATGGCGAAATGATCTTGTTGGGTCAATTGCGCCTCTAAAAATATTGCCTAGTGTCAATGCGTCACTATCCCTCTGTTGCATTGGAGATCCGGCGGTACATACTCGAGGAGAAGCTGGCCGACGCAAGCATAGATGAATTCATGACAATTTCATCCAGTGTAACTCGAAACAGAGAGATTATCATCGTTGGAGCCTCTGTGTACAGTGTAGGCAACCGATTCTGGCCAGTAGTCTAATGTGGAGACGCGATTGTTCCACATATGGAGGCACGATTGACATTCCGGTTCTGCAAATTTCATTATTAGTTAGTGGGTACTTGGCATTGTACTATTCCTAAGGCCTTACGTAAGGCCTGAGGATCAGCTTAAAAGTCTTGAGTTCCAACATCCAGGTCCTGAATTGTGTGCCCGACGTCGTCAGATAGACAGATTGAGATGAAGCACTAGACCAAATAGAGATCAAATACCGTATGTTATCTGTTTTTGACAACGATTAGTGCTGATAACGCTTCTGTTTAGTGTTAACTAGCGTATATATATGTCAAAAATCAGGACTCGGGAGCCAAAGATCGACCCACCCGAAAAACAAGGACTCATAGCTTTACACTAGTATGATGTTACAATTGTTGCAAGGCTGTAATAAAGGAACACTGAAGTACTGCTAGTTTGGCAAACTTGAGAGCTGAGGCCGGCAGAATTGCACGTCCGGAAAATTGGTGGAATATTCTGGACGCCAACGTTGAACTTGTAAGGCTACCTCCGCAAAAGAGAAAGTGAGAGCTCAAATTGAGCACTCGCAGCGACGATGATGGATACGGAAGCGAAGATGCGTTTCACGCACTTTCGCTGCCGCTCCGCTGGACGTTGATCCAATAGCTGCAATTTGTCACGTCCATCGATCCACAGGAGTCTATAGGAGCCGGTAGGGTAGGGCCCGCTGGTAAATTATCGTCAGGACGACGACGGAGGAGGCATCCTTGTATTTCAAGAGCCTTGTACCCCTTCAGGAGTCCACCGTTCACCGCGACCCAAGAATAGGATGTGACTGCGAAATACAATTAGCATTGGAAGAACGGAGAAACGGATTGACAAGCCAAGGCAGCAAACGTTGACGTTAGTTAGACCCTCGACGCACGCCGTACTTGGTATGATCTAAAACCGAATCAGAGACAACGTCGCACTCTCGAAACGCGGGATACCTGTTATATCCGTCGAGGAGTAGTAGCAGATCCAGAGTTCAAAAGTCTCCGCCCGCCGGGTCTGTCCTGGTTTGCCCGGCCGAGCCTCGAGAGTCGTCGCAGTCGTCGCGGACGGAGACTGTGACGGAGATTATTTCTGGATGTCCAATTCGGATTTGTGACTTGTCGACAGACTTGCATTATACAGCTGCAATAAATGAGAATTCCTCGCGATATTTTTGCACGATTCCGAACAACTGACAGAACGCGTCCGATTCTGCTTATAGCTGGGTGGCTTAGTATTGAAGTGATAAATGAAGTGTCGTGTCGCTGTCAACCTCGATGAGCTCGAGGAATTCATCGCGATTCAAGATCGACTTCGCGGGAACGACGAAGGCCGAGCGTGTAGTTCACACGTGCGTAAGCCAGGAAGACACGGTCCGCTTTGCTCTTAGCCTCAGTCAATCGAGAACGTTCTCCAAAACTTGCAAATCGCAATATAGCATTGATGAGAATAACTAGACTACAGTGGTGGTTTGGGAATACTTGGGTACGTATATGGTATGTGGAAGGCAGCGCGTTGGTTAATAAGTAAGCGAAGCAACAATAGTCCCCAAATTTTTCAAGTGAATTCGACGAGCGATGGTAGTACAAGTAACCTTTTTTCCCTACTTTCTATGAAATGATGATGCAGGTGAGAAGATGATAGCACAAAAAGAAACAACGAAGGATGGAAATTTTTGAGGTGGTGATGATGGTAGTTATACTATATCGTCGATGATAAAGAGGGTGTACCTTGTTAATGTTAATGCGTAAACGGCGAATAGTGGTATGTACGGTCATAATGCGAAAAGGTTGCGATTTGAGAGCAGAAATAATTGATGCTGAGATGGATATATGCTGATGAGTGATGTGTGTGATGATAACGACGACGACGAAAGACTTGAGAATAATGTTCTATTACAAAGGGCGATGCAAAAGAAACGGAAATCCGGTGTTTGAGAGCGTGCAATTCATGAGACAATATTGAATGATAGAAATGCTGGGCGTGATGCCTTTTGGAGATGAGGCGTTGCAAAGGTCCCGACAGCGAAACCGAAACAGTTCGCAGATGGAGAGGGAAATGCGCCGATAGAAATGGCTGAGGTTGGCACTGTATTACGACCCGTAACGCTGGGATACCACCCGCTCACGATGAAGCAACCCACTACGCCCATGCCCAAACCCGGGCGCTTCTTGTGAAGCACCTACACCATCGAGTTCCGACACCATGGCACGTCCTCGAGGTCGAGGTCGACTAGTGGAGTCGGCTTTTCGTCCTCTTGAAGCAAGATTGAACAGCTCCGAGGGAGAACAGCTAATAATATCAAGGTTCATTTTCGGTGGCGGAGAGCTGTTACGCCTGATAGCTGTCCGCCCCCGAGGTGGACCAGCAGCTGCCCAGTCAAAAATCCGTTCTATACTGTTCTTGCTTCCTTTGCTGCTCAGCTGAGTGCGAAAAGCTTCGGTAGCTGTCGCAGGTGGCGCGAAAGGATTGTTGGAGCGAGAACGAGACCGTGACGATGAGCTCTCATTGCCAGAAATGCGAGAGCCTTGCGAGGGATCCAAAACTCGTCTGCGACCACGAGGTGTCGCTTGCATAGTGGCAGTGGGTGGAGCCGTGAAAGGATGAACAGGCATGCCAGCAATTGTTAATTTTGGAGTGGGAGGTGAGGGTCGTGTCGCTGAATGACCAGAAGAGTCGGAGACGGAAAGCGACACACGTGGAGACTGTGTGTCGCCGGAGACTTGAAGTAGGGAAAAATAAGCAGGTAGACTGGCACGGTTGCGAGCACGTTTTGCTTTTGTAATTGTGGACCTCTTCTGATCCTCATCGGGAGTCATTAGAGGTGAATAAGGCTCTACTTCGTCTCGGCTCGAGCTTCCGAAATCAGAATAGTTCTCATCATCGGTAGACGACGACTGAGAATGTGCGCTCCAAGGACTATGCACGTGTCCAGGGAGAGAGCCCGAAGGCGTTGCGCGATACGCTGCAGCATGGCCATTGTTAGTGCCAGAAGGCCGCCTGGCGTAGGATAGAGGACGAAAGATTGGATAAAGGCCCGAAGACTTGGAATTCCCTTCTGCAGAGTCGTCATGATAGCCACCTTCACTTCCAGACACGAAATGTGAATCATCCTCTTCATCTGTTAGAACAGAACAGGAGGTAGAAGATGCAGACGATGAGATAGAGTTGTGGTCTCGACTGTGATAACCTCTGAGAGCTTTACCCAATGCGGATGGAACCAAGGCTGGGACTTCGCCTCCTACAGCGTAGCCCAGATGAGGCGAGGAGAGTGTGCTGCTAGCGGAGGAGATGGAAGGTGAAGCGGTATCCAAATTCATACATTCGTCGCTGCAATACACACGGCTGATACAAGGGCGTTAGACAAGATAAATAAGCAAAATAACAATACTTACCCGTCGTCCGAGAGATGTTTGCCACAAGTAAGGCAAATTTCTTCAAACATCCTAGCAACTGGGAGGAGCTCAGTGTAAACAATGAGCTCGAGCGTATGGTCAGACGAGATGTGGGCTCTAATTAAGAGCCTTCCCTATATATACAAAAAGAAGTCACGGCGCATGTCACAAGATCGGAATCAAATTAGATCGCTAAATCTGGCCGTAATTCACACTTTATTGTCCTCGCCGAACTAGCGGCTCCTCCGAGATTTGGCCCAGATTTGGCATCGGAATGTCCATGATAACCTCTTTGCCAGCAAGAAAAACCAACTTCTAGCTTTCCAACTGACACTGTGGTGGTCCCTCCAGCTCTATAGGCAAAAAAAGAAAATTCGAGTCACTTTAGGAGTCATTGCCTCGGTACTCACTGCAATGGCACCATCATCACACGTTTGAAAGTGCCGCCTTCGAGCGCTTCTTCGACGTTCGTGTCAAAGATGAAAGATGTCTCCTAAAGAACATACACGTTCTTTTCGCGGAATACTCGCGTTCCTGTATGCTTTCCTGTATGCTTTCCTGATGCTTTCCGGGCGAACAAGTCCTATAGCACGCGTCACCTAGTGACTAGATCACGGGATACTACGCCAGTGACATCACCAATTTCATTGTGGCTGGCTGGTCATCGAGTTTCGTTGCTATGTTAATCCCGAACGGCCGAAATGTCTGTTTCGTCTCACAATTCGACAAGGGGCTTTTTGGACTCGCGAGACTCGCGAGCCTCGTGTCAAGTATGCGATTCTGCGCCATCTTTGACTCCGTATACGGTGACTTTGCAATTCGTCATTCAGTCCCGAACTGGCGGTATGCGTATCACACGCGTTTTCTTTCACGAATCACACCATGCTTCGTAACTTAACAGCGCAAGTTCAATGGTATGCACCCTCGGTTAGCCGTCATTGCAGCATCATTAACGTTGAACAGCACTTTTTTTGGTCAATTACAATCTTGCGGGTGACGAACAGTTGTATACGACTGCTGACTGCCCTAGGTTTTGATGTCCCCAACCAAAACTATTTCGTTTCCCCACAGAAGTGCAATATCATAGGCCGTCCATGCTTAATACCCAGGAAGGAATGGTCAATAGTCAGACTCGTCTCCTGACATAGGGTACCCTGCCGGTTGGCCTTCTAGATCTATATTAGCGTTCGCCCAGTGGTTCTTCAGGTTCTTCTCCTGACCGAATCTTTTCCGCTATTCGTTCTACGATTCAATCACGATCACTGAGCTGTTTTAGAGTGTGTCTTCGCCTCGCAGTATGCACGCGACGCCGTAAAACTCTTCATGCTTTCCTTGCATGCAAGCCTACTAGTAAGTAACGGATTCCGAAAGATAAATCTTTCGATTCCGAAAGTAAGTGACATATTTCAAAACTTCTATCCGTATCTTCCCAACTTCCCCGAGTACTCTGGGGTGCTATAGATCATTGTTTCCTCGGCCTCTTGAAGAGTCTGGGCTTATACAGGGTACTCACGACCTATTTCGGATGTTATGCAATACTTACAGAATGGGGACCAGACTGGGCTTCTGGACGTGGACGCCGCAGTTACTCCATGCTCTCGATTGTCTTGCATTCTAAATCCACTTTTCCCAACGCCTGGACTTCTCTTGGAGTTACCACCTTATCCGAGTTTCCCACTACAATCACAAAAAGGGTATCTGTCAAGTCTATTTCTTTCTCAATCCCAAGCGTGACAATACATACATGGAAACTTCAAAGCTCACGAACAGCTTAAATCGTGAGGAACTGTTCGAATTCGCGCTGTGCCGCCAAGTCGTTCTGAGTCAGTCGGCCTAGGAATATATATGGAAGTAAGCATCTATCAACAGATCACCGCAATTGCGATGAGCGCTGGTGAGCATCTCATTCATCGCGCCAGATTGAGAACAATGGGATCGGCGGCGAGCAGCTGGGAGATCACGAAATCCCGAATCGATATCACAGGTATCACATTCATCCTAGGGCTTCATTTACAATCACAACACCTGTCTCGACGCGACAGACCTCGAGTCTATCCGCCCTGAAGAGTGCAAGAGCATGAATTGTAGAGGGATGCATACAACATAGTCCCTTTGTTCATTGTGATTGTAATTTGTGATATGCACTTCAATTGAGATGCGATTTCTTCGATTGTGACATCGCTTCGCATTTCCCGACTGACGCTATCACCCTAGCCAGCCCTTCGGAATTCAAGCCCATCCCGTTGAATGCTTTGGGAAGAAAACCGTGCACAAACGCCTTTTTTTGGAACAAAGGAAGACCAAAAAGACCGCAATCGTCACCCGCAAGCACAAGACTATGTGATAACTCCGCCGTAAGTATGTGGTTCCTTCCCGGTAACTTAAGTAAACCTAATAGCAATATGTCGACTTATTTTGTGGCAACTCAAGCCAAGGTTCACAACAAGCGGTCGTCAGGAGTAACCCATTTGTTCACTGGGTAAGTAATTCGGTAGCAAACGATAATATAAAGAAAAGAAAAGGACAATTGCAACCAGATGCCTTACAAAGTTACATACGCATACATCGAGGCCCCACAACGAATTTCATTGGTGGCAAGACTGGCAAGTGGCCGCAAGGCTAAGAAAAATTATTGGCTATTGCGGGAGGGTTTGGCTGTACCGCAGGTGTTTCGGCCATCCCGTTACATATCGGGAAGGAGAGGCCTGTGCTTGAGTATCAGCGCTATGTACCAAAGTTGGAACGACGATAGAAATTGTGAAACAAGTACCAATTATCTTCGTGATCTCCAGCATATACCCAGATCCTCTCTCGCCTTAATTCTCGGACCCGCCCATGTCACAGCTAGGAAAGGGGATGTCATTTCATTCGGTAGTTCGGGAGGTTGGGAGAGGATTCTATACATCTCGGGTCCAACAAACACCCGCAAGAAGCCATAAATGCATCAATTGGCGAGGTCTATACCTCAGTTGGGTATAGTGTTTGGCACAGGACTTAGGATGAGCGGTCCGAAAGCAAGATCTACAAGACCAAAGGAACAACTTAAAGTCTTTCTTCCGAACTGAAACCCAGTGGGAATTGCTCGGATGCGGTGGGTGTCTCTGTTTCCGTCCACGATGGGAATGTCGGGAACTCGTAAGAGTTTCGGGATCCAATAGATAGTCTTCAGTAGTTCTTTCCGAGCTTGAACCTCAGAGTTGTGTATGTAACCTCTGTATACCTACTATTCCCCGTAATATTAGTTAGCAATTGACACGTACGAAAAGTCAAGAATTCCAATCACGTTATATTAGAAGAAGTTTGATAGATTATTTTGCATAGTATAGTGGCCGCACATCTCCTCGATTTAATTCGCATTCGTCCTAAGTGTAGACTCGAGCTTTCTCGACCGGCTGTCTCAGTCTTATTGCCATTTCGCTTCCATATACTTTCCCATATACTTTCGACGTGGCAACCCCACTGAAAAGAAAAAATCACGCATGAGTCCAGTAAAAAATCAGAATGCAGAATCATCAATTATCAGCCATGGCAAGAAAAAGATTGAGAGGTATTTGAGGTCCTTGAATGATTGATCTTGATTTGAGACTGCTGTAATATGGATGTGGAAGCACCACTCATAAAAATCGTAGTAATGTCGTTTACATCCACCACCATCACCGATTACATGAGGTGATGGTAAGGCAGTAGAAAGGTGTTGACGGTACGGCGCGTTGTCTACACAAAGGCAGATTAAAGCACTAGACGACTACAATGAGAACAGCAATTGCCACCCAGTTATGGAAAGAGATTAAAAGAAGCGTAGGTAGATAGGCGGCGCAGGCTTCAAAGCTCAAAGCTCAGATCAGGTACGCAGGCAGAGCCTGATAAACAGCGAAGTGCAATGATAACGACAGGTATGTACATGCATGATAACAGCACGGTTCTTCTTTTGCGTTCTTGCCTCTTCTTGTTCAGCACTTCAAGAAGGTGGCGGATAGGAGCTGACGCGAAGCGAAAGGAAGAGTACTGGGGACGAGATGGAGGACGGCAGAATGATGCATATTCGTGATTGTTCGCGAAAAAATACGCCGGTTAGCCATGCTTCAAAGAAGTCTCAGACTAGGACAAGTCAGAAACATGAGGATTATGAACGATGTTCCCCATCTTCGGACACGATCGCTGGGGCTGGCGTTGAGCTGTCTGCTGGACCATTCAAAGAACCAGCGGAAGAACCTGACGCTTCGGAGGGTGGTGCGCCATTTAACTCTGGATGCGCATTCACATGCTCGGTAACCGGCTCAGAAGAGGAAGCTGCTGGTGAGGCAAAATCATGTGGCGCGCCGAGAGAAAGGGAAAGAGGTTCACTGGCGTTAGCGTTTGTAACACCTTCATTCGCACCACTAGGGCGTTCCGGTTCCGAAGATTGCGATAGATTGAAAGAAGTCTTGTGTGGCTGGCAATGAAGATGCAGTTACCCGTTCTGGCCCAGGTTCTGAGGGAATTTCAACCTGCCTGAAACCAGAGCCTAGAGGAGGTTCTGGAAGAGGCGGAGAAGGGGGTACTTCGGCCTCCACATCAATAGGAAGAGGGGGCGGAGGAGGAGGAGATTTGGCACGATGTGGGCGTTGGAATGGATTGGGACTCAGACTCCGGGAAACAGTTGGATTGCCGCCGCCGTGCGTGCCGTCGTTCAGTGTCTCCGGTGCCCTCGGCGTCGTCCTCTGGTCAGGTACAGGTGAAGATGTAGTAGATCGAGCTGGCGGCGGTGGCGGATTAGATGCCGTTGGCGCGCCTGCCATGGGCGGAGGTGTTTGAGTGCGTGAACCGTTCTCAGACGACCCAGGTAAGGTGGGCAAAGATCTATCGTAAGACGATGACGTTGACCGAGCGAGTAGCCCCCGAAGCCTCTGGTTAGTACTTGCATTAGAAGCAGCACTGTTTGGGGGAGACATTAACGAGCTACTGCGGGTCGGAGTTGGAGGAGCGCCAGGGGGTCTTGGAATCGGCTTCTCCTGAATAACAGTCTCAAGCATCATACTAGGTTTGCCGATGGTTTTCAAAGCTGACAGTTTCTGATGCAAGAATCTCGCGTCCTCTAAGAGTCTGTAGAACGTATTATCAGCGATAGGAACCCTAAAAGTCAGCGTAGCTTAAACCCACTTCATCTTAGCTTCAGCGTGAGGTAGTTCGATTTTACCATATTCCTCTGAGAGTCGATGGTTGATCGCTGCGAATACCTGGCTCATAACATCCTGAAACGAAAAAAAAAGTAAGTATACCAAATCGTTACATATGACGAAAAATTCTACACCCACCTCAACAACCGCGGCCGAAAGGTACCTCGACAATACTTTGTGTAGTGTGACAGTTTCCTTGACAAGTAATTCCATATACTCGTTAATACCGCCACCAGCTTTGGCTTTATTCCAATTCACAGCCTAAATATTTTTCACAAAGTAAGATGCCACAGTTAAAACATAAGAAGGTCATGAGTTATAACAAACGTTGAAGGAATGTGAAGAAAAGGAAATCACACGTGCCTGTAAAGACTTGATATGTGCACTCAATCGGTCGCCCATGATTGCAATAAGTTTAGCGTGAATCTCGTGTTGGTGTTCCTGGTAGTCCTACAGGGAAAAAAAAGTGTCAGAAGGTATAAACTAAAATTAGTTTCTGAGAAGGAAAATTTGTTAGAAGGAAAATGTGCGCAGCAGCAATACGGGGATTACGAGGAAAAGATAGAGAACATCCCCAAACCACAGAAGCAAGTCAAAGAAGCAGGCCAACTCGACAAAGGCGACGCAATAAAACAGAACGCACTCTCTTTAGTTTGTCAAACTCAATTAGCATCACCGCCTGCTTAGAGCTGAGATGCCTCCTGAACGTCTCTCGGATATATGGCACCAAAGCTATCATAATTGACAAGCTCTGCGATGCAAGCGCGAGATGCTTAGCCGTTATGTTCTTCAGGCCCGCACTACGCATTGCCCCGGCACCCAACACGACTTGACAGGTCCGAGAGTTGAAAGCCTTGAGGAACTCGATAATACGAGACATCGTGTCGGTGGTAAGAATACCAAGGTTGATAATGACAGCCAGGTAATCCGTCAGAAGGGTCAGTACCGCTGAAGTAGCCGGTACGGTGAAGAAAGAACTGGATTCGACGTAGAGATGCTTCGAGTTTTTGTTGGTCGTCGCCGTTCCACGATTGGGGGGTTTCGCAGCGGAGGATGTGATGGAGGGCGGTAATGCTGGCTGGGTAGGAGAGGCTGTACCATTTTGTGCGAAACTTGGACTTCGAAGAAGACCTTTGAAAGGGGAAAGTAACGAAGAACTCCTGGGAGTTGGAGAAGTTGGTGTTCTACTCTCCTCGATTGCCTCTGGGCGCAAGATAAGCTCCGCAGGGTCCTTCATGGCGGCATCGACAATGATGTTCGCAGTGGTTTGGATGTCCAGTGAGACTTCTTGAGGACCCCATTGCTCGTCTTCCACGAGTTTTGCAGACTGGGTCAGACGAGTTTGGTGAAAAGTCTGTAGGAACACTTTCGCCTGAGGTATGGCATTAGCAATCGCCGGATTCTCGAAAAAAAATCCACAAACCTGGGAGACAATAGCACCTCTCAGACCTACAATCATTCGTCTACATACAACCTCACACCGTACTACAAACTCCCAGGTCTCATTGAATAGTTCTACAAAATCTTGAAGAGGAAGACTGGCGTGGACTTCGGAGCGACAGGACAATAATCGGGCTGCTTGGGTATGTGCAAGCTCCGTCGCTGATGATAGTGTATCTGTTAGTTCTGCAAGTAGCAGAGACGTAACCGAAGCGCGATCATCCGGCGATGATGAGGAAGGCCCTGGTAAGGATAAGGGCGTCGGGGGTGGTCTTGAAGTCTTTCCTTCCTTTCCCTGTCGAACTGCCTTTGTTGCCCGTTCGTCCGCCTCGATGGATTCGGAAATTTCCCCCAATAAGGCCGTCTGAAGATGTAGTCCCTCTACAACACTTAGCATATCACGATAAACTGTCCGCATATCAGACATGAATGCTGCATGAGGCAGGGACCGTAGATGCGCGGCAAGCTGAGGCCTGGTTTCAAAAAAGATGAGGGTGTATGAAAGAGTGAGTAATCGACGCTAACCTGTCGGTATAATCAATTGTGGGTCCAGTCGGTGTCTGGCTCGGCGATTCAAAGTCAAACCCAGAAAAGTGCTGGAAACCCAAGAATAAGAATATAAAAGATCTCTAGAAAGCTGAGACCTACCTTTCTAACCAAGCTTCTGATCTCTTCTAATACAACCTCCCTCCAACTTAGTGCTGCCTCCTTTAATCCCTTGGTTTTCATCAAACCGTCTACCAGGACAGTTAACCGGTTCTTCGTCTCCTCAGTAACAGATCCTTTCGTGGAACTTTTGACCGATAGAGTGCTATAACCAGTTTCGATGCGCCGCAGGAGATCATCCCGAAGGACGGATACTAGTTCATCAGATAAACTGGAAGCGATCTCTAAAGTGAGGCTGTGCAGATGGCTGGGAAGAGCGGAAAAGGCGTTTAGTTGAGAGAGGGGAATCCCTAATGAGGGGAGGAGTTTTAATGGGGTAGACGAAGAACCAGGAGACGCAGAATACGCTGGCGGAGGTGATTCAGATTCTTCCTCTTCTTCGTCCTCGGGTGTAGGCGGTAGTGGTGAAAGACGTCCGTTGGGTTTCTGTGCAAATGGAAGCGAAAGTTCGGATGGAACAGCAACATTCCACATCTCGTCCAACACGCCCAATACAACCAATGCCTCTCCCCACATTCCTTTCCCAACCTTCTCCCTAGCTGCTCCGGTGAACTTGACAACATCCTTCACGCCCTCTACACTTCTTTCCACCTCTTTGATACCCTGGACCCGTTTCTCTAGAGCCACAACTTCCATACCCTTCTTTGCCACATTCTGGTCTACCTGTTCGAGCATTGCGCGCAACCGACTGATTTGCGACAATGTCGCGGTGGATTCGGCTTGAAGCGTGTGAAGGTTCGTCAATGCAGCAAAGAATGAAGGTGCACGAGCTGCAATCTCGCTGGAAAGATGGAGTTCTATTGTATCTGCATAGTGTGAGAATTTCTCCAGAAGCGGGAGTGAGTGAGCAAGGGCTATGGGATCTGCGTCACCGAATTCTCCGTCTAGCTCTGTGACGAGAGCGAACGTCCGTGGGTTGGCCAAGTCGAAATCTGATTCGAAAAAGACGGGAGGAACAGAGTCGAGAGGAGGTAATTGGGTAGTCGACGGAGGATTGAGTGCTTGCAGACGAGCAGTGTTGAGAGGTTCCAGCGAGGAGAATGAAGCTAAGGAACCCAGTGACCCTTTGCGATCGAGGGTCGGAGGAGAGGATGGACCTGCATCCTGCTGCATTTCGAACTGAGAAGACGAAGGTAAAGGGAGATTTTTCTCTAGTTTCTCCCATTCTGGGGATATAGCATTCAAATACGAGTCAAAATCTTTGCGCCGCACACGTGGAAGCGTTGCAGGAACCACAGAAGGTAACGATGAATGAGCTTTTGGCGGAGCTTGTCGTTTGTGTGGATTGTTAAGGACAGTAGATATTGCTTTAGAATAAAATTTTAATTAATATTAAGGACTAGCGCGTCTACGTGGAATGCTTACCGTGAAACCCAAGCTTTGAGCTGCTCCATTCGTTTGGCAAAGCTCCTAGATTCAAGCTCGCAGTTGAGCCGGCAAAATGAAAGCCTAAACCTGTAGGGGCTGCAGCAAAGTAATCCTGGCCATAAGCGGTCGTTCCAGAGACGCTTTCTGGCCCGCGGCGCTCAGAGGGGTCCCATTGAAAATTATACCGGCTTGAGCTGGGGCCTGCAGTTGGTGTCACGGCGTCATATGCTTGCGCAGTTACAGGCGAAGATGCTCGAGAACTGGCAGGAGAAGAATTAGACATGGCCGTAGCAGAAGAATTGGCGCGCCTTCTAAATGGGCGCTTAGGACTTTGCTCTTTACTTTCATCAGAGAATGCCTTCAATTCACAGTCTAATCTCTGACCCTTTTGGTCCTTATCCGGAGGGTCTGATACTCTCAAATGATTTTAATCGTGATGTCAGAAGAAACAGGCCTCAGTTGAGGAACGTGTACATGAGGGATCGCAAAGCAACAGGGTAAATTCCTTTCTTGTTTTCGCGTTCTCTACTAAAATACTTGTAGTCTCGATCAGACCGAATACCCCGCCACGGCTCCAATGAATCTACCAACCGTCACGTTCTACGGTATACTCTTAATCAAATTCCTGAAATGGCTATCGCCACAAGGATTAAAGTGTTTGGAAACTGACCTTCGTGAACGCGATAAAAGAGCTAGAATCAAAGAGAGAGGAGATGACAACGTTGCAGACAGTGAGCTAACCCTCAGAAGTCTGTACGGAGTCGCTCCAGCCACGGGTCTAAAGATAACGGTGTGGATATCTTGCAAGAAGAATCATCAAGCTTCATTCCTCTCCAGTAAGTCTGTATCGATCCATGAGTATTCAGAACCTTAGCCCTCTGCAGAGGAAGGGTTCGAGCGTGAGTTGATATTCAACTCACAATACAACAAGCCGATTGAAACGCGCCTGTAAGTGAAATAATCATCCATCTTTTCGTAGCTAAGCAACATTCGTAGCTGGAGAATCCATTCTTTAGATGTAGTAACCGCCTCACTAAGTCGGAACTATCTAGAACAATGGCGCTTCTTCCATTTCGTCAAAAAGCTCGTCAAATCACATCCAAATATCCCCAAGAAAAAAATCACCCCCAGTTTCATCATGCGCGCGAATGAAAGAAAAGTACGCTGAAGATGCAGATCATCATCGATGGTTCTATGACACGGACCTTGATTCGGATGTTGACGAAGATGGAAATACCACTCTTCCTCGACGTATAAGAACTGTTTCGCGCTCTGAGGTCTACGGAATCATGGCGACGCATTGCGAGTGGTATCTCGCTCAGCAACTGGCTACATCCGATATCCGGCATATGTACGTCAATTTGAAGCTTTGGTATGCCTTTTGCCGAGAGGTGAAAGCTGCAAAGCCGTTGAAAGAGGCCCACGACAAGAAGAGGAACCCAGGGCGCAAGTGGGCATGGGGTACTCCTTACCAGCCTGGAAAGAAGAGCGAGGAAAGGAAGAAAAGCAAGAAGAAGAAGAAGGCGGTCAAACAACGACTTAGTCATCGATTTATCGCGATTTGACTCGGTGACTGGTGGATGGGAGGACAGAATACAAAGAAGATGTATCGTATGTTGTGAAATCTCTCTGTATGTGTTCGATGCATGATCTGCTTTTCCGTAGGATTATATCTTTCCACGAGATGTTGAAGACAACGATGAAGAGCAAGTCGACGATGAAGAAGCAGATGCCCCCGGTCGACCAGAATACGACGATGACCTATCAGGATTTTCATCCGCTCCTGATTCTGACTCTGATGAATCCGATTCCAACTTTGACATGAATCCGGAAAACTTCAGACATGTACCACGTTGGATGTTAACTCCTCCCGTCAGATATCCTGGTCAACTTTCCTGGTCCTGTCCGGATCGTCAGTGCGGCTATTCTGTGGACTTGCGGAACATGCCAAAGTCACCTGTTCTCAGTGACGCCGAGTATCAGTTCCTGCAAGGCCATCTGTAAGTCAAACTTCATCTGCCACGGTGTCAGTGCGCGAGCTGATGAGATCTCTTCCAGGTTCTCGGCAGAACAGGAAGAAGTACAGAAGTTGCTGTTTCGTATTATTAGTGAACACTATTTCGAGCACGGTAGACGCCTTGGATTCGTTTTTGCTGATAAAGCATGGGAAGAATGGGACTCGACAGGTATACCTTTTATCCTTCTATCAATCTCTCCGACGGCAACTGATGGAATCTGTCTGATTAGTACTACTTCAGGCCAGTAGGCGATGAGGACGATGTTCAAGACGAAATGGAAGTTGAAGTTGTTATCAAGAACGAGCCGAACTTTTGATTCCTAGCTATGTAACACATCTTGTATATGCTCTTTCTTATTCACTTTCGTGTAGATGGCAATAAATTCACCTTCAAAAGTCCTTGTCTCTTGATTACACATAATAACCAAACATTACATGCACCGTGACATGATAATGTCCCATTAACCCATTAGCATAGTAAGTACCCCCTAAAACTGCGCCCTCCAACCAGATCGTTTCCTTCGAAGGTTGCTCCTGGCGCTCACGCTGGTGGAAGTAGGACTTGCGGGGTCGGTGTCGGAAGCAGCCGATGCAGATGCAGTCGCGTGCTCGTCGCACTAGCACTGGAAATTAAGCTTTCAGCCATCTCTGGAGATATAGTAGCCGTTGTGGTGTAGCTAGTCGACGTCGCGCTAAGACTCGCTGTAGCGATGCTGCTACCGTCGGTCAGAGTGCTAGAGTCCGTGCTGTTGCTCGAGGAGTCGCTGAGGGTGGAATTACTGCTGAGTGTGCTGTTGCTCGAGTCACAGCTAGCGCAATCGCTCAGGGTGGAGTTACTGCTGGTGTCCGTACTATTGCTTGAATCGCAGCAGTCAGAGGTCGTGACATTACTGCTCAAGCACGAATCGCAATCGTCGCTGGTCATCGTGGAGTTGCTACTTGAATCACTGCAATCACAGTCGTCTCCGGTCATGGTCGAGTTACTGCCCGAATCGCTGGTAATGGTCGAGTTACTGCTTGAATCGCTGCAATCGCAGTCATCTCCGGTAATGGTCGAGTTACTGCCCGAATCACTGGTAATGGTCGAGTTACTGCTTGAATCGCTGCAATCACAGTCGTCTCCGGTAATCGTCGAGTTACTGCCGATCGCTGTAATCGTCGAGTTACTGCTTGAATCGCTGCAATCACAGTCATCTCCGGTAATCGTCGAGTTGCTGGCCGTAGTATTGCTGCTCAAGCATGAATCGCAGCCGTCACTGGTAATGGTCGAATTACTGCTTGAATCGCTGCAATCACAATCGTCCCCTGTAATCGTCGAGTTACTGCTAGAAGCGTTGCAATCGCAATCGTCCCCGGTAATCGTCGAGTTACTGGTGATGTCGGGAAGGGAAGACACCGTGCTGTTGCTTGAATCGCAGCAGCTTTCCGTCGAACAATCGCAAGTCGTAGAACTTGCGCTTTGGCAGGAACAAGTATCGACATCAGGGACAGAGCCGTACGGACAGGTTCCATCTACGTTTTCATTCATTCAGTATTCATGCTCCTTGTTTTCAAGAAAAACATACCTGATCCAAAAGGTACTAAGGGGACATTGGGGCTACCATAGATTCCGCGGTGTGCACCAGAAGGCTGAGCGTTGACAATCCCTGTCAACTCGGGATTTACTGGTGGAGTCATGCAGTACAAGGTAGATGGAACAATTCCTAGAACCGTCACTGCTTGTTTGGGCAGCTGACAGTATTCGATGGCATACGAGATTACCTCGTCAGAGTTCTGGATACCTGGGCCCTGGGCGTAGAGGATCATCGCATCCGCAATGTCCTGCTGCATGCATGGGTCAGCCGTAGCGAGCAGAGCAGAGCCCCACCCGATTTGACCCAATTCTGTGCACAGGCCATTGGCAGAGATGTCATTGACACCACTGGAGGCACAGAGGTCATACCATCCACTAGGAGAGATGGAAGACTTCTTGGATCGAGTAGACAAAGTGGGTGTGGATGTTGGACTAGCGCTAGCGCTGCAAGCAGGCGGTGCCGTCAAATCGCTTTCGTTTCAATCAGTACATGGTTGACAATCATTTTAGAAGCAAGCAATACCTTCGAAGAGTGAAGCTACGACTGGGAGCAGCATCACGGGGGACTCCATTGAACCTAGCCGACAAAGCGCGGTCGCCGAGCGGAGAGGCCTCACTGATGAGGACGACGAATGCGAGAAGAAGAAATGAAACGTTGGTGAGAATTTGCATTATCGAGGAGCGTATACTATTCTTCAACGAGGAAGAGACAAATCAAGAAATGAATGGAAAATCCTTCAAGGATAATTGCCACAGGCAGAAGGAAACAAAAAAAAAGAGTTAAGAGAACGAAGAACGAAGACAGAGAAATTGTCCTCGGTGTCAGAACATTTGCACTTTATACGAGTCGTGTCAATTGTTATGTCGGATTTGACTTGAGCGCTGCTGGGCGCTGCATAGGATATCCATCTAGAAGCTGATCAGTGATAAATGAACTGAAGATCTGTTCTCTGTAAATGTCACTGATCGAGACTCCCGGGCTTGTATTGCTTGGACTCTTCCGCAGAGCCCTCGGGCATAGGACAGATGTTGATCTTCCTCTTGAGCGTCGCGTTTTCCAAGGATACGTATTTATAGAGCACGGAAATGCTACTACACCGTTCTGCGACGCCCAACGTCAATCGATACTTTGGCAGGCTTCCCGGTGGACTAGGTCTCTGTCAGGATGAGTTGTGCGTTGTGGGGGGGATTTTTCATCGGAGCTATGAGATTATGAGATCTTATACGATTCAGACTGCCTTTCGCCTATTTTGCTGATCTTCGGATAGGGGCTACCGCGCTAAATCTCACGTGGCTAGTGATCGCGATCAAAATTTTTGAGAGCATTTCGTTCTGACTTTGAAGTTGAAAAAACACAATGTCTGTCGAAGAACCATCATCTCCTCCTCCTCGGAAGCGGCAGAGACAAGCATCGAAGAAATCCCACAAATTCAAACATGAACCGCGTCTTTTCATACCTTTCCGCGCTTTGGGGCTCATAACAAACCACATTCCATTCGTTATCCAAACTCGTTCGCACAAAGGCGCAACAGAAGGGCCTCGGATACATATTCTTACGTGTTTGGGAAGGTCCTGGGCACTTTTCAATGGAGAAAAAATGGATTTGCTCTTCGTTGGTGCGCTTGCTTGTATTTTCATAATCAATTCGCGGAAAACTAAAAATTCGTCCAGGTCCTGAAGTTGAAGAACACATATCCAGTATGGCGATGGATGGTGATGCTGTTTGGATAGCAACTGGGCCGAATGTAATCAAGTACATTCGAGGAAAAGAAGTCCGTCTTGAAAATCTACTTCGAACGCTCAATTTGACGCTGCATTTAGGCTTCACGGCTAGTTAATCCTCTGGGCACCACATTGTCTTTCATCACCATCTTTGGCACACAGCTGCTTGCTCTAACCGAAGATGGACGAAGAATGTTTTGCTGGAACTCAGCAGACGGAGGTAAAGTTGTTATGTGCTATTCCGCGGACCAACTCACCCAGTTCACAGTTGTGGAAGCAACCATTGAGTTCGACAACGACTTTACTGCTATATCTATACTCCATCCAGCTACCTACCTGAACAAAGTTCTTGTATCTAGCAGTCAAGGTTCTATGCAGTTGTGGAATATCCGTTCACAGTGAGTTTCCCTAAATTGTTCCAATCCAGCCGATTAATCTTGTGAGAAGAACGTGTATACACAAATTTGCTCCTTCATCTCTTCTGTCGTCCTCAAGCAACCTCACTGCTTCAGAAGGATCCGCGATCACAGCTTTAACGCAGTCCTCCGCCATAGACGTGGTCGGAATTGGATTCGCTTCGGGTGAAATATCTGTTTATGATGTGCGAACAGATGAGCGGTTGATGAGGATGTTTATGGAAGGAGGCGGCATCCGTGCTTTAGGCTTCCGAAGTGGTATGCAGGTTCTACATTGACAAAAAAATATAAATGATCAGCGCTTTTCAGACGGACAACCTATCATGGCTTCTGCCTCATCCCTAGGTCATATTGCGATATGGGATCTCAATGAAGGTGGCCGGCTGCTACATATGGTACGAGGAGCACACGACGGAGCTATTAGTGCTCTCGAATGGGTTCCCGGTCAACCTGTCTTGATCACCTCCGGCGAAGACAACAGTGTTAAGGTAGGCTTCTCAATGTTTCACTCTTCGTGGTACTGCATCTGACCTTTTAGCTTGCAGCAATGGTTGTTCGATTCCCCAACAGCTGCCCCTCGGCTTTTAAAATTCCGTTCTGGCCATCATGCTCCGCCACACATCATCCGTTATTATGGCGAGGACGGTAAACAACTCTTGACTGCCTCCAGAGACCGTAGTCTTCGATGCACCTCCGTTGTTCGTGATTCAAGGTCATTTGAGCTATCTCAAGGTATGATTCATCACGTCGCATCTTTGTAGAGCAATAATAATCTGTCAAATCATCAGGATCTCTCGCCAAGAAAGCTGGCAATTTGTCAATACCAGTTGCCAACCTAAAATTCCCTCCGATTACTGCGATTTCGCACTCTTCTGCACGCACAAAAGACTGGGACGACATCCTAACTGCTCATTCTGACGAAACTTTTGCGCGGACATGGACTATGCAAAACAAGAGACTCGGGAAACATAATTTTGGTTTTGCTGATGCCGTTAAGGGCAAGGGGAAAGAGCGTGCTCCTCTTGGTTCCGCAAAGGTTTGATACATCTTTCAGGTTTATTCGCTTACTGACTCCCAAATAGTCTGTTTGTGTAACTGCATGTGGTAACTTTGGATTGGCCAGCTCTTCTACTGGGGCAATACATATGTGGAACATGCAATCAGGGATACGGCGAAGAACGTTTCGTGTTGGGCCTTGTCCAGCTGAAGTGGCAGGGCGCTTCCGGGCAGCGGAAAAAGAGCGCTCTGTTACTGGGCTTGCGACAGACCCATTGAACACAGTGGTTATTGCGAGTACGCTGGACGGTACCATTAATGTGAGTCACGGTTAGAGGTTACCATTCATTTTCTCATATTCTGCAGTTTTTCGATTTTCATACAGCAAAACTAGAGCACACTGCTATCTTACCCTCGTCCGTAGTGTCCATGATGCTTCAACGAGACAGTGGGTTGCTGGCTATCGTGTGTGACGACATGGTCGTAAGACTTGTTGACATTGAAGCAAGAACAATTGTTAGAGAATTTGGGGGGTTCCGTGGCCGTGTTCTAGACATTGTAATAATTCTTTGCAATTTTTGTCCCTAATACACTAATTTTTCTGGACCTCTAGACGTTTTCACCGGACTCACGGTGGCTCATAACAACTTCATTGGATTCAATAATTCGCACTTTCGATATACCAACAGGGCGTTTAATTGATGCCTTCAAAACTTCCAGCGTTGCGACCAGTGTGTCGTTCTCCCCTACCAACGATTTCCTAGCTACATCTCACGTTGACAGCGTCGGCGTCTACCTATGGTTAGTATTGTTATCCTCTTTTGCTCAAGAGGTCAGCGCTCACCTTGCAATAGGGCGAATCGAGCGCAATATACCGAGGTTGCGTTTCAGACTGTTCTTGAGGATGAGATCGCAAACGTTGATCTCCCGTCTATGCAAGGCGTCACCGAAGACGAAGGTAATAGTGCTTCCGACACACATTCTATTTTCTTTTGCTTACCGCCCATAACAGCATTAGATTCATTATCCCCGCTGGAGGCTCAAGCCTTGCAACCTGATGTCTTTGCGACCCCTCCCAAGTTGGATGGGGACCTCATTACGTTGACCCTACTCCCGCGGTCGAAAATGGCAAACGCTACTCAATTTGGAGGTTATCCAGGTATGCGTTTGCGTTTCCTTTCTCTTTCCGCTACTGACTGGGTATCCAACCAGCAACGTAACAAGCCCAAGGAGCCTCCCAAAGCTCCCGAAAAGGCTCCATTTTTCCTACCCACTTTACCTGGTGTCGAAAATAGATTCGTCACTGTCACTGACCCAAAGAAGGATGCGGCGTCAGAAAAGACCTCGCGACGATTAGAACAAGCCGCTGAGAAAGCAGAGAGTGTCTTTTTACAAAAACTTCATGGGGATGATGTGAATGGGGATTGTAAGTTCATTTAAGTTTTTATCCAGGAAGTAGTTGCTCATTACTTCCAGATGAATCCCTGTTCTCCTTTGCAAAAACTCTATCCCCTGCAGCTCTCGATCTCGAGTTCAGGACCTTAGTGACCCTTGACAGTCTTCGAACATTTACCAATGCCTTGACGCAGAGGCTATTATCACACCAGGACTTTGAAGCTGTCCAGGCGTTTCTGAACGTGTTTCTTCGCATGCACGCCGATACGATCATTTCAAACACTGAGCTACATGCTGACGTTGAGAGACTGATGACGGTCCAGCGGTCGGAAAGCCAGAGGATTCTTGAACTAATTGCCTCGTCTCTCGGGGCTCTCGGGTTCGTCAGAGATACACTGTAGACTTATGCACTATTGTACTAGAGTCGTTTAGAATGTGAACTGGTTACCTCTGCTCGCTAAGCTTTCTCCAATATAAGCCACTGATCGCCATTCCACTGCACTTCTTTTCCTTCAACCCAATTGGAAGTATCGTCAGGCAACAGCTTGACAGCATCAGACGTACTATGGACCGTTGTCCACTTTAGGTTAAGCAAGTGAGCCTGAAATGCCCAAAAGTTTCCAGAGAAATCGCGCCCGAGAGCGAGTTGCCAGCTTCCGATTCGCGCATACCAGATAGTACTTGAGACATTTCGCAAGAAGAGCGCTCCATCGTCGAATGTTTCGTCTCTCCATATCTCTTCGTAGGATGTCATCTTTCCAGTGGCTGGATTTACCATTTCTCCCTTCTCGAGAGTGGTTCCATCTGGCAGTTCAGTGTTAGAACCGTAGTCTGTCATTTGCGAAGGGTCCTGCTCAGAATGGAGTACTTTTAATGGCCATGGGGCATTCACTGTTTACTATATGTCGCTTACCTTGGTGCGAGAGTCAATCAAGTGGGTGAACTTGATTAGTTCCTTTCCCTCAGCTATAACTGCAGAGTAAATAATAATCATGATCAGCGACTTGGGTGGCGTTGAGATCCACTTGATTCTGAACCTACCAGTTGATCGATAACCAGCGAAAGCCCAATCGAGCTCCTCTGAGCCTTTGATGAAACGAGCATCCAGAAAGACCCCAGTTTTTCCACCAGTCAAGACGACAGTATCCGTAGGCTCACTGGCTTCGTCTGGGATCCAACGGATCGAATCACGGAAGGATATAGTAGAAGGCATTGATGTTATCGATTCAGATGTGAAAATTATCGTCAAGTTCTTCTGTTAAAAGGTTTTACTCCACATTGGTCTCAGGCACTGTTGATATACACTGACGATCTACTTATATTCACGTTCAAGTGAGTAGCTAACTCGCAAGCTTTGTACGTTCTACACTGTTAATTACCCCTTTCGTTTCCCTGCCACGTATCAGCCTTCTATGAGCTTAAGTTCTCCCTTCGCATCTCTGAATGGTAATGTGAACTTCCTGTCCAAAATATCAGCTGAAGTCATCGCGGTGAGCCCCATATTTGGGAAATCCAGGGCCGGATTCGTCCCCTGTAAAAGAGACGGATGATTAAACCAACATATATGGAGCTTCAGCCCATTGCTTTTGAATTGACGGAGGGCACTCAGCTCTTCCCGGGAGAAAGATGGGTGTTGGTCGAATAACAGGTTGCATGATTTCAGTGTCGTTTGAGACCGGCTTGCAAGAAAAGCCACCAAGGCTTTGCCTGTGATAGATCCACCAGATTCGGTAGCAGAAGGTGATTTAATACCAATGATATGAATGTTTTGTATCAGAGGCCACATCAGAGAAGGTTGGTTGGGGAAGGAGGTGAGACTTGAAAGATGCAAGTCTTGTAGAGCCCCACCTGCCGAATCGCCCTCCAAATGATCAATATATTGGAAAGTGGTCAGACTCGGAGTACGGGAAAGGCATTCGATCAGGACTCCAGGTGTCATTGGCATATCCAGCCGTAACGTCTCCAGAGCATCCAACGATAATCCAGTAAATGGCCATTTTGATATCCTAAAGAAGCTACCAAGGCCGGAACAAAAACAGCTGAGTGATTGCAGAGCAGAACCTCGGAGGGAGTTGAAAAAACAAACTATTTCACCCTGAAAGTCATTATCTAACCGTGCTGGTTGGAAACATAAATGAATGTCTCTCAAACTAGGAAGGTGTATCACCAAGAAGCCGCGAACGGAATGGGAAGCCTTGCATTCGACGTTCGCTTGAATTAACTCCATCCTAGGAGTTTCCGCTAAGATTACAATCAAATTTTCAGGCGTCAACAGCGGCTGAATAACGAGGCTCGTTAAATATCCCCAATTACAAGGCAATGAGTGGAGATTGTTTCGCCGAACATTGTACTCGTTTATCTCCAGCTTCTTCAAGGCGGGCATTCGAGTAAGAAGAGGCTCAAATTCGACGTCGTCGCCGCCGCCTTGCAAGGCTGCCTGCCCCCTTCGGTGATGAATGTCCCCATTCCGCACTCGAAAGGAAGCAAGCAGTAGGAATGAAGAGGGGGATAGGTCGTTAAAGGTGGAGAAATTTACGGCAGATAGAGAGAGGAAAAGATCCATGAATCTATCGCCGAACTGCATTAGAGAGCGAATCATCGCATACATGTTCTCGGAGTCGTTACTGATCCCAGAGCTGGTACTTCCATGGAACGAAATGTGAAGTGGGAGTGAGCCGGAGCGTTCCAACCAAGCAGTGACGCCTTGGATCCGTCGAGAGCAAGCATCAGCGCTCAGGCGTGGAGGAAGGTAGAAATGCAATGTATTCCACAGACGAGGAGTATTGAGGGCGACGCGCCTCCAATACCGACAAATCGTAGTAAGAATGAGCGGAGCCTTCCTCAAACTTCGGATCGCATATGGAGGCTTCGTTGGAAGACACCGTATGAATATCTCCGCAAGCGTTTCCTGAGGAATCTGTCGTACTGGAGAAATCAACGCCGTATGAGCCTCGATATATGCATTTATTTTCTGCCTTTCCGACAAAAGATCATCCAGAAGAGTCTGAACATGTCTGATTTCGGATTCCAATCTCGAAAGTTCATGCAGGGGATGAACGAGTAGAGAGTTGATCTGATGCAGCTCATCTGTGGTAGGTGCGTGATTCGTTCCAATCACAGAGGCAAAAGGTGAATGAAGAGTATCCCACCGGATGTAGTCGGACATGGTGGAAGTACAAGTTAAGCCGAAAGCGCCAGTTCACAAGAGAGTATACCACCGGCTGTGCTGGGACATGGAAGTTCAAGTTAAGCCACAAGCGCTCGTTCACAAGAAAAAGCGCCCGCACTTATAAACTCGCATCACATTCGCGTTCAACGCGTTATATTATGGCTGGATGTAAGACCGATGCGTTTCTACTCGCTTGAGGAATGAAGATATCTCATTCGAACGATAATATCTGTAATATGTATACTATATAGACTCTCCCTATGTCCGAATACTCACGAAAACCTTAGCTTTATTCACTCCTAAGGTAGGCGTCAGGCGCAAGCGGGTACATCACATGCCTGGGCGCTTCCATAGCGAAATCCATCGAAAACAGTTCCGTCTGGCGTCAAGTGCAGTCTCTCAACTTATGGAGCCACAACGAGGTCTTTTCTCAAAAAAATGGCCTTGGGCATCGCTAGAGACCTATTTTCGCTAGCCATGCCAAGGCTCTTTTTTAAAAAAATGCCCTTGTTGTTGTTCCATTGGCGATATACGTTGCGCAAAGTCATGTGATGCCAGACGAAACTGTTTTGCCACTATCTTATCAGAAAATCACCAAGACTCAAGATTCAAAATATGGCTTCGAGGAGTCCTCTGTTTAGATCATTGGAAGGAATCCTCGGGGCCAGATTTCTAAAATCAAGACAAGTCGATTTTTTGATACATTTTTTTTTTTTTTGGAGGGGTGCTTCCAGACCTCAGCAGCCAACAGAGTCGTCACATTCCAAGGTCCACGCTAGTTTGTGCAAGGAACAGACCTTGCTTGGGTTAGAACATAATCATAACTTTTTCCATATCTCCACGAGGAAATGCATTTATGCACTGAGTGTGGGACTCACATACTACTGGGGGGCTCTCTATCCTACACCACCTACCTCTTCACCTTGTTGCCCCCCTGTAATACCCACTAAAACCCCGCTTGTTGTTGTCCAGTCTCTGGGAAGCTTCTTCTCATCCAAGAGTGTACCTTCCCAGGTTTGAATCACTAGCCCTTTTGACAATGCTTTTGTCTCATATCATTTGTGGGTCATTCTGCAGTCCAGTTCTAGCTGGTTATTTATCATCTTAACCCATCTGTTCTGTACCTCACCCTTTGTGAAGGGGGTCCCTTCATTTGCAATCACCTGTTTACTGCAGAGAATCCAGATTAAGTATGCAGACTCTGCAATCATGATCTTCCAAAGTCGGCTTCCACCTGCATTTTTTGCCCTAGCCAAACCACAGCCCAGAACATCTCCTAGGCTGAGAAGGGTCCAAGGTATTGTACTATCCTTCATTTCCCAAACCTTGCTGACTAGGTTCCATATGATAGTCTGACCTGGGGATTCACATTCCATTAATATGTGTTGGAAGTCATCAACCTTGCCACATGTTGCACAGAAGGCCCGTTCTTGGAGCTCCTGGTTCATGCTGCTTCTTAGCCAGTGTGTTCCAGTCCAGTATGCATCATGGATTATCATCCAC
Source organism: Gymnopus androsaceus JB14 (assembly GCA_009733575.1). NCBI lineage: Eukaryota > Fungi > Basidiomycota > Agaricomycetes > Agaricales > Omphalotaceae > Gymnopus > Gymnopus androsaceus. The sequence continues at coordinate 46,938 of ML769387.1, forward strand.
ATGAAGTTGCGTGTTTTGTGTTCAAGATCTTTGTGTCGGATTGCTTTCCAGATGGACTCAGGGGTTGGAGTATAGTTGAATCTATCCTGTACACTCTCTATTATTCTGTTTAAGTTTTCTTCTGTTCTTCTTCTGACCATTTCATCTCTTTCAGTCTGTTGGGATTTTATGATCCTATATGCCAGGCCTTGTGTCATGGTTTTGAGTTTGGCTCCTGTTACCCGGAGTGTAGGTGGTAGCAGCAAGTTTATGTAACTCACTCTCACTTTTTTGATTGCTGCATTGGCAAGTCTCTTTGCTCCCTTAGCATTGCTCTGCTCATCTTTTTCTACCAACAGGCTTATCAGTGTTGGTGTTCTCCAGGCCCTGAAGCTTGCAATTGTACTCTGAAGAATCTCAGAGTTTACTGCATTGAAAAAACCCGCATCCTCAAGCTTTAATGGGTTCTTGAGAAGAGTTTGTACATATTTTGACCTTGTCTCAATGTGGAGGGTGAGCTTTGGATCGAGTATTTCTACAGTTGTTTTGGCTGCTACCAGCCCTCCAGTTGCCTTGGATTGATTCAGGTATGTGGGAAGCTTCATTGACCTGTTAGTCTGGTGTCCATTTGATATGTATATTGCAGCACCTGCTCTTGCATCTCCCTCCCCTTCTTTTTCACATGCACCATCAATGTTGACATGCAGATACTCAGTGGCATCTATTGGCTTCAGGCCAGTAGGTAACTTGTTTGTGGTTGGGAACTTTTTGTCTGTAAAGATTTGGAAGATATCAGTCAAAGTTCCCTTGGTTGTGACTTGACTGTCAAATTGTATTTTGTTCCCTATTTCATTGGGGTGTATTTTTGGTGGTTCCTGGTAGTCCTCTGGTAGCTCACTCCTTGGGTCCCACTTGGGAGGAAGGGTATTCAAGAGCTTGGTTGCTTGTTGAGCACACCCATGTGGATGTTCACAGTTATATGTCTCTCTTATAAATTCACATTCATCATATTTGCACAATGCATCTGGTGAGTGGTCATCACTCTGAATTAGGTTTGCCATGCTTTCTGCATCTCTAACTGTTTGGATTTTGTGTCTTGACCTAAGGCACATACTTGCAGTGGTATGGTTCATTGTACGGATCTGTGGATCAGCCTCCTTGTGGTACCAGATGGGCATTGACCATAGAATTTTTCTTGAGAATGCTATACCCTCAATTCTAAGGCTGTATTTATTTGCTGTGTCTGTGAGCTGTTTCAGCTCTGGGAGCTGCTTTTTGTTCATATATGTTTGCCATGACTGTAGGAATATATTTATACGCACTTCTGGGTCTACACTCTGTTCTGACATTGGCACTTTAAGTGCAAAGAGGGCATCTGCTATCAGTGCCCACATCTGCCTCCCAGTTCCAAAGTCAAGGTATGATTTGAGCCACATAATTTTTATTGCTTCATTCCACACTTTAATGTCAAGCACTTTCCTTCTACCTTTTTCAATTGGTCCATAAACAACTTTTTGGTTGACAGGATTCCGTTCCTTTTCTTTCCACAAGAACATATTTATACGTTTTGTGAGTTGTTTTTCAATATGTTTTTGGCATCCCTTGGACAACAGTGAGGTACTGGGTCATCCCTCCTACCACCATTTGTATAATTGCACGTCTCTCATCCATTGTAGGTCCGCTTTTTGCCCACCTTGCTAGGTTTGTGTCAATCTTCTCAATGACAGGTGCCCAGACTTGTTCTGCATCAACCTTGTTTCCAAACCAGGCCCCCAGGATCCTTACTGCCTCTCCTTCCTTGGAGATATGCAAGTTTTCAGGGAGAGGCATCATGTCCAGGCCAGTTTTACGGGATTGTATAACTTGTTTGTGAAATGCTTCGGTTCCAATAGGTATGATGTTTGTCTTTCCTATGTTGAATTTTGCACCTGATGCCAGACACCAACTATCTAGTATGCTTTGGAGATCTCCAAAGTTATCTGCAGCATTTAAGAATGCTGATGTATCATCAGCAAAGAGGTTTGTTATCAACCGCTCTATCCCTCCAGGTATCTTATAACCTTTTAGGTCTGATTCTTGTATCATCTGTGCAAGTGGTTCAATTGCCAGGTCAAAGACTAAACAGGAAAGTGGGTCTCCTTGCCTAACACCTCGAGTCACTGTGTATATCTTGCTCCTGAATCCGTTGATTATTACAGTTGTCTTTGCTGGGCCATAGAGGTTTTTCAGTGTTGTAATGAAGCTTTCAGGGAATTCAAATTTCTCCAATACTTTCCAGAGATAATCATGCCAAATTTTGTCATATGCTTTTTCCTGATCTAGGGAAACTATGAGGCCATTCTCTTCAGTTGCTTCTGCATAATTCATAATCATCTGGATTAATTGTGTTTGGTCTGTGATACTTCTTCCAGGGATGAAGCCTGCTTGGTTGGGGTGGATTAGGTCTGGCGCTACTCTTGCTAACCTTATTGTGAGTGCTTTTGTAAATATTTTGTAATCAGTGTTTAATAATATGATTGGCCTATAGTTTGCTATTTCACTTTTCTCTCCCTTTTTGAAGAGTGGGCACATCCAGCCATCAGAGAACCCTGTGGTTTCATTAATTCCATGGATACTAATATCATTGAAGGCTTCTTTCATTAACCCAATGATATCAAAGCTCTCTCGTTCCTCTTTTTGGTCCTTTTCACATTGCCGATTGATAGCTTTCCATAGCTCATATATGACTCCATCTAGTCCTGGTGCTGTATGGTTTTTTGTCAGCCTCAAGGCTTCACGGACCTCCCCATTACTGAGAAGCTTGGCCAGGTCCTGCTTTTGGTCTTGTGAAACTCATTTCCTGATCAGTTCCAGTATAGCTGGTGTGGATTCATCTCGCTCTGTTTCCTTGGTGGGGTCAATTCCTGCTGTTTGGAGGTTTTTGTGGTGGATCATGCCAATATTTGCCATTTGAGGTGATAACTTTTCATATGCATTGCCAGGCAGGACTCCATGCTCATCTTCAGTCATACCAGGTTTTTTGAGGGCATATATCATGTCCCGTGGTTTGGTTTCTTTATTGGCTTGGGACCAGTATCGTGTTGGGGTGTCTCCTTCTAATCTGTGTTTGACCTTGTGGTCTTTTTGCATTTGGAGATAATAAGATTGTTCCATCTTGGAGATTTTCTCCTGGAGTCTACATGCATGTTTTATTTTGTCGGTCTCTGGTTGTAGAACATCATCTAGTATGCAATCAAGCTCAAGTTGTACTTCATTGATTTTCCTTACAAGGCCTGGAATGATCTGCTTTGCTCTTTCCCTTGCCTTGTGGATAACTTTTGTCTTGTAAGAATTCCAGATCCTTTGTAGATTTTGGTCTTGCAACCGACTTGTTAGGTCTTCAATTTCCTTCTTTGCTATTATTCCTTGCTGACGTGCATATTCAAGCAGATCTTTGTCCTTTACAACATATTCTGGGACTCTCCATCGCCCTTTACCTTTCATTGGTGCACCTTCACTGGTAATCTGGACTGAGATTAAACTGTAGTCAGCATTGGGAATGCCAGATGTGCAGATTTTTCACTCTTTGGCTGTTTCCATTATTGCCTCTGTTGCATAAATGCGATCAATCCTTGACTGTGAGCCTGTTGCAGTTTGTAGGAATGTAAAAGACTTTTTATTGGGGAAGGTTGTATGCCAACCATCCTTGAGGTGAAGTATCTGCTTGAGGTCATCAAGTGCATCCATTGCATCTTCAGGGTCATCTCATGCAGGAAGGTGATCAATGAGGCCTGACTCCACCATATTGAAGTCACCTAGCATTATGTCAGGCTTTGGGGCTCGAGGTCTCTCTTCAAAATACTTGTTTATTTCTCTCCATAACTCAGCATTGGCAGATCCATTTCTCTCTGTCACATTGGGTGCATACACTGTTAGGATATTGATTTTATCACCTTTGTGCACTGTTAGCTGTAGCATGATTGCTTTTCCTGGCACAATCTCATAAAGGGTTGTCTTTTCTGGTGCAATCAGTTCTTTATTCAGTACTATTGCAACACCTCTCCTGCCTGTTGGGTTTATGGGGTCAGGGGATCCAAATACTTGCAGTCTCCTACCATAGTGTCTATTTATTTCACCTATGCGATCTGCTGTCAAGTGGGTCTCTTGGAGAGCTAGTAGACCAATTCACTTGTTGCGTAGAGTATATGGTATCTGATTCCATTTGTTATCCCGGTGGAAGATGTTTGGATTCCCATATCCTCTCATGTTTGTTGAAGCAACATTTATGCATGCTTTGAATTTCCTGTCAAATGCCCGGCATTGTTGAGGTGTCCCCTGGTCTGCTATCTGCATCCAGAGTAGCTCGAATTTGAGCTTGATCCTCACCGACTTGCAATTCGTCATTGGAGCTACAGTCAGAGGCAGCGACAGGAACTCCTCGGAATCTTGAGATGCCTGTAACCAGAAAACTGTTAGTAAAATAAACATTGGGACTAGATGCACCAGTCAAATTTCTTGTGTTGTTGACGGCTATTCATTTAAAGTTAGAAGGGTGCAGTACACTGGTTGCTTTGCCACCACAACCAGCAGTGCACCCAGCTGGGGATTCCTTCATCAAATGTTTGCAAGTTCCCAGAACACTTACAAGCTATTTGATGAGGAGGCCAGGACTGCTGGCAGATGGACCCCTGGCTGAATAGCCCCACTACTGTTACACAATAGCTAAGGCTATCACATCCCAGCTCTCTCTACCCTTGGTTCTACATATTCACATAGTCAACCGGAGATAGAGAGAGGTTGCGTAACCACCGGGGATATGACTTCTTCCAGCTTTGGGTCTAGGTAGTTTCCTTAGGTCTCACTCAGTTAATCATAGAGAGAGGGGGTTATCATATTCGTGGCATGGTAAAGGATTTTACAAAGGAACTGTTATACTATGACTGTAAATTGTGATAAAAGTGGACTAGCTTCCTTGGCCGCGCCAGTTATGGTTGCTACTATTACGTCCTTGGTATCCACCTCGCCCCCGGGCACCATTAGAGCATGTACATATCTCTGACTGAGCCTCCTTCTTTTCCTGGAGGATATCCCAGACATGCTCTCCTGCTGCTGGGCCTCGCTAGTCCTGGTACTTAGGGAAGGGGCATCCCCGATGGTTGTGCGTCTTTGCTTTGCACAGGTTGCAGGTAGCTGCGGAGCCTCGGAGTATGAAGAACTCATGTGCGTACGTGAGGCTTCAAATGTAAGACCTAATTTCTTCCTCACGCTCCTCCAGCTTAGCAAGCTTATTGGGTAGCAAGAGCGCAAGGTTTAATAGGTCAGTTAGATTAGTAACCGGTGCTGCAAACAGCAGCCAGTGCTTTGAGAGCAACGTATCAACACTGTCCTGAAGGCCAAGGTTGAACGTGTCAAGGAAGACAGATACTTGGGCATCAACCGTTACCTCAGTTGTGGTGTAGTATTGGATGAGGGTGGGAAAGGTTGAGTCCCCAAACAGCCAGCTTTTAATTGCGAAGAGTATTGTGGCATGCACAACATCATCGTAGTCTTTGATGTTGGGTATGAAGTGTCCAACCACCCAGTTACGGAGGTCAGTATTGTCCAGAAAACGGACAAGGTGGAAGGAGACCTTTCCTGTCAAGGCATATGTTTGGGACCGAGCAAGCTTTCGAGCAGTTGCCGCATCTCAGAATTCGAGGATGCTGGCATTTGGGCCCCCATAGTTGTCTCTTGAAGACCCTCCTCCACCAGGTATCAAGTTGGGAGCAAAGTCGTGCACTGTCGGGTACCCAGCATCAGCTAGGGATGCTGCTATTTGTTTTGTGAGGTCTGGGACTTTTGCATAGAGCTCCAAGCCACCAAGAAGAGGTACCGCTGCGAGAAACCTCCCTGGATCCCTGCTGACTGCTTTGACAATTGTCTCCAGGTGTCCTTTACAAAGGAACAAGACGTCGAGCACTACCCTCTCAAATTCACCAATGTTTGGGGTAAATTTCCTGAAGGAGAGAAGGTCGGATGGATCAGCTGCTGCTGGGATTGGGGAGCAATGAGGGTTCTTGTCCTGTCAGGCAGGAGAGGTCTGAGCTAGTTCAGCTTCCAGAGACAGTGTCAGGGAAACAGCAGGGTCTGCATGCATGGAGTCTGAGGCGCCACCATCTCCTTCAGCTATGCGGTGGTCAATGTCAAGGAGGGGGCTGGTGGGAGAGAAGAGAGGGGTCTGTGTAGCAAGAAGTTGGCAGGCAACATCAGAGATGTTGCTGGGTAGGGGAATCAAAACAAGCCCGTCTGCGATTTCTGCTTCTTCGAGTTCATTACCTTTGTGTACGAGGAGAGGAGCTGTTCTGGGACCACTTTGCGTTGGTGAGAGGTTATTTTTGTGGCTGGGTGGTACCTTTCACCAGGACGGTGAGGAGTGTCCAGGAGTTTTATGTGAGGTTTGTGTTGCAGAGCGCTTTTGGTTTTTTAGCGGACGCTCGGATTCTTTGTTCCCTGTGGACATGCTTATGTGAATTAGTGTAATATTCCAGTTTTGTGTGCCTTGTACCGGTTCTGCTCCCAGAACTAATTGTCTCAAAACTCTTGAATCGTGGATGTGGGTGTGGGAGCTGAAGATTTTTGTGGCAGCCTTTTCATTTCCAGTTTGCCCAGCATTCTGTCTAAGATTTCACGTTTTTGTGTAAGGGTCGGACATGCCGTAGCCAAAATCATTCAGGGATGAGTGGGTACGCCATAGCCAAGACAGCATTTGCACCAAGCTTCTGCACCCATGGATTAGTCCATGTTCCCGCTTATGGATGTGTCTTGTACCGAGTTTATGTCCAGCACTAGTTGACATAGGATTTTTGAGTGTAGCCGTGGGCGTAAGAGTGTTTTGCTGCGCTCGTAGGGGTGGTAAGAAATCCTGACAAGGCGCTTGTACTGTGTCAGAGATTATTACCACCGGCACTTAGGTATACATATTTTGCTGCCACGTATTTTGCCACCACGTATTTGGGCCTTGGGCTGCTTTGTGTTCCTTCAGTCTGGGTGTACCTGTTGAGCGGGTGTAAACACTTTTTGTTCTTGAGTTAGTCTTTCCCATAGACCTTGGTGTGGCTGGTTAGATTTATGTACCATCATCGGTTTGAGTTGATTTTGTGTCTATCCTGCTAAAATACGTAGTTGGGTACCATAATCCCTGGTACCCAGCCCAACCCAGGACTTCCCCAATGCATCTGCGGGGTTCTACAGCATACACTTCATAGTGAGAGCTTGCGAAGAGCTCTCCGTTGACTTATTTCCTGCAACAGGGGGGTAACACTTATTTAAGCGCTCACGAGATGATGGAAGTGCAATGTCAACCGTGCCCCCTTGATACATTTTCTTGTATTTTTGCTATGGTCAAGCACCCAGGCATGTGATGTACCTGCTTGCACCTGATGCCTACCTTAGAAGTACTCAGAGTTTTAGTATAAGCTTTGTATCTGGTAAATCAGGCTTTCATGAAAGGTTTGGCTCAATGCACGCAAAGCTTTTGAGATTCAGCAAAGTGACAAGCTCTGCTACTGAGAACAACAGTGGATAGAGTAGGCTGCAAGACTCTGGTGTTTAAAGAGCTAGGAGCCGTATCATATAAACTGGGGTATCGACTAATAATCCAGTGTTTTACTTTTCATGATAGAGTAGGATTGCCAGAGGTGACTGGACAGGTGCTAGTCACGGTCTTCGAGAGAACGTGAAATGGTGCTCTCCGCGTGGAACATGTAGAATCCAAAAGATGAAAGTTGAGTAGACTTGAAGACTGAGTTTGAGTCCGAGAAATACAATGCATCAGATGCAGTTGAGCATGGACGTTAGCATTTTTTGGACGGCAGAAAACAGGTATAGACTAAGATAGTAGATATGTTGTTCCAGTCAATGATAACTGCATTACATTCAATTTATTGAGATAGAGTTGTGAAAGGACAACGAGTCAGCGAATAGAAAAACATTCACGGATTGTTACCCAACATCACCACTGCCTCGGTGAAAAGTAATGACTGGAGTGTAGTTAGATGTCCCCCAATACTTCAAAGTAGTTGCCCTCAATGCGGACATCAATTTGCAGCTCTTTCATATGGAAGCAGAATTCACAAATTATCAGACTTCGACTACAATTTAGACTTGCGATCAGGACTTGGACCGCAAATCACATTTTCAACTAATCAGCTGGACTCATTTGCTGACTTGGACCTGTGACCGGTTGGCTCTTTAGCCTCCATTTTGACTTGGTATGCAGTCGCTATAGGACTTACGCTTAAAGCAATGTGGGTTTAACTGGGTATGTGGTAGTTTAGCTTCATGCAGCTTTACCTTATACATGATACAATGGATGTGTGAGGAGATGCGCTTTGTTCATAGCAAAGGACCTTGAGCACCTCTTGATCCATCTTGATCTATTTAGGCACCTTTTTTTCTAACAGTACTTTCTTGATAGGGCGTCAAATCAATTCTATGATGACTTTGGCTCTCAATTTTGGCAATTATTAGCTCCATTGTAGAGGGGGGTTTTTCTTGATGTATTTGAATTTTGCAGAATTAAGCAGATCCAATGATTATCTAGTACCAGCGCTAAACCATATTGGCTAGCTAGTACCCATTAGCGCCAACTAAAAAATATTCATGTTTAAGTATTGTATCCAATTTCGGTCAATTTCATGTATTATGGAAGATATAGCATAATTATAAGGAAAGAGTTTAGAAAGCATCAGGGTGTAAGGATTGTGCATAAATTAGTGCAGAACACCAAAGCTGGACAACATCGCCTTCCTCTGAACTACAACGAAATTAAACAAATTGATGCAAGTACCAGGTCAAGTCGCTCAGCTTCCCTCTGGATCAAGAAACACACCTAAGCAGGCTCAGGATACACTTCAATAAGCACAAGATGTTCCTAAATAAACATAAGATGTTTTTAATATACTCACAAAAGCACCGTCAGGTTGTCTCATGGGAGTCCAGGGCAGATGAAACTAGTCATGGCGGGTATCGAGCTCAGCAGTATCCCAATGAATAAGTGTTTTGCACCCAAAGTCAAAGTTAAATTGAGGTCGAAGTGAGCAACACTAGCGAAGTCCAAGTCACTAGAGTCAAAGTCGGAATCAATCATGTGAATGTCATCATATTTTGTGATTCTGCTTTCATACTTTCAGGGCAGGGATTTCGAGAAAGAAGGAGCAAATGGTACACTATGATCCTGGAGCTCTTCCTGAGCAGTGTTTGATCCTCAATAAGGAAACTCTGGAGACGAATCCAGTGTCGCTGAATCGCATCACCATCAACTTCTGGTTGGGCTGATACAATGGACAGTGAGAGTGAGCCAGATCAGTGATGCTTTCAATCTGTCATGAAAACGAGGGCGACATCACGACAGATCGCAGTAAGAATTAACAGAGCCTTAAATTTAGGAGCCCATATGAAGGTCTCCGTAAGTAGAAGCTGCCGTCCTGGGCTAGATGAGCCTTGATGTATGCTTCGATTTTCTGCCTTTCCGACAAAAGACTATCTAGAAGAATCTGGACGCGTTTTGATTTCAGGTTCAGGTGCTGGGGATGTTGAACGAGAAGAACCTGGAGCTTGTTGTAGTCGGTGCATGATGCAGAGGCGAAAGGTGAACATCCCAAGCGATAGATGCGCAATCCTTGGTGTTCCTTGGTGTTCAGGCAGTGTTCAGGCAATGGCCATGGGCCCGGCATGCATCAAAGCGCAGAAGGCTGGGATTCAGAAACAAGTCAATGATACTCCACATCAAAAGAAGCTGTCCGATAACACCGATGAGCGCGACATAGCAGCTTTTGTGAACGACGTCGACGCTGATACTTAACAAGAAGTCGGACACAAAATGAGTGTTAAGATAATTGCAGTTAAGTTGCAGTTAAGATGATTGCAAGAAGTTCAGATCTCAGGCGTTGATATTAAGTACAAAAAGCTAGTAAAACACACGACAAAGCTGTTAAGTTGCGCGTCTATCGGTCCTCAGCCCATTCCTGCAAAAGAAAATCAGTAAGACTTGAACAACCCCTGAGCAATGCAGGACTTACGTTCTCTTTCTTGATTTGTGCCTGATAAGAGAAAAAAATTAGTACGCTGCCAACAGTAGCGAGAGAGAGAACAGACCTCTTCTTCGGGGGTAAAGTCGTTTACGATGTTGAACAGTTTACGAATTTCCTCGGGGGTCTTTCCTTTAATCATGTTTGCGACGGTTTTACAGCCAACGTCACTACAGATAAAAGGTAAGATGAGCAGATTAGATACACAGCAAATGATCGATGCGTACAGCAGAGACTTGATATCGAGGTAGTTTGCAGCAAGGATGATTTCAAAAAGCATCTCCTGGTCGACAGTGATGAACTTCTGGTCCCATTCACTGATGTCGGTCGTCCGCTTGCGAGTGTCGTCCTGGGTGGTGTCAGCATCTGCTGCCGGCAGAGGCTCGCCGCGATGGTGCTCGCAGTACTCCAAAACCTTCAAAATAGGGAAATTTTGGTTTGAGCCAATTAAAGAGCTAAAAGAGAGCGCTAACCTTCTTGAGCACGCTCGATGAAACATTAGGGAGAGGAATTGGCTGGTCAGATTCACCAACATCTATAAAATAAGATCTGAGAAAGGATTAAGGGTGAGTGGCACAAAAAAGGACCAACCTTCCAGCATGTTTTTAATCAGAACGCTGCGCTCGGCCACCTCCTTGTCTGCAGTAAACTTCTCATTATCTGAAGTGACGAGAGTAACCATTTTTCAAAAAAGTCTGAAGTCAGGTAGATGAAGGTCGTGAAGATGGGATGCAAAGGCGAGACTCGCACTGCTTTTATCATCCACGTGTATTTGACTCATATTTCCCGCTTATTGCCACAATTATCCTTTTCGGTTCTGCCGAAATGACTTTTCTTGGACGCTGCGTCGAGGCAGCCTCAAAAAGCCCTTTTGTCGCTTTCGGTTGGTGTTTTTCTCTTGCAATTTGGTATTTTGACCCTTTTAACCCTTTCAGGCCTCGGTGCCGTTCGTACTGCCACAAAACGCGCTGGAGGTACGATTGCCAACCATGGAGGTTCTGCTGGTCGAAGGCTCGGTGTTAAAAAGTTCTCTGGTACGCGCTATATTCTTCTTCATAACGAGCTGGCAAACCTAATGCTAGAACAGACCAATACGTGATCCCTGGAAATATCATCGTTCGACAGCGCGGAACGGTCTTTCATCCTTCTCAAAACGTATGTGTCGCTCTGCGCAAATGCTCTTTATCCTTATCCCTTGCCAGGTCGGAATAGGCAAAGATCACACAATCTATGCTCTCACTCCCGGATACGTTCGATTCTACAAGGAAAAATACATGCGTGGAGACCGAAAATTCGTTGGCGTCGTCCAACATCGTGGCGAAAAACTTCCCCGTGACGAAGCTGAGCACGGACGGAGTCGTTACTTTGGCCTGGTGAACGTGAAAGAACGCAAAACATCGTCACTGAGAGCATAGTATGCACCCGAATTCTTCGCGATAGTGAAGCATCTCGGGTTGTATTTATAATATGTATCGATACAATCTCTTTTAATCCTGTTCTGCTCCCATGTCGACTTTCATCGCGCCAGACTACGTGGAGAGGAACGCGTCGATGCAACTGCAACTTCGATGGACAATATACAGAGGAGTTCATGCTCTAATTCCTTCGCTCCAACCTGTCCAAGCCTCTCAGAACTCGCCTCCGTCATCTACATCCCGTCGAGGGAACTCTGACTTGCAGACACTGACCCAAATCTGTCCCGTCTCTAAAACTGAAAGAGATCGAAAGTCTCGTCGAGACAATGGCTTGCGCGAGTTTACCCAACTAGGCTCAGCTTTTAGTCGCGAGGTTCAGCAAGCAAACCGCTCTCAATTAAACGTGCTTCATCTGCAGTAATTGGGCCCAGCAAGGAGCGACGCAGGCGAATCTTCTGATGCTCGAGGCATTTTGTACTATCATAATTTGTGAATCGTAAATTTCATTGAAGAATACGCGTGTAATCCTATTGGAGCTGAGTCCTCCCTTCATCCCTCAGTCGGTGCCTCCTCCTTCGCTTCCTCCTTTGGCAGACTATGAAGCCACTTCATGAAATGAGGGACGTCCTATGAGCGAATAATAGTTAGCTTCGTGAGATAGAAAGCACAGATAACTTGAACAACGCACTTCACTAATCTTCCCCGCCATACTAGTCTCAGCCAGCCAACTAGGCAGGGAGCCTCCGGGAGTACTAGAGGTGGCCATACGCCATTCCGTAGACCCATCTTCAAGCTCGACGATTCGCTCGATACTGACATATCGCCCCTTGACACCCTTCTCTTCCATCTTGGCTAGCTCAGCGTCCTCGGGAGCAGACAAGTCTATAGGTATGGATACAATGATTCTGTGGAGAGAGTGAGTTCGAGCCAATGTAAGTTGTGCTTGCAGTCTCACCCAGTACGAGGACTACTTTCAGAGAGCCGTGTTATCTGGAGCTCTGTAAAGACACGGGGAGACACTGGCGGTGGGAATTTGTAGTACAACGTCCAGATCGACTGGCTAGAAGAGATTCCTTCACTTTTGTAACTTTGCGAATCTCCGGAATGAATCTAAAAGCATCATTATGAGCTTCTTGACCAAGACATAGCCTGTAGATAAACCGAAACTCACTCCATCTCATTTTTAGCCTTATCATGACCCAACTTGGACCACATTTGGTCAAAAGTAGCCTCGTCAGGTTTATGGACGCTAACTCTGCAGTGCCATGGGGCACCGTCACCAGGACCCTTAGCACGAGAATAGGGTCTTGACAACTTTGTGGTAGACTTTGCCCTCCTTCCAAGAGGTACTCGATTCAATGAGGGCCTCCGATGCGCTGAGGATGACTTCCTCGGAAGGGATTTCTACGGTATTATGAATGAGTTGCCCTGCTATGTATAGTGAGACGAGACGCTGCATACCAGAAGGTTTGATAGATGTTATAGTCAATTTTGCTTCAACATAATCGGACATGGTGAAGGCGAAGGAAAGAGTGTGGTTCTCTAAGCTAAATATACCGTACCGTACATGTCAGCCAGGATCTATGGGAAGAATCCATACATGATCATGATGGTAACGGAGGAAGGTCGGACCCCGAGAGTAGTGTTCACGGTCAAGTTCAGGAGGTACTTGCAAAGTTGGTGAGTGCAATGCGATTCAAAAATATACTTAAAGGATGTGTACTATGAATATCGAATTACAACAACTCCGTAATGTACAAAGTCTCTACACGCGTCCTTACGCCAACTCGATATAGCGTTCCACTGAGAAAGGTACTTTAGTTGCCTCGCCTCTTCAAAGAATCATTGCCAACAAACTCACCTTCCCAATTCGTGACTGCCTCATTCCAGACTTTAACTTCATGCTCCCTAGTTCCGCCGTACTGACCAAAGGGATGTTAACATAACGAAGGAAGATTTTGCAGAGAAGAATCCAAACGAACATGCTCAACGAAAACGTCACCAAACATGCCTTTTTCTCGTGCTATACTCTCCGGTCTCATCATACGCTCTGTGGCTGCTTCTAAAGACGTCGGAAGCATCTTAATCTGCGTGAAAGGAAAGAGTATAAATGAGACGGGATGTAAAGCCTTACACGCTTGGAACTTACCGTTCCGTTCTTCTTATCTTCGGGTGTCAACTGGCTCATAGGAGGGGTCGACAGCTTGATCTTCTTCTCGATTCCACGGAGTCCCAGTAAAAAGATTGCGCTGATAGCGAAATAAGGATTCATGTCCGCTCCGGGCACGCGAATTTCTAGTCGGGTCGCTGCTGGAGGGACTGAGGGAGGTGATATGATCCTAATCGAAGCCGCACGAGAATCGTAGCCGTAGGTGATGGCATTGGGAGCCCAAAAGGCTTCTCCACCGACCAGACGCTTGTAGCCGTTGATTGTAGGAACAAGCTAGGCAAAGTCAGCAATGGACAAATAACAACTAATAATACAGACCATCGGCATAACTAGTGAGAGGTCGATTTAATGAACATAGATAAAATTAAATATCGTCACATACCATCTGCGATTCCGTCTAGGATACCAGCCAGGAAATGTTCAGCTTCCTCACTTAAAAACTTCACGTCGTCATTGGCTGCTCCTGATCTTCCAGTCGAAAGTTCGGCATCGGAGACAGCAAAAATGTTCTTGCCCGAATCGTCGCGTAAAGAAACATGGGTGTGTCTGTAGTGCTTATCAGCGTCAGGGTTCAAGAATAGTCATAGTTGGCAGATGTACCCGCTGCATCCAGGGAGCTATATGAATGTTAAGATTGGATAGCAGAGACGATTAAAACAACATACATTTCCCCAAGGCTTGGCCATGAATGTTGGAACGACGCCGTATTGCATACCGATGCTCTTTGTGAGGAACTTGAACAGTATAGCGTTATCCGCCATTCTGAGAGCGTCCGTATACGCTAGAGCAGTCTCCAAAACTCCGGGACCGGTCTCGGTATCTGAGGATATTGTATCATCAATCTATTCCGCGTTGGTAGAATGCGCTTACGATGAGCCTCGATATCCACACCAAACTTGAGAGCTTCATCAAAAATGGCATGGAAGTAGTCGTTGTTGAGCTGGGTACGCAGCAGTGAGTAACCGTGCACTGGAAGAATAAATCAGAGCAATTTTGATACGAAAGATGTGAGCTTACTGCCGGGGGTAAGAGGTGTTAAGTTTTGGAACTTTTTCTCTGCAAGGGATACAGGAGTTTCTAGAGGGCGATTAGAATGAAGAGTGAGCATTAGGCATTAGCATACCTTTGAAATTGAAAAACTACGCGTAAAGTCCAATGAGATACGCGAGATATGAGTGGTATAGTCCTTACTTCGTATTCAACGCCCGCATAACAGCTTCTACGTAAACTAGTAGCTCTGTCCGACGTTATCCTCATAATTCCACGTGGGTCGACAACCAACGGCTCTTTAGTATCTGGATCTAGGAAAGATACCAAGAAGAATGGAACATTGTTCTCCCAAGGAATCCTACGATATGTGGAAAGGTCGATTGACGCGAGAAGGTCTCTGTAGCCATTGGCCTTGTTGGAAATGAGAAGTTCTCGAGAGTATACTGCGTCGTGAATGTCCCAACCACTGCGCTTGCGACTTGTAAGTTTACATCTGTTTAGCGTTTCGTTACGCACAAGATTACGCTGCAGAATCCAAATCCATCTGATGAAGCAGCGCTCAGGAATTTTTCCTTGGACTAGGAAAGCCATGAGCATGGTATTTGACGATTTAAGCAAATTGCGCACCATAAACTTTCCCCGCAGGACGCCGTCCACTGGATTCAATTATTGAATGTTTAGAATGATCGACTGTATTGAACATACCATCGATGCCTATAAGAATAAGGAGTCGGACAGCACCAAGTTAGAAATGATTTACCAGCAACTTTGACTTTGTCAGTGTCGTCCATGAGAATCATCTTTAGATCTTCAAAAGTCTTTGGGGCATGTTTCGTGGACGTCATTGAAGAACCTGCGATTAACAGCTCGGGCTGTGGTTCCGAAATCTTAAGAGACAAGATAGGCGCCTGGGCGCGTCGTTAGACGCTCATCGCTTTCTTCTGAACTCTCAACGCACGCTTCGACTAACACAGCGTGTTTTCTCATTCTCTCCTATCCTTACTATCTTATCTTAAAATGAGTCAAGAATGTCCTTATTCTGTTGCAAGGATTCTGCGAACACCGGCACACATATCGACTATCGATTTTCGGACACGCAGGCCATCTCTTTGCAGGATCAGGTAAACGAAATGTTTGTTTCTCCAAAATTCAACCAAGTCACGGATCTTAGATGATGGAACGTTGCGCGTTTACGATCTGTCTTCATTCAAAGTTCTGAAAGCCATTCGTGGCTTGCAGAATGAAATATCTTCTATCGCTTGCTTCAAAAGACCTGGATCGGAACTCCGCGATGCTTGGATCGCTTGTGGAAACCATGTACAATTGGTCCATCCGTTGAGCGTACGCCGACTAATACTAAAAGCTCTAGGCTTTCCTCTTCAGAATGGACACTCCCTCCATGATAATGACCGTTCAAGACGCAATAACATCCCTGAAGTTAACCGAGGATGATGATGTTCTGAACGAGGTAAGTTGAGCGCCATTTTTCATCCTTCACGTATTCACTCGGTTCAGTAAGATCGTGTTGGACTCTGGCAAGAAGCACCTTGCATTTAGTACAGATCTAGGCGTTATTGGTGTAGTCGAACTTTCCAGCCAATCTATTTCGAAGATGAAGGAGAAACATACAAATGTGGGTACAGACTCATCTGGAGTTGCCGTTGTACTCATCGGCACCGGAATTCAGATATGTGCTTGCGTCAAGTTTATACCCGACAGGCCCCGAGAAATTGTCAGTGCTGGATACGACGAAACATTTCTGCACTTTGATTTCTTAGAAGGCGATATACTCTCGCAATGCAAAATCAGTGTGTATGCCAATCAAGAAATTTCATCTGAGTTCACGATTCTCTCTGCAGGCTCTTCATCCATGGAAGGAGGAGTATTGCTCTCTCCCCCATTCGTCATGTCGACAGCATTCTCCTCGACTGGTATTCTTGCGGCTGGGACCGCAGATGGTCGTCTCTGGATAGGACTCGGAGGTCAGAAAACACCTTCAAAAAGCAAGGCGCGAGCAAAATCCAGAAAGTGGAACGGATTAAAGGACGATGAACAAGTCTGTACAAAAGTCGCCGACGGACCAGTAGTTGCAATGTGCGTTGGCGTCGAGACTCATTCAAAGCTCCAGCCTCTGATAGATCTACCTCATGCAGGTCGTTTTCCAGCTTCAGACATACTCACTGCTTCTACTCTCCTCGGCACAATCAAGACAGTGGAGAATAAATAGTGAAGCTGACAATATTGTCGAGGAGTTGTGGAGAAAAGAGGCACCTGGGCTGGAAAAAGTCAATGCTCTGGTCACGAATGACACGAAAATTATTATTGGTGGGTTTGCAAAAGATGGCAAGGGTATCATCGAGATATGGGATAAACGAGCATCAATCCAAACCTCCACGTAATTCGAGAAATACACTCCTCGCGTTCCATTTGCTTCACTTACAACCGCTCGCATTGTGGGTACTGGCCGTGCATTGCACTCACACGCTCAAGTAAGGCTAGCTCGTTTGCGCCCATATCCTCTTCGACAAACCATTTAACCATTGATCTTGTTTTTGCGTTGCTCAGCCGGGCGAAACTCGTTGCGGGCAGCGGAACTCCAACAACGAGTTGAGCCTCTTCAGTGTAATCCATGAGTTGCTTTAGAACATGGTAGCTCTATGTACTAAACTAAAGCCCCGGGAATATATCAAACAAAAAAAAGTTTTCCTGGGTATAAGTAACACCATCGACAATGCTTGTTATTTCCGACAAGTACATGACATTATCGCTGACAGTGGTTGTGAAGAACGTAAATCCTCCCTCAGAGGGATTGCTCTCGTCGAGTTGGAGATTAATAGAGGTGGTGGAGGAAGGAAAGGGGGAGTAGGGGCGAAGTGATTCTGGTTGAAATGCAATAACAGACACGTTGGTTGAAGCTGCGTCCCCGCGTACCTATAAAACATGAGATGTGAGTATCTCCAAGCACAAGCGTGGGTGCATATAACCACGTACCGCGATAACAACTTTTATATCTAAGCCAACCTCTGGTACTTGAATTAACTTGAGTGCGGATACTATCGACAAATAGTGAATCCTGCTCAATCACATAACCAGAGCCACTATTATCGACAACGACTGGATCGGAGCCGTCATTGTCATTGATTTCAAACCAAAACTTGGAAATCGAAGAAGTGGCATTGATAGTCGCGTTGAAAAAGTATCGTTCAGCAGTTACACCTTGCGCTTGACCAATTATAGTGAATTGAACTTGTTCGGTGCTGGATGGCATTACAGAGCATCCCAGTAGATGGACAGAAAGAATCCTGTCGATCGGCCCACAGCATGGTTACCGTCGAGGTCGCACTGGGACTGAGAACCTAGAAATCTCATTTATTAGTGCTAGCACTGGGCAGCTCCAAGTCAAAGTATACGTACTCGAAGAGAGGTGGTTAAAATGAGTGTACCATTTTGGTATGAAAACAAGGGATCGCCTATGAGGTAGTCAAACGGTTCAGTAATAGGACCGGTGAGGTTCACGCCATTTGGAACAGTGTTGATCATTCTTTGGATCAAGCTTCCGCAAGTTTCACTGAACGTATCAGGCGAGAGAAGACTGGTTATGAAAGTAATGATCATCGTGCAGAGTTTTTGAAGATAGAATGAACACACCTTTGCATGGTTACATTTCCGTCACTCGAGAAGATGCGGAAATCAGATCTCGTAGTTACATTCGGGCCCACAACAAGTATATCTTGAGTAGTATTCTGGAGATACTGGGAGACTCTGTTTACGAGTTTCGTGTGAAATGGCCGAAAGAAATCAGACAGCATAGCCTTCACTTACATTGTGGTATCAAAAGCAGGAGTGGTATCAAAGGTATCAACATCAATTGAGGTATTGGTCACAATCAAAGGGAAATCTGCTTGTCTGACGCCGCCGATTGTATGTCCACATGCAACGAGAGCTATCATCTCTGTTTCGTTGAAACCCTGGCGCCGAAAAGACTCTATGTGAGAGGCAAGAGGCTCCTGTGGCTGGGGAACAAGCGGTGGGCCCGCTTCAGTGGCGTCGACGCGGCCTGCACTGAAAGGAATAACTGGGCCCCGCATGCCACGACAGCAAATACTGCTCCGAGAGCTATCACATCCGCCACTGTTTTCGGTTAGTAATTTGATTAGATATCGTTTGTGTTCAAAAATTAATACATACTTCCATAAATGGAGTGACAATGGGCTCAACAAAAGATGAAAGGAATTAAAGTCATTCAACGAGGCAATCATTCCTTCTCCGATATTCTGTTGTAGTATTAGGTTTACGCAGCCCACTGAGGAAAATTGTGGATTATAAATACCTGAGGTCTATCGAGTTCGTACATAATTGATGCGTCCAACCCTCCAGTACCGTCGTCTACATTGTGTGTCGACATGTCGTGATAAGCCTACACGAAGCAGCCGAGTCAGTTGTTTATTTGAAAGCCATTGCGAATGCACTTGCAAGGCGAAGCCATTGCGCTGCTACGGTTGTGTCATCCCGTGCAGCGCATCCTTGCGCAAAGTTCAAGGGACCTATGGGCCGTAAGAAGTGAAGTTGTCAGTTTTCATCTGCGGTCTGTTGAGGGAAAACTGCTGCTCACCCTCGTAAAGTTGGCGGTCCGAATAACTCAGCAGAAGGTTGGGCCATTGGAAGGTTGAGCCGTGGACAAAGCCAACAAAGGAGGTGCATAGTAAGATTAGCCGGATAGACAAGGAGAGGACCGGGGTCATATTGCGAATGATCTGGGACTAACACTATACGGATGGGCCATGGTACTTGTACTTTTGTGATTCTATGTATTAGGAATAGCACAGCATCGATTTGACTAGCGAGACTCAAGGGTCGACTTGTCAAGAGGGATTCAAACAATACCGGGCGCTCACTATGACGGTAGATTTCACGGAATATTCTGCCCGTTACTTTGATGGAGCGTACTCCATTTACCGTATGTCCTACTCTGTCTGTCTAATCTATGGGAACATTTGTACAATTAATTCCTACTCTAAAATCGGATAAAAGTCCATTTTCAGAGGTAATCAGGATATCCGGTCACTTCATTAGTACCAAATTAGTACAAGTTCAATCAAGAGTTCAATTGCGTGTCGGCGTGTCGCGCATCGCGCCGTACAAACTTACCATATTAATTTCATTGGAGTTCGAGTGCATTTCCTAAATGTGTGCCCATGGAATAATTTTGAGCTGTTTTCAAATTTCGAGTCACAAGCAGAGACCTTGGACCACGTACTTAGCGCCCATGCCGAGACGCCGAAAATTTGCCGAAAATCCTAAGCTTCAATAACACTCAAATAACAGTGGAAGATAGGTTGCAAGCCTAATTAAAAAGTGAGATCCATTGATACTTATATGGCAGTAGAATACAAGTTTTACAGTACTTTCACAAAAATTGAGTAAGTTCACAGCGTAGTGAGTACCTTTTGATGTGAGAGTAAGCCTGAGAACTTGGAAATTGAATAGAAGTAGAATTTTCCGTGAAAAGTAACGTTATAGCTCACCGTCAAATTCTGTTTTTTGGACGCAAAATATATTGTGGACAGCTTTCCTGCCATGCAGTCAAAGCATTCTTGAGATAGATTGATCATCTACCATTCAACTCTGACAGTATATACCGTACATACCTTTCAAAAATAAAAGAACCAAGGGAAAGCGTATATTTCTCCGTCGTTGCTCGATCCGCAGTCTATACTTACATGTAGTGCTGCCGCAAGCTGAGACCAAGCTGAGACCGAGGTGACGGATTCGGTACCTTGATGGAGTCAAGGCGAGGCAAGGTTGATGGCCTTGCCGAGGTAACTCGAGGTAATGTTCCGAATATGGATTCGGCCTTGCACGGCTCCTTATAAATTGCATCGAAGTCTTCACCTTAGAGATTTGAGTATGTACTAGTCATTAAAAGATATATCTACAGTATATGTATTACTTTGGCTTTTTATGTATATGACTAGTATAATCCTGAGATGATTATATCATTAAACCAAGCTCCATATTGTTTTGAGACTTGAGAGTTGAATTGCGTAGGACTAAGATTAACAGAAAATAATTTTATTGTGGTAGAGTAGTTGGAAGTATGAAGAAAAGGATGTAAACGCGATGGCATCCAAATTAAGAACCAAGGTCAAGGCAAGGGATCAAACCTCGGCACCTTGGTTGCCTATTATGGAACTAAGGTGAGGTGAGGTAAGTTCCGGGTTCAAGGTACCTCTACCTTGCGGCAGCACTACTTACAGTGTTCTATGGCTCCTTGAACCAGAACTTTGAATTTTCCTTGCGATTTTTTGTTCTGCAAGAAGTAGCAAATTCTTTGTATCTAGTATTTTGCTAAAAGAAAGAACAAGTGTTTTTAGATAATCAAAAAAGGGAAAACATTGCTGTAGGGAGTTCCGCAAAAATATCTAAAGAATTAGTTGATTCTCACGTTTATGGCTCCTTGAACCACGCCAAATTTGGCAGATCAAATTGTGCTGTCATACTTATGTTGCTCACTTAAGGAACAGACATCCTCCTTCCACAAGGCTGAGTATCTCAGATGCTGGAAATAGCGATTATGTATTTATGTACCATTTTTGTCAGGGCCCTGAGTATCAGTATTCAGCTAGTAAACGAAAATATATGTTTTCGAATGAAAAATATTCCAAAATACTTGATGTTTGATTTCCTGCATCTCGAGATTGGGAGCTAACACTCTGAGTATTTTCTCAACAATGCATCATGTACGTTCATTAAGTTTGTGACAGTACTTTAAGGTAAATACACCCTGCAAAAAAAAAATTACGGTTGGTGGTTCAAGGAGCCATAGTGGCTCAAGGAACCATAGAACACTGTACATGTCTAACAATTTACAAAACAAGCAGAATCTATACTTCGATACGTATTCTGTCAGATGCAGTTTTCGGCAAGACGGGAAAACACCTGTCCTGAGTAGAACTTGAAGAGCGACACTCTGAGCTTGAAGTCATTGATTTCGAAGATGTGATTAATCGATGCGATATGAGCCCTGGTCGCTTCGAAGGCTCAAGGCAATCCGTGACTACTATAATGTCCCATCTCCGCTCCTCGCCTATTATTCTACTTGGGCCCTCTGAGCGCTACTCAAACTTTTCGACCTTGATCATTTGGCCGTTGGGCTGGCCAGAGGGCTCCGGGTTCCCATCTAAATTGGTCTACGTAGAGTCTGCCACTCGCTTTTGGAATCATATGGTTCTATGGATTTGATTTCTGGGAATTCAAGGGCGGAGAAGAACTATTCGAAGATGTAACAGGATGTACGGAGGGAGGATCTTGGGATTGATGCACCAAGTATCTCAGTCGGGTGATTTTAGACTCGTTATACATGTACTGGAGCAAGGTGCATAATAAACCCGCTGATATAGCACCTAGTAACGCGGCTTGAAGGTTTTCTGAAAGCCAAATAAGCCATCGCAACGAAATTTCAACGAAATTTAAGACGCACTAGTTAAACCGCGTATAATTCCACCGGTGAAAACCCCGCTAACAGCAGAGTCTAGCAAACGGTCGGTACGAATCTCTGACCACCCCAAATCACTCGTAGTTCCCTCTTTCCGTCTGCGTTACATATTGTGCACCAGGAAGTACAGAGACTAGCAGCGGACTGACCGCGAATTCTCGTATACCTTGGTCTTTTATAAGCTTGAATCCATTTAAAACACGTAGAAAACGCACTGAAAAAGGTAGCACCGGATATTCCACCGTTTATCCCAGCTGAAAACGCGAGAAGAGTAGAATTGGGTTTTGCTGTTAAAATTCCATGAATTCCAGTGCCGAAAGCGCTAGCAGCAGCTATTAAGTGAAGAATCAGAGTCAGAGGATGAGATTGGATAGATGGATGACTTGCATGTTATAATTGTTCCCTGCAGCACTGAGCGGTGCGAGCTCATGGGTTAGGGAACGGTGAGAAATAGACGCCCGACGTCGACGTCCAACCAAGTCCGGAAATCCTCGGACTATTCGGCGAGTAGCACAGACCCGGTTGCTGCAGGTTCCTCAGTAAATCTAGCTTCGTTCCTCTCACTCTCCACCAAGCTCCGATCCAAAGAGGTATACCGCCTCGATTCAGCTCGGTCTTCTGTTTATTCAGCAGTGGGTCCTTCTACTCTGACGAGCTTACGACTGCTCACGAGCTCGTAAATAGTCGTCCGGTTCTGAGTTAACTTGCTCGACTACAAATTCACCAAAGTTGATGATCATGGCTCGACTGATTACTCGCAGGAGTTTGCCAGAGTGACTCGTCTCGAGCGACCTCATCTTGCACTCCTCGGCCTCGAATGGAGAGTTTGCGACGACCCAGAGTCCTCGTAGAGTTTCTCCAGTGACTCCTCGCTCGGGAATCTTCAAGAAGCTTCTATACCTTGTTCTGATTAATACGAGATTCTTGAGGTTTTGCCTGGTTTTGCTCGACTTTATTGGGAAAGGTCAAGTTGCAGCTACCATGGCCGCATCGCTTACTCGGAAGACTGGACAGTCTGGGTCCGTCATGGCCAACATTGTCATGTTCAATACCACGCTTCAAAAACTCCAAGGTCGAACAACATTTTCAACGAATCTTTGGGAAAGTCGCTCCATGAGCGTGCGACCCGCAATCTTCGCCCTAGCAGTTGGAAAAACAAGAACAAGTTCACTCTACCATCCACAATTTACGATGAAATTCTATCGTTTTAGATGGGGCCAAAGTTTGCCTCGTGTGCAGACAGCGAAAGGTCGACTTCAGTGTTCTATTTTCAGACTCTCGAAAATCTCAAAATTCTTGCAGAACCAGAAGACGAGATGAACCTATTGAAACCTATCCAAGTTTGCGTTGAAATTGAGAATAATTCATGCTTCAATGTCCTTCCTGATGGTTTCGTTCTCTTCGTGGGGAGTATGTACGAGACTTAGAATGTTAGGGAATTGGGATATCCTCTGATATCCTGGCAAACAAGTCGATCTTGTGAGTTGGTGTTTTTGTATGTCGTCCATCTTAGCACCATTCTCTGTCCATTAACTCGTCAGCTCATACTTTTTTCGCAGGTAGAAATACAGTCTAGCGGGATTTCTTGCTGGAGTAAAAATAAGATGATTTACTCTAGATATTATGACTACTGTTAAACTCACTTCAACGGCCGCGTGGCCTAATGGCAAGGCGTTGGTTTCCGGTTTCTTCAATCCACCGAGCCAGAAATTGTGGGTTCGATCCCCACCGTGGTCGATGCATGCGCATGATTCGAGTACTAAGGGAAGCGTTTGTTTTTGTTTTTGCTTAGGCGCTTATTGTTACAAAACGTATGTCACGCTCGATATACCGGTATTTCTGTCGCTGCGTTCTATTCTGCCCTATTTTTTGATCTTGGAACTTGTGCTGGCGCATACGATCAGGCGCCACGCGATCGAGCGCTTACGGGCCTCAACTTGAACTTCCATGTCGTGTGCTTCCCAGCACACCCAGTGGGACACTCCCCATTCACCTTTCGCCTCTGTGCTTGGAACAAACCATGCACCTACCACATACGAGCTGAACCAGATCAAATCTCTACTTGTTCATCCCCAGCATGAACTTTCGAGATTGGAAGCGGAAATTCGGACGTGTTCAAACTCTTTTGGATAGTCTTTTGTCGGAAAAGCAGAGAATTGAAACATACATTCAGGCTCATACGACTTTGCTTTCTCCGATGCGACAGATTCCTCAGGAAACACTTACGGAGATATTCATACACTGTCTTCCAGCAGAGCCTTCCTTATGCGGTCCGAAGTTTGAGTGAGGCTCCGCTCATCCTTACTACGATCTGTTGGGATTGGAGGCGCGTCGTCCTCAATACGCCTTATCTGTGGAATTCATTGCATATTTACCTTCCTCCGCATTTGACCGTTGATGCTTGCTCCCGACGGATCCAAGGCATCACTGCTTGGTTGGAACGCTCCGGCTCACTTCCACTGTCCATATCCTTTCATGGACACGCCGCTGAACGAAATTGGTACGAAGCTACCAGTGCATTCCAATGCGAAAACATGGAGCTCGATGGTTCGCTCTCTGAATGCGATTCAGCGATAGATTCGCCAAGATATATCTGTCTCTATCTCCCATATATTGTCTATCCTTGAACGTCTATCCCCTTCCCAGTTTCCCGTGCTCACATCATTCCAGGTGCGAGATGCAGATTATTACTGGGGAATAGATCCGGTATGGATTCCTGAGGTAGAGCTCCGCCAAATTCATAAAGCGCTTGCTCCGCTTTTGTCACGAATGCCTGTTCTGGAAACCTTGGACATCAATTTCTTCGTCAAGAAAAACAGCTACTATGCATTACCTTGCAATTGGGGACGTCTAACCACGCTCCAAGTGGAACGAATACATCTGACCGAAGTAATGAAGATTTTGGTAAACACTCCGCGAATGCAGTCTATCAAGTTCAATGTTTATCTATCCAACAACTTTTCCCTTGATAACATTCCTACACTGCCAGTACATCTCCACAATTTGAATGAGATGCGGTTGACATTGCCTGGGATTGGGTATTCTGCTGCTGAAATCGAGACTCTAACGTCCATGTTTAACCGCATCCAATGCCCTGCTTTGCGATTGCTGAGCTTCACCTGTCAATTCTCCAGCTTGCCGTTTGTTGGGCAGTCACTGCATGCACTGGAGACATTACAGCTGGATATGCCAGTGACATCCGAACTATTAACAGATTGTATTTCTTGGACTCCAAGTCTAACCACCTTTCAACTTTCGGCTCGATTCATGTCCAACTGCGATGGGTCTGGGGCTTTCTCACATCCTCTCGAGGACTCGCATCTTTTCACCCTCACACCATCAGCCACCAACTCTACTCCCTCATGGCCACAGCTAGAAAATATTCGAATTTTCAGTCAATACAGTAGTCCTTTTCCTACGGCCGCCAGCTCTTTAACCAGTGCAGCGTTGGTCGGTTTCCTCGAGAGCCGGTCACTGACATTGAAGTCTTGCGACCTATTGCTTCTCCACCCGCCGTCGCTCTCAGAAGTCGAGCTTGACACTTTGCGGAATCTCAAAAAGGATGGGATGAAGCTTCGCGTACGTTGGGCCAAACCTCCTCCTGAGTCAGGACCTGATTTACCGGATACGGGGCTTGTAGAGTCCCCAAAACTAGTATTTCCTAGAGCTGACCTATCTCCGCATTCGAATACGGAAGGACTCTATGGTATGGTTGTTATCGTTTGAATGGAATATTTTCGTTGCCGAAACAGTAGGAATTATAGGATAAGAACGTAGCGTAGTTAGTCGGCCAGAATTAACACGCGAACCTCGACTCGAGTGAAGGTAAATCGATATCGTTCGCTACTCACAGCCTCAACATGTGAAGGCAGAACCAAATTCGGCGGATGAGGCTGAGTTAGATCCTGCGCACGGTATCTACGCGCCACGTATAAGCGCCTTGTAGTAAGCGCTCTTTCGCCGCTCAAAATTGAAATTGCACTTCTCTCTAACGAATGCCAATACCCGACTTGCCTGGAAATCTTGTTCCTAAACATTCGCCGGAAGAATCATGGCTGAAGACCTCTGTCGCTAGACTTTGCCACTTGGAAAATGAAAGGTGCGCTTCCCACATGAAATACATCCCCAAAGTAAAATAACATCGACCCATAGATTTCCTGGATCCCAGCCTGTTAGTTTTGGGACGAGAGATCTGTTAAAGCTCGAAACTCAAGAGTAATTGTTATATCTGCCCATAAAACAATCCTCCTGCTGAATTTCAAACGATAGTTTCTGGGTTTGCGAGAAATCTGACGGAATCCGCGTCCTATTATTGATACTCTTCGATGAGAGCGGACAACGGGTCTTTCTTGTGCGAAATGTCCTCCTTCTCAAGCTCAAAGCTGACCCTCTGTTTCTGTAGATTGATCGCCACAACTCGTACCGCGAGTTGATTGGTCTCTTTTTTCCTCATCATGAAAATCCTATAAATCCTCTCAGAAACACTCTTGTGGACGGTGAATTGGTTATTGATGTCGATCCACGGACACATCGAGTAAGCTCCCTTCTCAGAACTCATGTCCTGTCTCGTTTTGAACCGCGATGTTCAGGAAACCATGCGTTTGCTGGCTTTCGATTGTCTCATTGTGGATAACCAGCATATCATGTCTCGACCTCTCGATAAGCGTTATGGGGTAAGCTGCACTCTTTTACAAAGATTAACCAGTCTCTTATACCTCTGAAGAGACTGAACGAGTGGTTTTACAAGCCGTATGCAAAGATGATGCGTGATCACCCTCATGTTGCAGAAGCGCAGCCGTTCCAGTATGTTTCGCTGCACTTCAACCTGATATCATCTAAAGGCGCATAGAATCAAAGTAAAGGAAATTCAGGTCTGCGTATAACGTGGATCAAGTGTTCTCCTTGGACATCCCTGCGCTTCACCACGAAAACGATGGGCTCATATACACTTGCGTCAACACACCCTACACTGCCGGTACCGATTCAAACGTGTGGGTAAACCTAATAAATCCTTCGTAATTTTCCAACGTTGAATTTTTCTTTCTCGATACTACAGGTTAAAGTGGAAGCCGCCATCCGAAAATTCGATTGACTTCAAGCTCGTCCTTCGTTTCCCTCCGCTTCCTTCCAACCCTTCCCAACCGGACTATCGCGCCAAGCCCGTGTTTCTTGCTACACGTGTGGTGTGGAGATCAAGGCGGTGTAGCGCGATATGAACAGTACGACGAGATGAACGTAGACGACGACGAATGGGAAAGGCAAGTGCTTTCTTATTCTGCTTGGATGTCTAGTGCTTATGCTGGATACAGAATGAAGGCGTCAGGAGAACAATACGATGATCGCATTGTAGAAGTCCATTGGGACCCTTTCGTCTCGGGCTGGCGAATGATGCGTTTCCGAAATGACAAGCCCAATGGAAATCACAAAACTGTCGTCGATAACATCATTACAAGCATCGCTGACGGAGTCGAGAAAGAAACTGTGAGTGAAGAGGCTTTCACTAGACGCTATTTCGCTTACGCCGTTCAATGCACTAGCTTTTATCTCGTTCAAACCATATACGTACGGCATGGAAAGCTCGTCAAGGGGCTCCTGCTGCTCCTACTCAAAATCAAGCGCCACCTACGCGTCCTCCTCCTCCTCCCGCAGGTCCTCCCGCGGCTTTATCTGTGGCGCGTCCCTCCCAACCCATTCCTCAGGTCGAATTGCGTTACGGGCCTTTGCAGGTCTCTCAATGGAGCAAAGTAGCTGGTCCGAAAGTCGTTTTTGGCCTTGAGCGGTGAATCATACCATCCGGCTCCGTGGTCCATTTGCCTTGTCTTCCCTGTCGTTTCCTTGCCTTTCTACCGTCCCTTATACCGCGGTGAATAGTTGGGCTCGCGATTAGTGTCATGTATGAGCGCACAGGTACCGGGAGGCTGGAGGAACATGCTATCTCAATGTGCAATTCTTGGATACAAGTGCCGACTAATACAGGATCGCTCCCGCTACGTATGGTCTTTTCAACTCTACTTGGGTCAGCTGTACCATCGGATCTTCGTACCGGTGAAACCGATCATCATCTGCGCTCACTGTCGCGCAGTGCGCAGATATCACGTTCCGTATTGAAGAATGTAGAAGATTCATTCTTCCGATTCTTTTGAAGGAACTCCATTGCACCCATCTTTTTACTGTAAAGCGGAACCAAATGATTGATTGTAGACCCAGGGCGTATATTCGTATAACAACATCGACGTTTGAGTATGTAGAACATTTGGAAAATCCAAGTATTCGTGACAGATCGTGAGTGCGACAACAAAAAGCAAAACAATTTTGGGACAAGAGAAGCCAAAGCAAATGAACAAGAGATGGATGCATGTCTAGTCGTTACATTGATGAGAGAGAAAAGGAAAGCAAAAAAGAAAAGAAAAAAATGCAACTTGTCACTGCTACCGGTAGATACTTTGAGGGGAGAGATATTGAAAGACGTACGTAGATGAAGTGTAAATTGTCAACAAATTGGCGTAGAAACGTGAACGTGAAAGTGAAATAGGACTCGTAGGAGCGTAAGCAGAAGCGCGTGAACGTGAAGTATGTGCATGTGTCGTGAAGAAATAATGCTGCATTAGCTGTCCGGTGAATGGATAAATGTGAATGATAAATCAGAATAGATGAATGCGGTTGGACGTGTTGAAAGTCCTGTACAGCTAATGACCTGATGTAACAAAAGTGACGTCTTCAAGTGTCATGAAAGTATCGTTGAACAATGCCAGAGTCTGAAATGTGAAGGCGCAAGTTTTTGAAAGGAAGCGGATGAGTGGGAATGCAAGTTGATGTGAAGAGAGATGATGTACAGTGGGTGAGAGCGCGCCATGGGGCAAGTGCGGTCGATCAAGAGAAGGAAGGGAAACGGATGTTTTTTGGGCGGTGAGATTTTGTATGCCGTTCGTAAACAGTGTTAGTGATCATTGAAACGCCAAATCAATTGAAGAATTCGGGCGACAGTGAAGAGGGAGCGCCGAAATTGGGGTAATCACTGTGTGGCATGGCGCTAGAGCTCGCGAATGAACGCGAACGAGGGAGCGCGCTTGTGGCGGCAGGAGGCAGAACTGCGTCTGTGGAGCCCAAGTCCACAGATTGCAAGCTTAGTCGGAGACCCTCTACGGGACCTTCCCGAGCCTCGGGCGTCGATTCGACCGACGAAGTAGAAGATTCGAGACGGTGAGCGCGACGAGGAGGAGTCTGAGGAACTATAGTTAAAAGTTCCGAATACTAAATAAATCACAAATTAATTCGCGATAAAATAACGAAAAATAAAAGCAATACCTCCGAGAAACCTGGCCAGACAGGCGAAACTAAACCCTCCAATGAATCCAAGAGATTCTCCGCAGGACTTTGCGGAGATTGCTCGTGGTCATCCTGCTCAGCTTCTGGGTCACGTTGACCATCGGTGACCCTCCACCATTCAATGTCAGCTAAAACTCTTCTAGTTGCAGTCTCTGAACCAGATGAACGTCTGTGACCATGACCTGGCCTTGTAGCCGGACCGCTGCTGGAAGAAGAAAGCAAAGTCGGGTAAGGCGAAGACCGGACGACGGGAGAGGACAAAGTACGACGAAGAGAAGGCATAACGAAGAATAGAGAAGAAAAGCAGCTGCCTACGCAGTGCTGAATATACCGCTTGGCAGGAGGGAGAAGAAATAATCGGAGTGTGATAGAATTTCCCTTTTATATAATTCCAGCATTTGATCAACTTGAAATCAATCTGGCTTTACTCTTTCCGCGACCTCTGGCACGAATTCTAATAGATTTCAATCCATCACAATTACAGAACTACAGAACTCTACAGACCCTAACGACAGCTTCGATTCCCTTCAATTCCCTTGTTCTTCATCCAGCTTCAAAGTTCAAAGTTCTTGAGCACCGCATATCCTTCACCGGTAAATTAAAATCCTAATCACACTTCGGCTAAGCTTGGTTAGCATCTTGTCCGAAAAAGGGGGAGACAAGACCACAAGCCTCCCGAACGATCTTTTGTCCTCAGACACGGAAAATCCACCTCATACGATCTCCGTAGCGTCGTTATTCGCGGCCATCTCGTGAATATTTCTGAATCTCTATTCTGTGAACAAATGAAAAACAGTGGCGTTCCTGTGGGCCTCATGGCATCATTACCGAACCGGCTCGCGCGCTCAACTGATGGCGCCAAATTTGCCCTTCTAAATCGCGTCCCTTCGCGTCCTTGTTCTCGAATCCACAGTCAAAGACCTTCTTGGACGTAATAACGCGTAAAAACGCGTCCAAATGTTGACTATCGACGCGAAGGGTCTGGATAAGGTACCACTTGATCAATTCGACACTGATCCAGAGGCTACCATCATAGTCATCTGCACCCACGATTCACTGCACAATACCAAGTCAAGTCTCAGAGATTTGTATTTATAGTGCCCATGGAAAAAAAGTTCTCCTCAGAGAGAAAATGAGCTTTCTTTGGCTCGGTACAAGATCGGAGTTTATCATCATCATCATCGAGTAAGCATGCAAAATGATGTCTGCCATCCTTGTCAAATTCCTTAGTGCTACAAAGACAAGTATATCCCGCGGTAGGCAGAGCAGAGTTTCGGATCGAGTCAAATGCAGATTAATTGAGGTGTTAGTTACTTTTTGAACAAAACCAGGTACTCCACTGGGGCGAAGAATTCAGTCGTCATGAGAATCCAGACTTCTTCCTGTTCGATATCGCTGGCGGCTGTATCGATATCCGACGTCCGACAGAGCTTCTGAGGGAGGAATTACGATGATGCTTGACTGACTTCATCGTAAGTAGAAGCGTCGCGCTTCGAAAAACTTTTGGGCAACTTCGAAAGCGAAAGCTAGTCTGCCAGGATACGTCCGAACTTTTCGTGGTCATTTGAGACTCGAGTACAAGGAGTGGAGCTCGAGACACCAAGACACCCGGCTCTGATATCCATCTGCCAATGAGAGACAGGTCACGTAGGTTCGCTAGTCGATCTTCATTGTTCAAGTACCTTCTGCGCGCATTTTCAGTAGTCCTTGGTGGTCCATAGTGTACCTTGTATAGTGCTCAATTAGACCTAAAACAACTGTCGCGGAAGCTTCTCACTTTATCATCACGTCGAAGAATGCACAATGCCTGGAAAGGGAATGTAATGATTAATGTCTTGAATTCGGTAGCCATATGTACGTCCACGCGGTCACCTGAGCGTACCGAAAGTTTAGTAAGGAAAAATTGCAAATCCTCTTCGAGTTTGTTCGTATGAGTAGGTCTGTACCAGAGTTCAATCAGTCATGAAGAGAGTATGCATCGCACCACAAAGCATAGGTACTTACAGTCTCAGGGATGTTGGTAGACTTTTTGATCGTCACTGCAGACGACCAATAATCACGAGCACGCGAGTGCTACGGATAGTGTCCAAGCAGCCACATCCATCCAAGTGTCGTAAGACAACGGCGGTACTGAATTCATCTCGTTCTCGAGGGTAGTGATTATCGCAGAATCAGATGCACTAAAATATCATCGATAAATGGGTGACATAGATACGTACGAGTTTCGACCTGTTTCAAGGGGAGAAACTAAAGAGATTTAGGAGCTAGGCCGAGGTATTTTAACGATGACGGGGACGAAGAAGCCAAGTGCGGATGGCTGTTCATAGAGATGAATAGGTCTCCATAAGCACAATGTACTAGGGCACGTACTATGACCGCGGAACCTGACATGTCCCAGCTATAGTCCCATTCATGTTGCCAGAGGCTTACGAAGTCTCTGGCTACGAAATAGCAGTTCGGGTCGCCAGCATTGTAGACTTTTAACTTTGCATCCCGACGTTCGCGTCCCGTTTACGAAGATCCTCGCAAGGATCCAAATAGCGGTATTCTTGAACGAAACGTAGACGCCAAATACACTAGACAGAAACCGTATCAGAAAACATGCTTTCTCCCGTTAACGGCAGCGGGGTGAAACTTGAACACCTAGTATCCTTACTAGGCGTTGTCCGGCTGCTGATGCAGACATATTATAACGGAATCACAAGTAATATTCCTGGAAATGAAGGTCGGGTTCACGTTGAGTGAGCTGATTGTTCGCTCGTTGTTGCATTAAGAGTTCCTAGCTCAAAGGCAATTCAAAAGAAACTATCATGAGTTGGCAGGCGGCTAGGGGGCTGTCAGTGTTCAAATAGTGGTAGGTGGGGCCTAGAGTTTTGGGCGTTGTGAATGATCGAAGATATTGGCACATTCTAGACGCAACTATAGTGCGATTTCGGAATGATGTTCCTGGTGTTGAGATTGCTCGTTAGTGCGATAACTCGAGTCAAAGGACACGTACGGCTTCCTGTACTTGCATGCGTCTTCCTGCACCATGCGGGATGAATAGAGAAATTTCATCGTGAAATCGATGCGCAATCGTTTGCCAAAGGAATTGATTCAACAACCATAGCTGATTGAGTCTGGTCTCTATGAAATAAGATTGAATCGCGTTGTAAAATAATACAGGCTTGAAGAAGCTTGAAGACTTGACAAAAAGACGAGCAAAGATCCTAATTGCGATGTCACTAAGCGTAATTTGATGGCTTCAACTTCCCTACCTCCACGCAGAACCTGTGAAGAGAATGGATTGAAGCATTAAGCGTATGATAATATCGTGAGAGGAATTTTTCGTTGCCCACTCGTGACACGGTCCCGTGCTTTGTCTTTCCCTCTCTTCCATGATGAACTCAGAACGCGTACGAATGTGGCGCGCACTGAGACGCTACAGCAAAGGTATAAGTACAACTTGCTTTTATTCTTAAATATATTACATGAAATTCAGGGCTACACTGGCAGTTAATCTTTACAATGGCCGCGAGGAGGCATCCATGCTTTAGTCCACATCATGGTATCCTCCAACGGATCTCCTCCGATAACATCTCTGCGCTCGAGTCCGGGAACTTTTACTTCAATTTCGTTCAGAGGGCTTCCCCAAACAACTCCGCTCTCCTTCACGTAGACTTCCCAGAGCTCCTTCAGTTCCTTTAACTTGCCCGGTTCTTCAGCAGAAAGATCCCTCGTCTCTCCGGGATCCTTGCTTAAGTCGAACAGCTCCCATTCACCCTTTCCATGAGACCATGGAGTCATATAAACAATCTTCCAGTTTCCCTTTCTTAAAGCTGCGCGCCCGAAAAGCTCCCATCCAACTGCAGGATCGTCTGATGAGTGTATTGCGGTTATCGTATCTCCAGATTGGGTTCCACTCTCAAAAAATTTCACCCAGGACTTTCCCCGCATTTCTTCGACCTCTCTGCCTCGGAATGTTTTGCCTGGATGTTGTATGGTTGGCTAGATCCAAAATGGTCGGCATGAGGTCCATAACGGTTCCAAACGCATCCACGATTTCACCTCCGCGCTCTTTGGTCCATGGTGGATAGTTGAGGATCATTGGCACTTTAATTCCTCCTTCGGTACTATACATCTTGTATAGGCGACTTGGTGCTGTTCATTTTATCAGCAGCCTGTTTATCGGAAAACACGCACTCATACCTGTGGCAGCTTGAGCCCATCTTGGCCCGTACCAGACAAAGGAGTTGTATTCTCCAATATTCTCAAGGGAATTATCATAGAACCGGTCCAAAACATCCTGAATGCTGTTTCCCATCGTTGGGGCAGCTTCGTATGATGCTCCTTCTGCCCCATTATCGGATTGGAAGATGATGAAGGTGTTACCTGCTTCTCCGATTTTTTCCAAGTAATCGAGGACTTTGCCGATGTTTTCGTCCATGTTCTCGATCATCCCGGCGAAGGTCTCCATTGCCCTCGCCGAGAGCTTCTTCTCCTCCTCTGTCAATTCTGACCATTCGTTCTCTGGCGGAGCTACTACATCGTGCGGGATGACGTCCTGCGCAATCAACCCTAGTTCCTTCAACCTCGCTAACCTTTTCTGTCGGAGAGCTTCGGGACCATCATCATAAACGCCCTTGTACCTATCTCGGTACGACTTGTCGACTTGAAGAGGCCAATGTGGTGCAGAGAACGGCAAGAACGCAAAGAAAGGCTTGTCCTTCGGCCTCTCTTCGAGGTACCTGATAAGGTTGTCTGCGTAGAAGTCTGAGGAATAGAATCCCTCGGGACTGTTGTTCGTATTCGCTTTCCTATCCCTCTTTTGTTAGCGTTCATATCGAATTCTAATTTTTTCTTCACTCACAGGTCAACCAGCTTTCCGTCCTCCGAATAAAGAGGTGGTATACGCTCAAAATGTTTGATCATCCCGTCGCCGAACTGTGGCTCCCATCCATAGTGGTTTGAGCATCCAGGAAGCAACGCGAAGGAACGGTCAAAGCCACGCGCACTAGGCCCGAAATCGGGCTTCAGGCCAAGGTGCCATTTCCCGCTCAGAAGGGTATGGTACCCATTGTCTTGTAGTACCTCCGGTAGAGCCGCTACTCTATAATTCAGATAACCTTCATGCCCTGGAACGTCCCATCTAGCCAGATCATGCTCTACGGCGACTCATTAGTTTCGCGAGCCTGTTATCCGGCTGCAATCCCGCACCTTTCTGCTCTGACATTACCCCTACTCCACTTATATGGTTATCGGTACCTGAAAGCAGCATCGCTCTTGTCGGAGAGCATGCCGCAGCTGTATGATCTATTTCGACTCAGTTCGCAAATCGGCGAAACACTGCTTCTGTTGCGCTCACAATCCGTCATTCGTATCCCAGAACCAGCCAGCTTATCAAGGTTGGGTGTCCGGATCTCCGAGCCAAAGCATCCTACATCGCTGAAACCAAGGTCTTGTGTCGCCGGTAGATTCAGTAACTCTATTGAACCCCTTACTGGAGAATCGGGATCACATACCATCGGCGACGATGAGAAGGAAATTGGGAGGCTTCTTGTTTAAGGAGGACATGGGTGGTAAAAGTCGCGGAAAACGGCTGATTTGTCGTTCTTTCCCTCAAAGCTTCTTGTGCTTTATAAGTGCTCTGGTTGATAACATCTTGAGCTACTAATGATCTTCGCCCCGAGCTCCCGTATCAAATGATTCCTTTTTCTCTTCTTAATAATTAGCTCCTCCCATAGAATGTTAGTTACGCCATTGACGGCAATTGATATTGGTTGTCGCGCGATTCGTTCGTTATGCCGAGGTCATGGGTCTGGAGAGAAGGATATAATACAGCTGAGGCTTCCCAGCTTTCAAGGTTTCCAGCAAGATGGCACCTTTGAAGGACATCAAGGCAGCAATCACGCCCAAATTGCTTGCAATAACATTGTTCTTGGCTTTAGGGAACGTCATTTATGGATGTAAATGATATTCGCTGTATTCCTCGTCTTACTCTCGCTAAAATATCACCAAGATGACACGGCAAGCTTCGGTGGTGTCCAAGCCATACCGGCTTTTGGGTGAGTCTGATTTTCGTTATCATTTGAAATCTGTTGGAATTCTCAACCCTTTTCTAGTAAACAATTTGGGGTTTTCGAGCCTTCTCTGAAAACCTATGCTCTTCCTGCGAAAACTTCTTCACTTTTGACGAGCTTGGCATTTGTCAGTTTCTTTCATTTCACAACAGCTTCTATTGATTATTTAAATCAAAATAGGCTGGTAAACTGATCGGTACAATTTTTATCGGACCCTGTACGGAACGCTTTGGCCATCGTTTTGGGATGTACCTGTTATGCATCGTCACCATCGTTGGCGCAATCATCCAGTGCACTTCCAAGAAGGCCGCTCAATTTATTATTGGCCGAATTGTTGTATATATTGGTGTTGGAATAGTAGAGAATGTAGTCCCGTAAGATCTGCACATTTTTTCCAGGATCTGCATCTGATCTGCGTTGATGTTTCGTTCTACAGGACATACCAAAGTGAGATTGTTCCTGCTCCAGCCCGAGGCTTCGTTGTTGGTAGCCTTCAAATGTTCTTGGTATGCGGCTCGTTAGTCGCTTCAGGCGTCAATCGAAGATACAGTACATCTGTCGTAAGCAGCGGCTGGATTATCGTGAGTCTGTTGTGAATCATCAGCGTCTTCCGAGTGTTTAATGGATTTAATCTGCAGCCTGTATCGATCCAGCTCGTTACCCCAATCATCATTCTCGCCGGACTTTTCTTTATACCTCCATCGCCTCGATGGCTTCTTTACAAAGGTCGTCGTGACGAGGCTATCGCTGTCCTAGAAAGTGTGAGACCAAAGAAAGACGTGGCTGCTGGACTTTGCGTTGAGGAGGCAAATGCTATTGAAGAGAGCATTCGTGAAGAAGCAGAACGACGCCAGTCTGGCTCCGCTGAAAAGCTTGGATGGCTTGATCTTTTCAAAGGTCCCAATCTGCGTCGCACTGTTATCGCTACTATGGGTCAGTTTCGAACGTTCTTCCAATCATGTGTACCGTTGACAACATTATCTCTTAGTATTTGCATTCCAGCAACTCACCGGTACGCGATTAGCGTTTTCCTGATGGAAACGTACTGTTTTTGATTTTTTTCCAACTTTACTAGGCCAAGGATTCAGCAGCCAATATGGAACGTAGGTGCTTATCACGATTCGGTGGCAAATGCAACCTGATTTAAATTGGAAAGATAGTGTGTTTTATATCCGAGAGGGCTTGGGAAGCAAATCCTTCACTTATAGGTGAACATAACCCGTTCCTGCTCCAGTAGTACCACCCGGAACTAAACCCAATCCTCAGCTTGATTAACACGGCAGTCTCCCTTCCAGTCTGTTTCCTGGGCATGGTGCTCCTGGAATACTTTGGCCGTCGACCCGTGTTGATAGGCGGGGCTTTCTTTCAGAGTTTGTTCCTCTATATCGTTGCTGGAATCGGTGGTCAAGCTGGAACGCAGCCCAAGGCAAACATAAACATGATGATAGCTGCTACGATGCTCTTTAATTTTAGCTTTTCTGCTTCATGGGCACCGTTGTCTTATGTCGTGTAAGTCTGATATTTTATCAAGTGCCTACATGCTCATCTTGATGTACAGAGCATCTGAAGTGGGCACCGGTGCTCTCCGAGAAAAGACGATGGCTTTCTCATCCATTATAAACGTCATCTGCGCGTTTGTAGTATCGTTTACACTGCCATACCTTTTGAATCCACCATTCGCAAACTTACAAGCTCGAGTGGGATACATCTATGGTAAGTATTGTGGTCATCAGTGATCACATCCGTCTTTAGACTGTTATCGACTGATCGTGCCCATGTGTCTCTCTAGGTTCCATCGCTGCTGTTGCGATGTTTTATGCGATTTTCTTCGTTCCAGAGACAAAAGGACGAAGCTTGGAAGAATTGGATGAGCTCTTCGAGCACAGGCCGTCTATACCAGCTTGGAAATTTAGTTCGACAAAGACAGCTGGAGTAGGTGCGAAGATCAGAGTTCTGGAGGGGAGCGACGAAAGATCAAAGCAGAGAAACATCGACGAGGATACCACGTTTGATGGAGATGGGAAAGAATGATCGTGCCAGGGTTGAATATTGAATGCTGTATCTCCGTCTCTAAGTAGTCTCTCTTATCATACATCGCGAAACTTGAAGTTTAAGCTCTAGGCTCTGACTTGGCCTGAAGCAGAAACTGCCAAGAATTGATGCGTTGCCGTGCGAGGTGCCTGTCAGTGTATGCGTTTCTATGTCCGAACAAGGCCCGCAACTCGTAATGTACATAATATAAAAGGGCATCGATGTTCAACAGAACCTCATTTCTCTTTCCCTTTCTCTTTGCCTTCATTCCTTGTTTCCGGTCCTGCAAGTCGGGCATTACCTTCTTTTATATTTCATACGCTCTCTACCAAGATGGTTCGCGCTACGATTATTGCTCTGCTCAGTGTTGGTTTCGCCATCGCTGCCCCTATCCATCCGCGAGATGTAACTCTGGATCCCGTTGCCACAGCTCAGGCTCAAGTGCGGGACGACACCGCTACGCGGGCGTTCTCCGCTGCAGAGATTCAGGCTTCGAATGGACAGTGTCTTTCGATAGACCCCGACTCTGGTGACTTTCGTGAAAATCTCATTCCTGTCAGTATTCTACCTTGTAATGGAAGTGCGGGACAGCAATGGGACGTGATTACCGCAGGTAGGTTTGAAGCCTAAACCTTCCGCTCAACCAATTGAGCTTGATATTATTTTCAACTTACAACAACAAAAAAACTAATTTTCTCGTCTTTGTAGGAGTACACAATAACGTACCTGGAACTGCGTTGTTTGTGAGCAGTTTGGTGAGATATTACTCTTAAGATATTGGTGGCTGTTGCACTAAACCGAGTGCATTTCAGACTCAAGGATGCTTGAACTTCGACCCCAGACGCGCTGCGGGTAATCAGGTTCTCCTGTTCTCTTGTGGAGGGCGCGCAGATGGAGGTAAGCTTTCAGAGTCTGATTTTACGTACAGTTTAAGTGAACGAAATTTGCTCTAGGTGGAACTGTAACGAATTCCCAGCTATTCACCTTTGCGAGCAACAGCACCAGCATTCCGCTTCTGCCCACCAATCAGGCTGACACCTGTTTATTCAGCAACAACGGACTTCTCGATGACACGTCCTGTGATACTTCGAGCCCTGCTGCAGACGAAATTTTCACTATTGTGGGCGGGACCACAGATTCATCGTCTGGCTCAGCAGCCTCCGCATCTGCTATCACTGATGTAGCGGTAGCTATTTCCTCCTCTGTCGCTGTAACTTCCGCAGCCTCCACCTCCTCCGTCGCTGTAACTTCTGCATCCACGACTTCTTCAGCGCCTCTCATCACAGCAACTACCGTCCTTGACCCTGCTGCAGTTGCTCAGGCTCAAGTTCGCGATGACACTGCTACTCGGGCCTTCTCAGCCGCACAGATCCAGTCGAATGGCCAGTGTCTTACTGTCAACGCCAACTCTGGGGATTTCCGCGAAAATCTTATTCCCATCACTATCCAAGACTGTGACGGAAGTACAGGACAGCAATGGGACGTGATCACAGCAGGTAGGTTCGCTCAACCAATTGAGCTTGATAATATATTGCTACAAAAAAAACTTACTTTTTTGATCTTTTTAGGAGTACACAATAACGTACCCGGAACTGCGTTGTTTGTGAGCAGTTTGGTGAGATATTATTCTTAAGGTATTGGTGACCGTTGCAGACTGAGTACATTTTAGACTCAAGGATGCTTGAACTTCGACCCCAGACGCGCTGCGGGCAATCAGGTTCTCCTGTTCTCTTGTGGAGGGCGCGCAGATGGAGGTATGCTTTAAGAATCAGACTCTGCGTACAGTTTAAGTGAACGAAATTTCCTTTTAAGGTGGAACTGTAACGAATTCCCAGCTCTTCACCTTTGCTAACAACAGCACGACTATTCCGTTGGTGACCACCAGTCAAGCCAACACCTGCTTGTTCAACAACAACGGGTTCCTTGATGATACTTCCTGTGATACTTCGAACCCTACTGCAGACGAAATTTTCAACATTGTGGGCGGGACCGCGGATTCATCTTCTGGCTCAGCAGCCCCCACGTCTGCTATCACTGATGTAGCTTCTTCGGCAGTAGCTACTTCCTCCTCCGTCGCTGCAACTTCCGCAGCCACTACCTCCTCCGTCGCTGCAACTTCCGCAGCCACTACCTCCTCCGTCGCTGCAACTTCCGCAGCCACTACCTCCTCCGTCGCTGTAACTTCTGCATCCACGACTGCTTCGGCACCTCTCATCACAGCAACTACCGTCCTTGATCCTGCTGCAGTTGCTCAGGCTCAAGTTCGCGATGACACTGCTACTCGGGCTTTCTCAGCCGCACAGATCCAGTCGAATGGCCAGTGTCTTACTGTCAACGCCAACTCTGGGGATTTCCGCGAAAATCTCATTCCTATCACTATTCAAGACTGCGACGGAAGTGCAGGACAGCAATGGGACGTGATTACTGCAGGTAGGTTCGAACTCAAAGCCTTCAGAGCCCCGCTCAATCAATTGAGCTTAATGTTATATTGCTTCAACAAAAAAATAAACTGATATTAATTTTTTTTAGGAGTTCACAATAATGTCCCTGGAACTGCTTTGTTCGTGAGCACTCTGGTGAGATTATTATTCTCGAGGTATCGGTGGGTACTGCAAGCTAAACCGGGTACATTTCAGACTCAAGGATGCTTGAACTTCGACCCCAGACGCGCTGCGGGTAATCAGGTCCTCCTGTTCTCTTGTGGAGGACGTGCAGATGGAGGTAAGTCTTGAATGAGACTTTGTGTTCAGTCTATCTTAAATTCGCTCCAGGTGGAAGTGTAACCAATTCCCAGCTCTTCACCTTTGCTAACAACAGCACGACTGTTCCGCTGGTGACCACCAGTCAGGCCAATACTTGCTTGTTCAGCAACAACGGGTTCCTCGATGATACTTCCTGTGATACTTCGAACCCTACCGCCGACGAGGTACGTTTTTGCTATGTTTGAAGCAAAGCCGGTATCTGACTGATGCGGCTTCGTAGCTTTTCACCATTGTGCCCTAGAGGCTACGCGGAATTGCACTTCAGCTGAAACGCTTGAGCTCCAAATTCTGTCTGTCAATCATTCATGCACGACATTGTAACGCCTATTTATTGAACGTTCACGGCCGCGCCGCTGGCGAAATAAATCCATTATTTGCTTAGAAGGGGAAATTTGCTGCATACTCATACTTCGGGTTCTGAATTTCTTTTGTGAATTTAAGTGTCGGGACAAGCTGAATGAAGTCCATACATAATTTCTATTCGCCATCGTTCTCAGTAGCAGAACTTGAGACCTTGCGGAATCTCAAAGAAGATGAAGCTTCGTATGCATTGGGCCAAGCCTCCTCCTGATTTACTTACCGCGGCCCCGGGATATAGGCTTGTATAGAAGTTGTACCAAATATAACTAGTACTTCGAAGATTAGAGCTATTTTCATATTCGGACACGGAAGGATTGTGGTATAGATGTTACCACTTGAATGAGCTATTCTCATTGCTCAAGCAGTATACCCCTATATGTATCCATCGTAGTACCGTCAGAAAATCGCGCTGAACTTGAACGCGAATTTGACGCGCGTGTGCGTTTGCGGCCAATTAACTTGAACTTCCATTCCCAGCACATCCGGTGGGATACTTCTCACTCACCTTTTGCCTCTGTGATTGGAACGAACTATGCACCTACTACAAACGAGCTGAGCCAGATCAACTCTCTACTCCTTCATCCCCGCCATGAACTTTCGAGATTGGAACCCGAAATTAAATGTGTTCAGACTCTTCTGGAAAGCAGAAATTGAAGCTTACATCGAGGCTCATGCAGCCTTGCTCTCCTCAGTACGACAGATTCCTCAGGAAACGCTTGCGGAGATATTCATGCATTTTCCTCCAACGGAGCCTCCGTATGCGGTCCGAAGTTTTGAGTGAGGCTCCGCTCATTCTTGCTACGGATCTGTCGGGATTAGAGGCGCGTTGCCCTCAATACTCATCGTCTGTGGAACACGTTGCACGTCTACCTTCCTCCACATCGGAGCGCTGATGCTTTCTCTCGACGGATCCAAGGCGTCACTGCTTGGTTGGAACGCTTTGGCTCACTTCCACTTCCATATGGAAGTGCAGACTTTGATAACAGTAGGATTGAATCCAGAAATATGTATGCGATGATTCGCTCTCTAATGCGGTTCAGCGAGAGATTGCTTGCGAAGTTGTGCCTTTGTTTCCATCAACGGCTGATAACGCTCCCGTCAGAATCGCTTGCCTGTCTCCAAGAGGGTCTGGATTTGCAAAATTCAACGCGGTAGGAGACAAGCTGAAATTCGAAGTGCATAGATATTACAAGTTACAATGTCTCAAAATCATTCTGGACATCCAGTATCTCAATCATCATAGAAAACAAGTGCTCGGAGCTCAATCGACTCTCTGGGAAGACTTCCTTCAGGTCGTGGATGGGTCCGGGAATGCAGTGTGAGGAGTGAAAATTGAGACACCACTCTTTTCCGTCGAGTCGAAACTATCACCACAGAAAAAAAAATCAGACAACTTGTACTACTGCACATTATTGAAATTTCTACAAACCACTTTATCAAAACGATTTCCTCCGGCGTCATCCCCTTGAGATACTTCCATCGATGTTGTGGGTTATACTTTACACGATACGTCTCTCCCCGTCTTTCCGGAGAAATACGTGCAACTGCAACGAGGTCGTTCTCTTTGTCGACGGTACGATAGTCACATAAAGTAAGAGGCATGTCAAAAGCTGGGTGTGAGATGGGTCGCCATAGGTTGATGATTTGGAAACGGTGCTTGAGAAGCTCTGGCGCTTCGGAGGGAGGGAGATGTAAATGGACTCGGGCGGCGGCAGATGAGGCGGTCTGGTCGACATGTACCTCTTTGACTGGCTGCCGTTTAGAGGTAGTGTCTGCCTGTCCGGGAATGCGACGTCGAATAGCTGGGGATACATATGAGTTGAGAGAATCAAAAGGATATATATAGTCATACTATGATCAAATAAAACAACTCGACTAGCTCCAGTTAGCTGTTTAATCAACTCGGCACTCTCTGGGTAATATTCAGCCTTTATCTCCTCATCGTCGATGAAAGACGTGTGATTAGAACGATGTTTGATGAACTGGAACCCAGCTTCGTCTAGAAGGAGGGAATCCTCTTTACCCCGAACATTCTCGATCTGGATGGTATGTTTTACTGGGGTCCAGTTGGAGAGAGGGGCAGTAGAGGTTGGGTCCGTGTTGACGCGGTTGTATGGCTCAGAGCCGTCTGCGGGAGGAGAGAAGTAGAATAGCGGGGCGGGGACCGTGTCGAGGGTGGTCAGATGGCATATTAGTAGAGAGAATGCTAAACTCCTCTTTTCCCAAGATAGATGAATTTATATCCACAGTATTGCACCATCGTCTCACGGAGTTCCGCAAGAGGCAGATGACCACTACCAGTAGCTCACTAAGCTTGCTCAATCGTTTGAATGACTTCTCGGGATACTCGACCGATAAGAAGTTGGAAAGGAATTTATTTTAGAGGATCGTATTCAGCTAAATTCTGAGTCGGAAGGTGGCAGATGGTTAGCGTAGTCAAGTCTGATATATTTTGCTCACTGTAAGTAGCAGCTCACTCCTGAACTTCAAAGCTTCAACCCCAAGGACCTGAAAATGCTGCGGATTCTGCTGACGACCAACGTTCGATGAAAGTCCAAAAAAAGAAAGCTTCCGCCGAATTTTCTCACATTTGCTTCTCTTTCCGTGCGCTCATCATTCTGGGCAACGAGCTTCAAGTCTTCCTCGTCAGCCTCAGGCTCTTTCACCACAACCTCACCTTCATTACGACCGCTCACGACTTACGAAATGTTTTCACGACAACATCTGGACAGTCCTCCTCCACAGTCGCAATTTCGACGACCTTGGTCTCCAGATCCTTATGAGCCATATCCATCGGTAAATCGAGGCGGAAATATCCAGCAGGACCCTTATTTTTCTGAAGAAAATGTGTACGATTCTCAGCCGGAATTTTCGCGGTTTCCGCATCTTCCTCCTTCCCAACTTCGACAGCAATATAGAGAACCATCGGATACCTCTGTAGAGGCTCTGGATTTGGCTGACTATGCCAGGACTCTGAAGCCTCATGGGAATTGGCATCCAGAACCAGACCTAGATCATCCGCCTTCTCTCATATCCGGAGGCGGAACTCTTTCTTCTTCTTCTCATTCTTCCGTTCGTTCGCCTGCTCGTCGTCCATTTTCATTGCCTCCTTCTTCTTCTCGGCAATCACCTTATAGATCCAGGAATGCTCCTCCTACTTCCTATCGATCCCACTATGAACCCGATATCCTCACCTCTCCTGCTCAGTCGGAGGCCGATATAGCACAGTACCCTTCCTGGTCGTCTCACAAATGGTACAACCCATATGATTATGGTAATACACCAAAATCTCCGCCAGACATCTACACTCCTCTTCCGACCTTCGACTCTGGAATCCAAACACAGATCCAGTGGTTTTTTCGACCCGAATCACACCTTGAAACGAGGCAGCTATTCCAACATGTACGACACAGACCCTATGTATGCCCCTTCATATGGTCACGAATCCACTCGAGATCTCCTCCCATGGAGTTCAGATCCGCCTGAATATGGCCCATCTATCGACGACAATCTCAAAGCTGAGCGAATTCGCATGCTGGAGAGGGAGTTTGGTCCCAACGCACGATCCAGCAAGAATCCTTCCAAGAACGATGATTTCCTTGATGAGAATGGAAAGCCGTTAGTAGGCACTGTGGATAGCAAGGGCAACTTGGTAACAGGAGGT
Source organism: Gymnopus androsaceus JB14 (assembly GCA_009733575.1). Classification (NCBI taxonomy): domain Eukaryota; kingdom Fungi; phylum Basidiomycota; class Agaricomycetes; order Agaricales; family Omphalotaceae; genus Gymnopus; species Gymnopus androsaceus. Next base: position 91,235 of record ML769387.1, read on the forward strand.
CCGAAGAAAAGGACGATGACTCGGGTAATGCAGATTCTTTGTGCTATGCTTGCAGCAATACCGTCAATATACGCTGCTGCTGTAAGTTAACCCATACATGATTCTAAATATCTACTAAACTGTCTACAGCTCATCAAGTCCTCGCCTGCTGCACCACCCGCAGGTACCCTCGCTGCATACGTGCTCTACGTCTTTTCCGTCGTCACCCTCCTCGCATTGCTCTTCGTTTTCATGATCTATCCTTGTTGTATTCGACGCACCAAGCGCTCGAGTGCATCCGGCGGCGCGAATCCTCTTGCCAATGGAATGATGGTTCTACCCGTGCAAGGTCTTCCTGGCGGGAAAAAGAACAAGAAAGCCAAAGGTGGTAAGGGGAAGAAGGGAAAGGGTGCTCATATGGGTGGCGGGGACGTTCAGGTCAATCTCATTGTCGATCCGAATATATTCGGGGGTAACAGAGACGAGGAAGATGAGGAGGAAGATGAGGAAGATGAAGATGGAACGTGGGACTGGGAACGGTCATCAGTTCCTGGAGGTTGGAGTAGCTCCTCGAACGCTGGAGTCAAGAAGAAGCGGAAGCGAGCCAAGAGGCGGAGTGTATTCGTGGGTTTGGCAATGGAGGAAGATTGGAAGAAGGCAAGGAGCTTTATCAAGAAGATCATGGCGTTTGATATACTTGGCCTCATCATCTGGGGTGCGGTATTTGTGATAATCTTGCTGGGAAAGAGGTGTGGGATAGGTGAATACAATGGATGGTAAGCAGTCAGCATATATCGTTCCGTCTATATACGAATACTAATTTCTTTCTCTTCGTTCCAGGTGTAATGCATACAATGTGTCCTCAGCAGCAGCATGCTTGCTGTGTTTCCTCTTTGGTCTGAGCGCCTTTTTCGACATCAAGGACCTACACACGAGCAAAGCATCGCCGCGAACACGGACGTAGTCGACACCTTGGACTTTTTCCCCTCTTGTTAGCTTGCTTGCTTGCTCGACCTCTCAATCATGGACCAAGCCTCCATACTCTAAGGACTACCTCTACCGCTACGCTCACTCTAGATAATCACCTGATCTACTGTACCTCCCTTTCATCATCATCCCCTCGCATTTCTTTTGGGTTCACATGCATATGGACTAATTTTTTGCTACATACATAATGTCTCACTCACGATTTTTTATTACTAACGCCTATAATGACTACTTGTACTGTGTTTTGTACTGAATCTCATGCTGAATGCTGGTTGCTGTTCTCATTCTCAAGAGATGATGAAGGTAAGCATAATGTCCTGGTTGAGGGGTCAAAGCGTCGAATTTAAGTCGCAAAACCTGAAAGCACCGCATCCCGTGCGATCTGCGCAGTTAACCAGAGTGCCGCCTAGTTAGTACCGCGGTGGGGACCACGCGGGATTCCTTTTGTTCCTTCGAATCACCGAGGTAAGTACTGTTGATCATTCTTTTTATTTTTCGAAATTCTACTTAGTAACCTCTCACGCGAACCATCGACAGTACTGATGCAAAACAGACGCCAGATGCATTCATTGAATCAGCTACCAATAGAAGGCCATCTTTTAGCGGGCATTGGTCTCCTTCCCTTTACCTCTGTGCTTCCTCGAGCTCTGAGCACGACGAGTCTCAGCGCGTATCCCTGCCAAATATGCCCGAAAGATATCTTGTGCTTGGCTCGAATACTCTAGGACTAGGAGGATACATAACACAAAAGCTCTTCGATCGTGGCGATGTCCAAGTTACTGTTCTGGATACCGTGAAGCGCTTCGATTTCGACGACTTGAATATTCCTTTTACGCCGCAAATATTAACGATAAAGGTGCCGTCCTGTCCGTTCTGAAAGAGGTAAGTATTTCGAGATCATAGCAGTGGCAGAACCACTATCGAGTAGTCGAATCTTATCCGACGATGGTATAGACGGGTGCCACATGCGTTTTCCTTACTACCGAGTCGTGCATTATCGATGAGGGCTGGAAGGTTATCCCAAGGAACACCATAAATGTCATTGAGGCCTGCATAGAGGCCAAGGTGGCAAAGCTTGTTTTCACGAGCTCTGTGGCTGGCACAATGTCCAAAATAGCTAGCAATGGTATAGACGAGACGCACCCTTTACCCAAGACTGGACTCAGCGACTATCGAAAAAGCAGGTTTAGCTGAGGAGCACTTGGTTCTCAAGGCGAATGGACAGCAGGGTTTGCTTACCTGTGCGTCGAGGCCTTCCTGTTTGATTGGGTGAGAAATCGTAGTCTTTCTTTCGTCAAGTAGTCTGATCATCTTAACAAACCAAGGGAAGGGCCTTCAACAGTATTGGAACATATGTTCAAGCCATATCTTGCTGAGGAATCACTAATGCAGATAGGGGAAAACGAGGACTCCCTGATCGATTTTACTTCTATGCAGAATGCGGCAGATGCTCATCTCCTGGCTGCTGATCGCCTGGCATCACCCATTAGTCCTGAATATCCCGTCGCGGGAGAGGCTTTTTTCATCACCAATGGAGACCCTATGTCAGTGTGGGACTTGTGGCGAAGAATTTACGCCCGGTTTGATGAGTATTTTCCGGGAAAGATAGTCGCGCCAAGAATGACTTTACAATGGCTTGCACTTGGTGTGGCAAGAGGGACGGAGATTTATGGTTGGAAACCTCCCCTGGTTACAAGAGAATCACTTATGATGGGTTTAACCCCACATTGGTATAACATCACCAAAGCGCGAAATGCGTTGGGTATGTTCCCAAATAAGCGTGAACGACGAGTTGGACAATATGGTTGAGGTTTGCTCTTTTCTTGACCTACAAAATTTTCGGTGCCTGATGATAACAGTGCTGGATGAAATATGATGCCAATATCCAGATCCAGAAAGGTGCGATGGGGTTGGAGAGTGAGGAGAAGAAGAACAAGTCGGATGGTAAGGAAAATAAGGAGGATACTAGTAAAGATATGAAGGAGGTCCAGGCCGGAGAAGCTAGCCTAGTGCGCGATTGACGGCAGGCTGCCGGTGTATCTGCGACTTTAGCTTTACAGTAGTAGGGAAAGGACTCGGGCTTAGCTAGAATTGAATGGTTGCCTACTTGATCTAAGCTTAGCGTAGAAATGCAGACTCGGTTCAGGCCCCCAGAAACTCCACCCAAACTATGTCCGGAATAGCGTACTTTAGCGCGTGATTTTGGGAAAATCCTTGTCCCAAAATAGCGTATTTTACGCCTGTAAACTCAGATCCTTGCCTCATATAGCGTCAGAGAACCAAGATCGAGGCAGTTTTGGAGTGTAAGTACTCAAGATATTGACAATCTATACATCTTTTGAAGAGCTTTTGGGAGCACAGAACGCCAGTTAGGCCTTATAGGCTACAAGAGCTCGGGCGAATTTTTTGAGTACTTCAATGTTTTTTTTCGCGATTTTCTTTGAGTTTAGGCGACCTTCCTTGTCCGAAATAGCGTACTCAAGACCATCTCAGCGGACAAGGTTCAGTACTAGTAGTTTCCGGGGCCTGATATTACGGGAAATGATCAATCCCAGAAATTACGAGGTCTTCCAACTCTCCTAGTTTCCAAAAATCTTAGACTGTGCTCAGATATTCCGAGGACAGAAATCCTCAGAAAATCTTTAGAATTTAATAGAAACGTGCAGCAGTGTGACTCTGGCGTCGAGAATTCCGTTATGTATTCAATATTACTGGTAACACTGCCACTAATACACTTGTGAAGGCAGTGAAGGGCCTACTGGACCTCCGACATAACAGAATTCAAAAAAAAAATAGGCACCCATATATGGCAAAAGATACACAGCAGTACTGCGCTTATGAGTGGCTCTATCGAGATCTATTTCTACAGAGACCCAGTGCTTTCTTGATGAATGAGATGGCGCTAGAATGACTGCCGCTGCGTCGATCTGCGGAAGTGCGGAGAGCTTTGAAGATGCAGAGTCAGCGAGAGTGGAGTGTTTTAAAGATTCTGTGCGCAATGGCTCCTGCTGAAGGACTATATGTTAGCTCCTCGAAAAAAGGGTGGCAGACGAAGCACAAACATTTAACGTAGTGAGAGTCATCATCTGCAATCTCACACTATCCATCCCACCCACCATCTCGCAAACAGCGATATTGGTAGAGACCGCGAGTCCAGCCTACACATCTTAATACGTTATCTCCTTCGGAGCAAAATGGAAACACACCTCGAATGTGCTCCTCGCATGCTGGACTCGACGCCGAAGGGCTTCAAGATTATCGCTGTCCTTCTTGGCAAACAGGACTGAGCGTAATCTATGTTTTCTTCGAAGCTTCAGTAACGTTTTTTGGATATCTTGTAGATTTCTGAGAAAACACTCAGCCTTTTGATGTCAAGTGGGTCGCTGGAAAACATACCGAAAAAGTGCATCCATGTCTCTGCGTAATTCCTCATTTTCCTGAGCAGTAGGGGACCGTTTCACCTTCCGTACTACCATTCGAAAGTACCCTTTCACGTCACGCAGGATCTCGGCAACCAGCTGCTTATTGCTTCTAATGGTCTGAAAGACGAAAAAGTCTTAGGAAAATAATAAAGGTAGGAACAAAAAATGAACGTACTTGTACTGTCGTGCAAATCTCAGTAAACCCCGCTGCTATGGGCTTTAGCGTCCCAAGAACAGGAACACTATCGCATACAGCAAATGCAACACTTCCGATACTAGCAGCAATCGCAAGCGCATCTTCCGTTCGATCCAAGCTTGGGGATAACGGAATATCTGGCTGTTGGTTTGAGATACTGCAAGTTAGCTAATATGCGTGAAATGCATGAAAGATCACTTACCATTACAAAAGAGTATATGTTCTCCACCTTGCTTCGAAACGTTTCCAGCTCTTCGGCGATAATTTTTTGCTTTTTCTTGCTCAGTGAGAGCCGGGAACTCGGACTAGCTATATTATTTTCAATATACTCGATGGTTTGCTGGAGTATACTAAACACAAAAGACGTCACTCAATGCTGTTGAAGCCAGGAATAAATAATTGTACGAACCTTGTCATAGACGGAATGAACGTTTCCACTAAGACGCCATCCTTCTGAACTATCTGGTTATCCACTGACTCAAGATTCGATAGCGTCCAAGCGCTTTCAATCATATGATAAATGTTGTTTAATATCTGACGATGTCCATTGGGAGAAAGAATGCTAATATCCTGCTGAGAAAGATGCGGTCGTCAGCTCAGGTATTGCTTCGGAGGATATGGGCTTTACATTGTTCAAAGCCTTCAATTGCTCCAGTAGCATCCTCGTATCCGTTGATTCCAACGTCGGAGTAGTAGGACTACTGTTACTCTCTGTTGGTATTGAAAAAACATCCAAAGATGCAGTAGGAGTCTGTTGGCTGGTAGAAGCACTCGAACGTGAACGTCGCAATCGAAGTACGGAGTTCGGCATGGTGAATGAAGTGGTCTGAGAGGAGCAGCTAAAGGGAACACAAGTTGAGTCTCTAGGCTGATACGAAAGTGCAGGGAGCGAGATATTGATGGGACAAGGAAGTGACAGCGTGGACAGAGAGCTGTAGAATAGCTGTAGAGTGCAGTTGCTACAGGCGCAATGGATTGATGAAGCTTTAGGGCATTAATCCAGGTCAATACCAGCTAGTAATACCAAGTCCAGGCATGCCATATTTGACAGGGAAAGGCAGGCCCACGCTGCCCGGAGGGAGGAAGATAAAGAACTTGGATCAAATCAAACTTTCCAGAGCCTGTCCACTACATACGCCAGAAGAGTCATGGGAGATTAGAAGCCTTTACTAGATATGTTTGAGATTTGCGCCAAGAGTGAATTTGCAACGTATTGTATACAGGACTGCTAGTTCAACGCGATTCGGATGAGACACTGCAGCCTCCGGTTGATCATGTGCTCGTCTTCCCCTTATTAGCGCCCATTCAGACACAACCGCGCAAGGGTTGAGGAATACTTTCGTTACGGCCTCCCGATGCGCTCTGAAAAGAGCTTATACTCGTATAAGAACGAGGTTACTGCATGCATATGTAATTGACGGTTAGCCGTAGAGAGGGGGATGAGTTCACCGGTTCAGTACCTTCCTCTTCTCAGGCACGGCGGTGAACCCACAAGCGCGCGCCTTATCTTATCACAAACCATGCGATCAACTTTTTTTCTGGGCGTCAATTGCACTCGTTCCGCTCAAACATGTCGGATAATGAAGATTATATGGACGTGGATGAATCTCCAGTAGTAAAACGGTTCAAAGTTCGTCTCTAGGTTCTTCTTCATTTTTCCCAACCCCTAAATTTGGGCTCAGTACAAGTCTTATAATGCTGAACTCAAAGATGTTCACCTTCCATCTGTTTTGAGCGCACACTCAAAGGTCGATGAAGAACTTGAGGTAAGAACCAGAAATTGCCATTCTACGCCATGTTAACGCTGTCTCACTCCCAAGGACACACAATCCCATTTCTACGAGGCTTTATTACATTGGCAACAGCTCAACTTGTCCCCGAGCTTCATTAAATTCTCAACAAAATCAGCGTCGCTCTCCTCAACCTTACCGCTTCTATTACACAATTGGACAGAGGTTGTAGAGCTGTGGCTGGAAGCACAGGCTACTTCGGACGATGAGGGTCTAAAAGCTCTACTCGAGTACGTTAACAATTCATTGCGCAGGATTTATTCTGAACTTTTTGTCTAGTCTTTTGCAGAAGATTGCACAAGACTTGCGCCTTACTCTCTTACCGGTCTATCCTAATCTACTCGATCGACTGCTTCAGCTTGCAGCACGATCCATTTCTGCTGATGCTCTCACTGTTCTTTTATCGACATTATCGGCGCTCTTCAAATATCTCCTGCTCCCTTCGACCGACTCGACTCTCTTGGAACAGACCTGGACGGCTTTCCGAAAAATTCTTCCCAAAAATCTTCCTGAAATACAAAGAGCCCTTGCGGAGGTATGGGGATCAGTTTTAAGAAGATTAAAAGCCACTCTTCGTTCTGAAGCTGTGGTTCTCATAGCTGGGGATCTAGAGGGCATCGATGATGCTGCTGCCTGGTGTTTTGTGTCGGCTTGCAAAGTTAGTTGCTTTGGTTTTCCTATTCTACCATGAAACTAATTTTCGATGTAGTCCGTCTCTCAAACCCTGCATACCGTCACTCCAACTATAATCTCTCCCTTGCTGGAATCCTATCTGTCCTGTGCGGACAGTGAAGCATCCTATACACTAATCCGACGTGTTCTTACTGCATTTATTCATCATGTTAAAGGCCCAGATCAATTTTTACCTGTTGCAGAAATTATTGCCAAGGAGCACACGAAAATCAGCTCTGCCAAAGACGAAGACGAAGAAAAACTGCGCCGAATACTAGAAGTCGCTGCAGTACCTGCTTCCGTTCGGAATGGATCCAGATTAGCTTCTACCCATCTCACGCAGTTGTATGCTTCGACCATGAAGATCCCTGTTCCTGTATCAACTTCCTTGTACCCGGCCATGCTAAAATTCACCTCTGCCCTTCTTACGGCGGGTGATTTGGCTCTGTGGATGTCGTCTGGGCGGAATCTTCTTGCTCGCTTATGGAACGATGGCTCACAGATGGATAGCAAGTTCTCTCTCGAGCTACATGGGGTTTTGGCCGAGATGAAGTGGGGTGGATGGAAATCGCTTGCTCTCCCTGAGCTGCTTAAGCGTACTGGGAAGTTGTTGGAAGTGGAACCCAAGGGAACGCTGAGACTCATGGCTTCGCTTTGTCGGAATGGAAAACTGGGAGAAGTAGATTTAGTTTGGAAGAAAAGAATTACGGAATGGGTGTCTACAAGATTGGATGAGATGGTTCAGAACGATGTAGCTCTTGATGAAGAAATGGCAAGTCCGTTATTTTTTAAATCTACGCTACCTCGCTCACGGTTTTAGCAGGGTGCCGAATTTGACGATATCATAGCTTTTTCAAACTTTTTCACTCCCGAAATATCACGGTCGCTTGTTAACTTTGCTGACAAGCATATCAGGTCCACACAAGTTGCTCCTGGAGAAGATGTCGATGTGTTTCCTCATCCAGCTTGGATCATCAATCTTTGTTTGCGCTGCTTGGCGACCCGACCAGTCGTAGAGTGGGCTAAACATGTGGATATAACACAATGGACAAAGTCAAGTATTGAGAGATGGTCTTGGTCTAGACATGTCTTGAGGGTCTGGTTGAGCTGGTGGCAGTCTGGTATGTTTGCAGCACTTGTATTTCTTACAATACTTTCAACTGATTTTTCTAGTGATCCGTCGACCTCTACTCTTTCATTCGATCAAACATACGAGTTTTTGAAGGATGCTATCCTTTCGCACTCACATTCGCTCCGTCTCAGCGCATTGAAACTCTTGGCTTCGCAGTTGATCAACGCCCCGCTAGAAACTCGGGAAGCGATTGAGCGATGTTTACAAGGAGAACAGGTTTCCTTGGATGTTCAAGGCGTCAGAGAACGTGTAGTAAAGATCGGGCGAGTATCGCAGTTGAAGCACGATGACCAGCTTGGTGCAGATCTGTGTACACGCTGGCTAATAGGTAATTAACTTCATCACGTCGTAATTGGTTAATACTTATATCTTGACAGCCCAGCTGAAGGTCAACTTGCGTCCACTGTGGTCGCCGGCTGCCACATCCTTATCCGTGCTTTCGCAAAGGTTTGGCGATGTCGTTTGGACGGTTTTGTTCGAAGAGCTCAAGACACTTTCGCTGGAGGAGCCTCAGCCAGAGAAGAAAACGAGCACAGGAAGCAGACGGTCAAGGTAGTAACTCAGGATGATCCTTGGGAAGACGAACGGTCAGTGGAGAGATCCGAGCGCTCACAAATTTCGGGAAATCGTCATATACTGGTTAGATGACCGATCTCATTGCAGAAAGCTTTTTAAAGTGAGTGGTGTTGGATGGGTTGAGCTTGAGTGCTGTACTTACCACAGTCTACTAGGACTCGAAAGGGAACGAACGGCTAGACAAGCGATCATATGAAAGTCAGATCTTGCACACTTTTGGAGAGTGTCACTTGCTTGCAGAAAAACACAATCGCGAGTTGATTCAGCTCTTTCTGGAAATCACTGGTCCGATGACGGAGCCCAAGCTTCCTCGCACCAAGCTCAGTGCTTGGCTTTCCCTCTTCTCCAAGTTTTCCAATCCAAAAGTGCTTTATGCAACCGAAAGCCTACATTCCCTATACATCACTCTCATTTCACACGCCGACCGGACACTGCAGTCTCTAGCTTTATCCTGCCTCTTCACCTACAAACAGCGATCCTTGTCTTTGTATGAGAACAAACTGCATGCTCTATTGGATGATACAAGATGGCGCGATGAACTCACTTCGCTCGATATCTCTGCCATTGAACCTCAGGATAGAAGTGAAGTTGTCAGTGTCGTCGTTCGACTGCTCTTTGGGATAATGCTGGAAAGGAAGGGCCGTTCGAGGGGTGCAGACCGTCGGTCAGCTGTCTTAACAGCCCTCGCGGGTTGCTCTAATGACGAGCTTTCGCTTCTCGTAGAATTAATGCTTAGACCGATCACAGAGGGACAGGGACTACAGCAGGGTGATGCTATCATCCAACGAACGTCGAATGAAGCCTTGGACCGACAACTAGTTGGCTTCCTCACGCTGCTGGGAGATGTGCTCAAGAATTTGGGCTCGAGACTCGTCAAATATTGGGATGCCTTGTTAGGAACCACCATGGATATCATCGCAAAGGCGCAGGGCCGAATCGATGGGGATGATGCTGAAGCAGATATTGGAGAGGATGACGATGACACTACCCTTCCGACAACCAAGCTCGTGCGATCGATTCGACAATTAGGGCTCAAGCGTCTTGCTGACTTTTGCCGCTGTCCGGTCGCATTCGATTTTGCTCCGTATATGAGCGCTGCATTCACTGCCTTCATCTCTCCTCGGATACCTCTACTCGACAGGGAGAACACCCAAGCACCATCGGCTCTTCTCGAGCTCTTTTATGTTTGGACACTGAATGATGAACAGGTGCATTTCTTAGTTGAATACGACCGACAGGTGGTGCCCAAGATATTCAGCTGCCTTACAGCGGTGAATGTCAAACCCGCCGTAATATCCCGCATCTATGATATCGTGGATCGACTTATCGCAATATCTGCGGAAAATGATGAGGTTTCGGAAACCATCTTGCAACCGAATGTATCCCTCCTGCTTTCCAACCTTTCTGTGCTCGTCGAACGCTCGAAGGGTGTTTCCGCAATTTCTACACCTTTGGGTCAACGACAGATTGGAATCTTATCCCAAATTGCCCAGTATTCGACAAATGCAGAGGAGGCGTCTACCCTACTCAAATTATTCTCTCCGTTACTTCGCAAACCGCCGAAGATAGTATCTGAGAAGATCAAGGTCGATCTACTGAAGATCGTTGGACACCAGATGCGTCTCATTCCTGATTTACAGGACGTATCGTCGGAGGTATACCAGCATCTGTATGAGTTGTTTTCCATGCTTTTTCAGACTCTTCGCTGGCGCCAAGCTCGAATGAGTCTCGTCGGTGCCTTCCATGACCTTGCCAACATCCAAGTTTCCTTGCAGGATTTGGCGGAGTTGATGGAATCGTTGAATGCTTATTCAACGAAGAGGGTGGATGAGCCCGACTTTGAGCGTCGCTTGACAGCATTTGCCAGTTTGAACGATTCTCTCTACCGAACGCTATCAGTCTCTGACTGGCTTCCCGTCCTTTACAACATGCTCAGTTTCATCCAGGATCCTGCAGAATTGGCGATACGCAACAACGCCTCATTCTCCATGCGCCATTTTGTTGATCTCGTTGCAGCCCAAACCTCGGACGAGCACAATAAAATCTTTTCCCGGGTGCTTTTCCCTGGTCTCAAGAACGGATTGAAGTCGAAGAACGAGATGGTGCGCGCAGAGGTCCTTGGTGTCATTGCTTACGCGGTGGCAAAATGCGAGAACCTCAACTCGCTGCAGGACATGAAAGTCCTTCTAGCCAACGGGGATGAAGAGGCCAATTTCTTCAATAATATTCATCATGTTCAGCTGCACCGTCGCTCTAGGGCCCTACGTCGGCTCGCAGATCAATGTGACGAACAGCCACTTCGAAACTCCACTCTCACTGAAATCCTTCTACCTCTTATCTCCAACTACATTGTCGAAACCTCCTCCTTGGATCACCATCTTGTCAATGACTCGATTCATGCAACAGGGCGTCTGGCTAAACATCTATCCTGGAAGTCGTACTATGCGCTCGTACTCAAATACCTCCGCCTGTCTAAGGCGAAGGACGAGAGAGAGCGTGTCTATGTACGAACTGTTGTTTCTGTGCTCGAGAATTTCCCTTTCGTAATGGGGGATGAGATTCAGGAGAGCGAAGAAGTTGGCATGGACCAAGGAAATGCTGAGGATGTCGATGAAGCATTAGGCGTTGAGGAGGCTAAACCTGTTCCAACGGCAAGCAGCAACCAGATAGCTGATGCGGTGAATGTTCATCTTCTTCCGACCCTCTTGACCTACCTTGAATCGCGAAGCGCCACTACAGAGGATACAACTCGAATACCGATTGCTGTGGGGGTGGTTAAAGTTGCTCGCAATCTACCTCCTGCGTCGGCCCAATTGCAGATCACTCGATTGTTAACTACTACGAGTCAAATCATGCGTAGCAAGTCTCAAGAGACTAGGGATCTGACTCGAGATACCCTTTGTCGAATCGCAGTTGTATTGGGATCGGATTATTTGGCGTTGATCATTCGGGAATTGAGAGCAGCGCTGCTACGGGGCCCCCATCTTCACATCCTAGCGGCCACAGTTCATCATATCCTCGCCCATGTGACCAAGGCAGAAAACATCGAGAACTTTGGCGTCCTCGATGATTGTGTTCCAGATATCGCCCACGTATCTTCTGAAGTGATTTTTGGAGAATCTGGGAAGGATGTACAAGCTGAAGGCTTTAAGACCAAGTTACGAGAAGTTAAGTCTTCCTCGTCAAAAGGATTGGATTCGTTCCATATCACTGCTAAGCATGTTTCGCCGGCCAAAATCAATGGGCTTCTTCTGCCTTTACGGGCCATCATGCAGGAGACGGAATCGCTGAAAGTCATGCAATCAGTGGACGAAGTATTAAAGCAGATTGCAGGGGGTCTCAATTCAAATCAACACCTCCTTCCGCCGGATCTGCTGTCGTTGTGCCACACACTCATCACTCAGAACTCCCGTTTTCTACAGCAAGCTGCTCCTCGCAGAAAACACCTTGTAAAAGGCGACGCCATTGTTCAAACGAAACGCCAAATCGCTGTTCACGCAGACCATTTTGCAAACAACTCATTCCGGTATGTTTATTTTCCAAGCCAGTAGTCTTACGACAAACTGACAATACTCCCTTAGCTTTGTTGTTTTTGGTTTAGACCTGCTTAACACCGCCCTCCGTCGCAATAAATTCAACTTCCAGGATACCGCGCTCATGTCTCGTCTGGAGTCCATGATTGTAGCGGTCGGAAACACGCTCTACTCGACGAACTCACATGTCCTGATTTCGGGTCTAAGAACCGTGTCGGGTCTCGTAAAATGTCCCTTGAAAGCTGTTGAGCGTTCTCTTCCTGTGTATATCAGGCAAACATTGGACATCCTGAAACAAGTCGGCACTACCGAGTCGGAGGTTGCTCAGACAGCTCTCAAAACCCTTTCATCGATGTTCCGTGATGGTCCAGCTGTTGGTGTCAAGGAGAAAGATCTCGCATTCCTGTTGGAAATCGTTACTCCAGATCTAGAAGAACCTTCCCGTCAAAGTTCGGTCTTTGCAATACTTCGCGCCATTGTCGCAAGGAAATTTGTTGTTCCTGAGATATACGACATTATGGATAAGGTCGCCGAAATAATGGTTACAAATCAGTCTGCGCAAGTGCAGGAACTCTGCAGGAGCGTCCTTCTACAGTTCCTGCTTGATTATCCACAGGGGAAAGGCCGACTCCGCAACCAAATGACCTTCCTTACAAAAAACCTGTCCTATGAATACGAAAGCGGACGGAAGAGTGTCATGGAACTACTTGGTGCTGTCATTTCCAAATTTCAAGTGGGTCTCGTCCGCGAATACGCTGACCTCGTCTTTGTCGCTCTGGTCATGGCCATTGCCAATGACGATTCATCCAAGTGCAGGGAAATGGCGGCGCATCTGGTCAAGTCTCTCGTTGGGCGTCTCGACGAAGAGAAAAGAGCAGAGATGATGTCACATCTCCATACATGGTCTTCGCAGTACACTCACCCTCCTTTGGTCCGAGTATCGGCGCAAGTATATGGTTTAGCGATTGATGCGTTACAAGCTGAAATCACCTCGTTCACGGGCTCGATCCTTGGAGATATTCGTGGATCCTTAGAGCACAGTGCAAGGCAACTCGAAGATATGGAGGATGACGATTCCATGGACGTTGAACTTGAATGGCAACTCCCTTATCATTCTCTTATTGCATTGGCAAAACTAGCAAAAGTTTTTCCCGAACTCATAACGCAGTCGGAACACATAGACTGGAGTCTCGTAGTAAAGCATCTGCTATTCCCTCACGCGTGGGTACGCACGGCGTCTTCCCGTTTACTGGGTACTTTGTTCAGTTCTGCTGCCATCCAAGCTCCGCCAACCGTTGACGTGGATGCTCCTTTCTCACCATTGTCGGCTATGGGTATGAGGGAGATCGCTGGAAAAACTTTGCCAGCAGCTTAAAAGCGAAAATCTTGGATGACGCTCTTAGCCTGCAAACGGTTAAGAATCTCTTCTTCATCGGCAAATGTTATGCCGCTATCCCGTTCCCAACAGACAGTATCGATGACAGCGCTCAGGAAGATCCTCGTGACGACGAAGTGATCGATGATACAACAGCTAACCAGCAAAAACATCCTTTGCCATGGATGTTCTCGAAGGTTTCATATCAAGTACGGTCTGCTCTTATCGCCAAACGAAAACATCCCTCAGGCCGAGTAAGTCTTCCCATCTGCTTTTCTTTTGCGCTGTATAACTGATTATACTTCGTTAGCCTAACTGGCACAATCAACCGTTCGCTGTGCTCCGCTGGTTCGCTGCTATGGCGTCTTTCTTGGACGCCCCAATTTTGGAGCGTTTCCTTGTTCATATCCTTTCCCCCATCTATCGAATCATTGAGGATGATACAATTCGTGATGCCAAAATGAGTGTGTTCCCTTCCTATCACGCTTATAACTGTTGCCGAGCTTAGCTCTTTCTAGCTGAACTCAAGGACACCGCAGTGGAGCTACAAGATCTTATACAGTCAAAAGTGGGAACAACCAAATTCTCCACAGTGTATAGTCAGATTCGTCAAGGCATCGTGTCTGTACAACGCGAGCGTAAAGAAGCTAGAGTGTTGCAAGTTGCCACAAACCCTCAAGCAGCAGCGAGTCGCAAAGCGCACAAAAATACAGTGAAAAAAGAAAGTAGGAAGCGGAAAAATCAGACGTTTGTGTGAGTATCACTTCGCTTTCAATTTGTTTCTACTTTTGACTGACCTTCTATTAGGGACGGCAAAGGCAAACTGAAGAGGCAGCGTGAAGAATAAATACCTGAGGATTTTTTCTGTGATCTAATGCAGTTGTATCCATAAATCTGTGTCCATTTTCGTGTAGCATATATGAACCTATCCTTGACAGCGACAAAATATTGCCCACGTTCGGCCTGAAGCAAGTTTCCGGATGGCTGAATATCTGTTTGTATTGAGCCAACTCTTACTGTTAGTGCGAAAGGCATTCGGTCAGGACTTCAGCTGTCATTGGCATCTCCAGCCGTAACGTCTCCAATGAATGATCCTGAAGCGGCTATCCGGGCCAAGGCCTAAACAACCAAACCGAGGGATCACAGAGCAGAACCTTGGATGGAGCTCTTGAAAAAATAGACTATTTCACCTGAAACAGTAAGGTAAATATCTGACTGTGCTGGTTGTGAACATATATGAATGTCTCTCAAACTAGGAAGGTGCATCACCAAGAAGCCGCGAATGGAATGGGAGGCACCGCGAACAGTCGCTTGAACTCATCGAAGTTCATCCTAGGCTCGTTACTCTAGATAACCCCAATTAAAAAGCAATGAGTAGAAAACGTCTCCCCAATCATTGCACTCGTTTATCTCCAGCTTTCAAGGCGAGGATTTGAGTAAGATGAGGGGCAAACTCGAAGTCACTGCCGCAAGCGTTTCCTGAAAAGTCTGTCGTACTCGAGAAAGCAAGGTTGGGTGAGCCTCGATGTAAGCTCCTTTCGGACAAAATATTATCCAGAAGAGTCTGAACACGTTTGATTTCGGGTTCCTCTCAAAAGTTCATGGCGGGATGAAGGAGTAGAAACTTGATCTGATTCAGTTTGTCTGCGATAAGTGCATGGTTCGTCTCAATCACAGAGGCAAAAGGTGAATGAGGAGTATCCCACCGTGTGCTAGGACATGGAAGTTAAAGTCAAGCCGCAAGCGGAAAAGGCGCGGCTCGTCCCAGATTAGTAGACTTGATTCGTGCTTCAGCTTCTGTATGAAGGGACCGATCGCTTCTAGTTAAAGTAGGTATGTACTGCTTTGGCAAGGGAAATATCTCATAGCATCTGTAACAAGAGTAAGTATGTGAGCTCCAAAATTTACCTGTCCAGTTCGTCGATAAATCTTTCCATTGGATGTCGTTTAAAGTGAGAGTGTCTATAATTTTCACTGACTCAAGATTTCAATTGCAATCCACCCATACAACGAAGGAACTTTTATTGGGCTACATTTTCGGAATGAAACGAGGGTGCACTACGCGCATACATAACTCTTATTCTCCGCCCGAGGTATCTCTTTTGGCAACGACTACTTATCTAAGCGCTAAACGTCGAGCCGATGGCACCAAACTTGATGTTGGAGAAGATGACATTGGAGTTGGGAGACTCGGCCTCGGTGGTAGCGGAATCACCTGAAGTGACTGGGCAAGATCCACGGGCGTCACCTGGTGCAGTTCCGCCGACAGGGAAATCGCTGTCGAGCCAGAGCATGTTCACCTATTCGAGGTCAGAACGGGTTCATTCCTGTTTCTTTTCACTTACGGCGGTGTCATCCCAGATGGACATAACCAAAACCATACCAGTGTTGAAGGCTTCGGCCATAGCTGCCAATCCACCCTTCTCGTCAAAGGTGTCAGTCTCGGCAAAGGCTGTAGTTTCTTGTTCACAGAACTCGGTCGAAATCGCGTTGGTTGCGGTGATTCCAGCGACATTCGTGTTAACGTTCTGGATGATGTTCCCGTTCTGAACGTAGAGACGGTTGATGGAAGAAAGAGTACCGGTGCTCTCGTTGTTCGAAGAGATAAACTGGGTGACAACAGTGAAAGGCTGAGTGGTGTCGACGGTCATTCCGGGGCCGTAAAAGTCGGTGACACCAAGACGGAACGGGTTGAAGTCGCAGCCAGCCTGGTCACAGAAACCAGTAGTAGCGTTGGCAGCAGAACAATCGGTGCCAGTGCATGAGGTTTGTTCAGTGACAGTGCAAGAGTGAGCAGTCAAAGCTGTCGACATCGAGTTGGCTTCCCAGATCTAGTGAATTGTGTAAGTGGACCTTCAATCTCAACTATTGGTGAAGACCCACATCCATCTCAACACAGCAGGTACCCATGCTACCTGTTCCACTGTTATCGTTAGGGTCCTGAGGGTTAGGTGTCTACATACATCCACGTCAGTATACTATATTCAGCCTGATTACAGGAAGTTCGAGCGCACCCAGTCAACGATGTTAGCCACTCCATCGATGAACTTGATGTCCTGAGGGCATTGAGAATCACAGTAGCCAGTTCCGTACTGAGCGCCGGCCTTGTTAGTGGGGAATCGAGCCTATAAGATCAGTTGAGAAGTCGTACTATACGTTTGATTATCGTATTTAAACTTACAACTCCACCGTCCGCATCCATTTGCGAGAAGTAGAGTGCTCCATTAATACCACAAGGGAGGTTAGAAACATCGACGGTAAAGGTGAACTCCTGGTTGACCAGTTTGAAGATCTCGTATTCGGTCTCGCTTCCAGCAGCCATCAAGTACAGGCGGGAACCAACGTTCTTTTGCTCAGAGACTGTCACATAGCCGAGAGTCAAAGAGTCACCGGTGGTGGTAACACCGTAGGTCTCTGAAAATCTCTGTATTAGAACTGAGTGCGAAAGAAAGAAAAGACCAATTTGCCTTCGTAGTCAGCTCCGTCGAGTGCACATTCGGCAGCACTACAGATGTGTTAGATGAACATCTACTTGTGTAGATAGTTAACTTCGCACCAGACGGTTGGACCTGTAGACAGAATGCATCAGTAGAGAAATTTGTGAAAATTAGGTTATCGTACTCGTGCAGATACTAAAGTCCCATTCGTTGCCTGTTAACGAAATGAATACAAAAATCATAATAATACCAGGAGGAAAGTCGCGTACCATCGTAACAGTTAGTCGTAGAACCAACTTGGTGTAGGTAGCGCCAGTTAGCGTCAACAACAACTGAGCCATCCACTGTCGTGCAACCCGATGCGGTACATGTCTCCCAGGTAAGAGGAGGGTGAACCTCAGGTGTGAGCGTACCGATCTGTTGACCGTACGCGACAGCGAAGAAAGCAAAGGAGATGAGAGCAGCAGAGCGAAACATCCTTGACGATTGTGTTAAACCGATGGAGACAATGTAGTACGACAAAAAACCTACGCCTTTTATACCCATCGCTGGGTACATAGTAAAGGTCGAAGAAAGGCTAATGTAGCACCACTGTTTTGCGGATTTTGTTCGGTTATGAATTCTGGAGAGAGAAACGCATTAAACCGCGTATTTCCCGTGAGTGCACATGCAAGTGGTGCATACTGCGTGAATATTCTAGAGTTTGGGAAGGCGGTAAACGACAAGATTCAAGGAAACTCGTAAAACGGAGCTTCCGGATGCGACTGCCGCACAATAGTGGTACCATCGGAGTTTTTTCGTAACAATTAAGAGGAGCCGGGGCTACTACACAACACAGTTTAGTGTTTATTTAAACTTGGTTCAATCTTGGAAAGGCACTCACGCGCTTGTATTTTCTATTTAATGAGCCTCTCGACACTTCCTAACAGTCCATGAACATTCAATATGTTCTATTATAAGTCATTGATTAGTTGAACGCGCCAACGCGTCCGTTTGGAGAGATCATTCGGAAAGACTTTGGAATTATTTTGACTGCGCAACCAGGTTCTCACAGCAGCGACGTTGGACTTGGATGAAATTGCTACGTATTGATTTTCCGAAAGGGTTTTCATCCTCCTTATACAGTCTTATTCGTGCGTGATCCATATTTCTATAATTATGCACAACTTGACTGCTGGAAGGTAAGAAACTATATGACGAACGAGCGGGACATGAAAGCACCTGGTTTCTTCAATGAAGGACCAGAACTCGAGTAATTGCATTAATTCATCACTGTGAAGGTATTCGGAGAACCTGTGACCGAGAATTCGAAAGAGCAGCAATAGATTTGAAAGCATGGGATGTAAGTTACTGTGTCTTCGGGACGCTGATACATTGACCATGGGAGTGAAGGGTAGTAAAGTAAGGCGGCGCGCCTAGTACTTAAGTGTACGCGAATCATGAGTCTGAACAGCTGAATCACTCAGCGTGACGGTGATTGCATTTGGTGAAATGCCTTGCGAGTGAGCGCTAATGATGACGGTACGAACGGCGCGGAAAGCCGCAACCGTATCGCCGCGCACGTGGCCGCGTACCATCAAGTCCTCGTCATCCGGTTGGCTTCCGAATGGTTCCGTTTTTGGGTGATAGTGAACACCCAGTCGTACTTCAAACCTCTGTACATGTCTTAGTACGATGTATTTCTCCTGGACTTCTGTGTAATTTCGTGCTCTTGTTCTCTGACTCTTCAAGTCATTCGGACTCGAATGACTTCACCTGGCACCATTGTATCCTTAGTTTTCACCCTGAATTTATCTTTGACTTATCCCCTCTGACTTGGGCTTAGTACTACGGTTCCAGAGTAGTATAAAATGTAGTAGATAGTTCTCAATCTATCCAGAATTCGCGCCCAGTTCATCGCTTGACCTGCCTCAGCCAGGTACGAATACCTCAGCGATCGTTTTGAGCTTCCAATCAACGCTTGGGTTGACGACGAACGCGAAACGTACGACTACGAGGATGGCGAATGGCTCAGTTGAGGGAAATCTTCCATTTATTGTTATCTATTGCACAAACGTACAGATTCTTCGATTTAATACAGTACTTACCTAGACAGAGTTCGCTACCATACCGCGCAAAGGCGAATAAACGGTATTAAATTTTTTTAAAGCAATCACGATTGCGTGCGCGAGTCTCCGATGAGGTCCTCCACAATCATTGCTGGATGCTTCTTGACCCTATTACTACTCGGATAAGATATGCTGTGGCTAGAGAGTAGGAGGGAGACTCAGAATAGTCTGAGCCTCGGAGTGAAAAGTATAATATTTAGACCTGTTTTTGGCTGGGCTTGGCCCGCGCTTGGGTGGGTATAAAACCACGAGAAGCGGGACCAAGACCTGAGTTGACCGCACCAAAGTACAGGCCATTGTAAATGGTACCTCACAGGTGGGAGGCGGGAGAGCTGAGACGCTATACGTGACGGTCGTAAGACGCGTTGAGAGTTCGAGTCCAAGAGTTGAGCGTCTAATCGACGCACGATAAGCCTGCATCTGCCACGGAACTACGTTTGGTGAGTTAAACGGCTATTTAAGAAGCATGTTGAGCTACGATTTCGAAAATCCACAGGCTGAGAAACTGTAGCTTGCATTTTGAACCCGTTTGGTATCTTTATTGCATCGTGATTCACGTATTTTGAGCGCAACGATCAAGAAACGATTCAAATGATATTTCATGATTTGAGGACATTTTAGCGAGTTTACTAGGTACATAGCCAGCTGTCATCCCGAGTAAAAATGAACGATATAGATATCTAAGCCAAGCATTGACTGAAGTAGGCGTTGTTTACTTGGCAGGTAGACCCAGCAGCGCAAACAGTTGGTCCAGTCCAGCCAATGCCACCACTAGAAGATAAAAGGTTTGGTCAGAATAAAGAGAGGGCCATATGTTGAACTTACCATTGGCCGAACACGGTTTGTGTCGCGGCAGGTGCAGTACCTGTGCCTGTGCCAGTTCCAGTTCCAGTTCCAGTGGTTCCGGTGGCGCTGAATGTCGAGCCGATGGCACCGAACTTGATGTTGGAGAAGATGACATGGGCATTGGGAGACGCAGCCTCGACGGCGGCGGAACTACCAGAGGTAGTCGGGCAAGTTCCTCGGGCGTCACCTGGTGCAGTTCCAGTGGTAGGGAAGTCGCTGTCGAGCCAGAGCATGTTCACCTATTCCAAGTCAGAACGGTTTCATTTCTGTGTCTGTTTTTCCACTTACGGCGGTGTCATCCCAGATGGACATAACCAAGACCATACCAGTGTTGAAGGCTTCACCCATAGCTGCCAATCCACCCTTCTGGTCAAAGGTGTCAGTCTCGGCAAAGGCTGTAGTTTCTTGCTCGCAGAACTCAGTCGAGATCGCGTTGGTAGGAGTGATGCCGGATACGTCCGTCATAGCGTTTTGGATAACTTTTCCGTTCTGAACATAGATACGGTTGATGGAAGAAAGAGTACCAGTGCTCTCGTTGTTCGAAGAGATAAACTGGGTGACAACAGTGATAGGCTGAGTGGTGTCAACAGTCAATCCGGGGCCGTAGAAGTCGGTGGCACCAAGACGGAACGGGTTGAAGTCGCAGCCAGCCTGGTCACAGAACCCGGCGGTGGAGTTGGCCTGAGAACACTCGGTACCAGTGCAGGCCGTTTGTTCAGTCACAGTGCAAGCGTGAGCAGTCAAAGCTGTCGAAATCGAGTTGGCTTCCCAAATCTGATGAACCTTGAGTGGACCTTTGATGTGAATGTTTTATGAGGACTTACATCCATCTCAGCACAGCAGGTACCCATGCTACCTGTTCCACTGTTACCGTTAGGGTCCTGAGGGTTAGCCGTCTGCATACATATGCTAGGCCGTTAGTAATACTATATTCAGCCTGGTTACAGGAAGTTTGAGCGCACCCAGTCAACAATGTTAGCCACTCCATCGATGAACTTGATGTCCCGAGGGCATTGAGAGTCACAGTAACCAGTTCCGTATTGAGCGCCGGCCTTGTTAGTGGGGAATCGAGCCTATAGGACCAGTTGAGAAGTCATATATATTTGATCATATGTATTCAAACTTACAACACCACCGTCTGCGTCCATTTGCGAGAAGTAGAGGGCTCCGTTAATACCACAAGGGAGGGTAGAAACATCGACGGTAAATGTGAATTCCTGGTTGACCAGTTTGAAGATCTCGTATTCGGTCTCGCTTCCAGCAGCCATCAAGTACAGGCGGGAACCGACGTTCTTTTGCTCAGAGACTGTCACATAGCCGAGAGTCAAAGAGTCACCGGTGGTGGTAACACCGTAGGTCTCTGGAAATCTTATTAGATCTGAATGTGATAGATATGAAGACCAATTTACGTTCGTATTCAGCTCCATCGAGTGCACACTCTTGAGTGCTATGGATATGTTAGAAAATTATCTGCACAAATAGATGACGGACTTCGTACCAGACAGTTGGGCCTGTAGATAGAATGCATTAGGACATAGAAGAATTTGTGAAAAAGTAGGGTTATCGTACTTGTGCAAATACTAAGGTCCCATTCGTTGCCTGTTAATGAAATGAATACACAAATGATGATACCAGGAGAAGAAGTCGCGTACCCTCGTAACAGTTAGTCGCGGAACCAACTTGGTGCAGGAAACGCCAGTTCGCGTCAACGACAACTGATCCTTGCACAGTCGAGCAACCCGATGCGGTACATGTCTCCCAGGTAAGAGGAGGGTGAACCTCAGGTGTGAGTGTACCGACCTGTTGACCGTAAGCGACAGCGAAGAAAGTAAAGGAGATGAGAGCAGCAGAGCGGAACATCCTTGACGATTGTTGTAAACCGATAGAGACTGTACGACGAGAAACCGACTCCTTTTATACCAATGAGGATCTGCCATTATGAAGAAAACCAAAGGAAGGTCGCATCCAGTCTTGCGGATTTTTTCCGAGCAAGGTCGTTGACCCGCGCATTTTCCGCCAGTACGCCCGCAATCCCTATTCTGTGCTGAGTTTCTTGTAGTTGGAAATTGAAAAGCAGCGACCAGTCATAGGAAAGCTCGGCGGTAGCAGCCACCGGACATTTCTCGTGATATTTGCTCAATCACTGGCCCAGATCTAGAGGAAGCAGCCATGAGAAGACATGTCTAGAGCTTGCATAGAGTTAAAGTCAGAGTTCGTGACAGCGTAGAAAAATGCTTCCAGGTATAGGAACGCTAATAGGTTTGTTTTAGTGCTTTCTGACGGCGATTGAATGAGTACCTGAGCGTTCAATGATGAACGCGACCACATGAGGACAGCTTCGTTGAGAAACACAAATCTCTCAGTCACCGTCCTTCGAACATTGCTACCGTATGGTTTCTCCGACTCCGACGTCGTTCCAAATGTTGAAATGAAGTTTGTGCACTCCAATCTTCTTCCTCCAACTCCGAGTTACGCCAAGAGAAAGTCAAAGATAGATATTAGAATAGGGTAATTAAAAACGGTACTTGACAATGACAGCTCGACGCTTATAGCTTTCATATTGTGCTATAGACAGAAACGGACCTTGATCTATACCTGGATGAATTGAAAAGGGCCTGGAAAGTGTAAAGGTAAAGAAAGTTAAGTCACAATGGATGAAAAAGAGGTTAAAAATTCGGTAAAACATCATCTTTGAGAATCAGGAGGCCGAGTGCAAGGCAGTACGTCTGGGTGCGAAAAGGGCCTGGAAAGTAAAGTCAAAGAAAGTAAAGTCACAATGGATGAAAAAGTGAAGTTAAAAATTCGGTAAAACATCATCTTTGAAAATCAAGAGGCCGAGTGCAAGGCAGTGGTCGTCCGGGAGCGGGTTACCTTGCATCGGGATAATTCTCGGAGACCGACCACTTCTTGAATTTAATGAGCCTTCCTCCTCCTCCCAACGACTTGAAGAGCAGGTGACTAATAACATCCGTTCAATGAATTTATTGTACAACAGCTGCTAAATTTGCACGTCTCCATATTTCCGATTCGCTAGTATGACCGATTCGCTTGGCATTACGCATCCTGGGGACCAATCCATCCAACTTCGCCTCTTTCAACTTGCTTGATTTTACCTTCACCACTACTTCCTCCTCTCCCTCTTTCTTGTCATGATGTTGCTTCTGACGTCCCGCAATCCAATTCCGAATGAACGTACTGCTCATCTTTAACCCCAAGTCTTCCTCGTTTGGAGAGGTATGCGAAATGACATCGATCTCAAACGTCGTGAGCGCTGGAAATCCTTTCTTTTTTCGATATTCAGCGACTGCAGCTTTATGATGAGTAGTTTACAGGAAATAATATGAAGTGCATACGCACTCTTTTCAGCGCCGCCGACAGTCTCTCGACTGACAACCAAGCCCTGAATGTTGGGATCCGTTCCTGTTGGTCCATACGTGTCGCTAATCATGACAATGTCGTATTCGAACCCTTTATCCATCGGAGTCTGTACTCTACTGGGTTTGAACATCTCCAGAAATGAACGCACATTAGCTTGGCGCGTTTCCAGAGATTCCAGGATATGGGCATTGGATTTAGATGAGAGAAGGGCATGGTCTGAAACCCCGACAATGACCTTCTGGTTGGCTAGCCAAGCGGCTATGCTCAGAAGGATTTTGTGTCCAGGATGAAGATGATCAAATGTTCCGCCAAGAGCTACGACGGATAGTGGATGTGTGACTTCTGCTTCAGGCGGGGTGACGGCTGGATCAGACGCGGAGTCGATATCGACAGATACCCAGTGGTGAGGGATGCTGAGCAGAGGAAGCGGAAGAGATATTGGAACCAAGTCTATAGAACGGATTATAAATTGAGGCGCTTTAATATCATTTAGTGATCCTACCTCCAGAGATACGATAGAGCATGTCGCATTCGCCGATGCATTCTGGCAGAGGATCATCTACGCTCTTCAGTAGAACGTCGATCTGCATAATAATCTTGTCCATATCCTGGGCAACCTTGGTTGCCTGAACGTAGACAAAGGTTAACAGCCGCTGAACATCTTTCCAACTCTGCGTGTGCGATATGGCGCCAGCATTGAAAAAAGGCGAAAAGAGAACAATGTACAAATGGTTATGAGCTGTAGTCGCAGCTTCAGTAATCGCCTGTCCAAGAAAATATGGGATAGATAAAGAAGGAAGAGATGCTAGAAGAAGAACACTGGAAATAGCTTTGACGGGAGGGTCGGAAGCCATGTTCTTGTCTTATCACTTTTACCGATCATATCAGAAGTGCCTGAGAAGAAAATGCTTAATTAAGGGACAAGCGCGCGGTGAATTAAATAGGCGCGCACGATTTGAGCTTCAGTCTACGCTCATCACAAAATGCTATACTTCAAGCAGATTCCAATTTCCCAGCATCGAGCTCGTTTGTATTCTCGCAATCTAGAGTCCGTTGTCTTGCGAATACGCAGCGATCCAGACTTGCCGTGATCTCAATCTAGACCGTATAACTCCGTATAACGAACCTGCCTTATAAATCGCTTGTCATAAAAAGGATCATATGCCATCTCCATTACTCTTTGCTTCGGTCTTGGTAGCTCTTGCTGCACTAGTCTTTTTCAACTCTACCGAGCATTCACCTTTCATGAATAATCAGGTTCGTATCGTTGTAGGAGGAGGGCTCGCAGGTTTAAGCGCTGCACATTCAGTATTGGAACATGGAGGAAAGGTTGTGCTATTGGATAAGAAACCGTCGTAAGTACAGTACATCCGGTACCCATTCTAAGCTTCATGTCTCTAATCGGTCCTAGTCTAGGTGGAAACAGTGTTAAAGCCAGCTCTGGAATCAATGGAGCTGGGACGGATACTCAGAAGCATTTGAACATCAGTGATTCTCCAAAGGCTTTGTAGGTCTTCCTCCGGTTTCTCCGAGAAACATTTTAACCTTTACATAGCTACGACGATACTGCTACTTCTGCAGGTCCTGAACTCACCCGACCGGCTCTAATCACAGCCCTTACTTCGAATTCTGCTCCGGCGATTGAATGGCTAACCAAGACCTTCGGTGTGGATCTATCACTGGTTTCGAGACTCGGAGGTCACTCCGTTCCTCGAACTCATCGTGGAGCCGGCGGAGCGCCAGGTTGGGCGATAACTTCTGCTTTGATGAAAAAGTTGGTGGCGGAGGAGGACAAAGCAGAGGGTAGGGCCAAGATATTGAAGAATGCAAAGGTCGTGAAGCTCTTGCAAACTGGAGACAAGGTCACTGGAGTCGAATATGAAACTGGAGGGGAAACTGTGAAACTTGAAGGTTCGGTTATTATTGCCACAGGGTAAGAATGTCTTTGTGTTGCCTTGCCTATGCTGACGTTCATCGGTAGTGGTTTTGGTGCCGACTTCTCCCCGGCTGGCCTGATTGCAAAGTATCGCGCAGAGCTTTTAGAGCTTCCGACAGTAAACGGAGACCATGCAACCGGTGATGGCCATGTTCTTGTTACCTCACTCCCTACGCATGCGGGAGTACTTGTCGATATGGATCAAGTCCAGGTCCATCCTACTGGCTTCATTGATCCTGCTCAGCCTGATGCAAAGACAAAGTTTCTTGCTGCGGAAGCTCTGAGAGGTGTTGGAGGACTGTTATTAAACAAGGACGGTGCTCGATTTGTAGATGAGATGGAGAAGCGAGATGTGGTGACGGAGAAGATGTGGGAGGTTATCAAGAATGGAAAGGGACCAGTCAGGCTTGTACTGGGCGTGCAAGCTGCCACGGAGCTCAAGTCCCACTGTAGGTGTATATGACAGCTCCTTGGACAGGAATCTGACACATCTTTGAAGGCGACTTTTATGTCTCGAAAGGTCTGATGCAGAGATTTTCTAATCTTCAGGATGTAGCGGGAAATATGCAGGCTCCGTTCAAGGACCTTCAAAATACCTTTGCATCTCACAAGTTGTACGCATCGGGCCAGGAGAAGGATCCGTTTGGTAAAGGTGAAGATTTTAGTTTGTTTCTATTTCTCTGACTAACCTAAAACACAGCTCACTTTCACAACTCTGACATAAACACCGAGGAGCCCTTCCTTGTTGCTCTCATTACTCCCGTTGTCCATTATGTGCGTTGACAGTGCCACTTAGCCTCTCAATCTGATACTGATAAAACATGATCTCGTACTGTACAGACAATGGGCGGTGTTTCGGTCGATGACCAAGCTCGTGTTTTAGATGCTTCTGGAAGGCCTATTCCTGGATTGTATGCTGCTGGTGAGGTTATTGGTGGCGGTATGTATATGCTATACGTGGCTCAGGGTTTTTGTTGAACTTTTTTCTACTTTAGTGCATGGCAAGAATCGGCTCGGAGGCTCGTCGCTGTTGGAAGCGGTAGTGTTTGGACGCATTGCTGGTGAGAAGGCGGCGAAAGGGATCTGAGTGTAATAAATTAAAAGATGTACTTGTACTTGGTGTAAATCATCAGCATTGCCTGCTTGCTTACCATTACCAATGCTGAGTATTTGGGCGACGGAGATGCCTGCCGTAATGACCGTAACTGGAATAAGATCATTTTGATCTTCGACACCAATCATCAATTGAGCTCTTCGCTCCTTTGGTCGCTCCCTTATAGACCGAAATGGCTTCTTCTCCACATTCCTTGAATTTTTCCTCACCCAGTCCTAATTCTAAACGTAATTCGTTAACTCAACTTCCCCTTCCTTCAGGAATGAGCACGCCGTCCTCAGCGCAATCGCAGCCAATTACTCCGACTACCAACATTTTTCCTGCTTCTGCTGCTTCCAGCACGAAATTACGGAATCCTGGATCACCTACTTCATCTACTTTTCCTGCCACGCAGTCATTTCCGATCCATCCGAGTACAACGCATGCAGGAGGCATCCAACCTCCTGCCTCGTTTTTCCATCCTTCAAGACCGCATTATTCTCCCCCAGACTCTCCAACGTCTCATATGCAGACGCTAGAAGATAGGGAAGTCTTCCAGCTTTCAGATCTCAAACGGAACTCGGATAGTACAGAAGAACAATCGGAGGTGGCTCACGGAAGTGTAATACAGGAGCAGCAGGTGAAGGATTAAAGAGCCGGGAGCCTCTTCTACCCATAGGTGAAGCTCCTAGAACAAATAAACGGACCTCGATGGGTAAGGACCGCTCGGATCCGGGTCGGCCTCAGAATTCGAAAACTGGGTCGAGCCGTTTACGAACAAGCTTTGACCTAGTCTTGAACCTCCGCCGAGGCTTGTCTATGGACTCTCATAAATCCATTCCGACACCAAATCCTGCTGGTCGGTCGCGTCACCGACCAACGCATTCTGCATCCTCTGAAGGCGGGTTCGGGTCAATAGGCTTCAGCGACAAGCGGAAATTACATGATGAAGAACGAGGGTATCCTACTACACATTTCGCGTCTCTTCGGAGACAGCTATCTCCCAATTCCTCGAGTCATGACCCGTCGTTCTTTGTTGCCACTGCACCCGAGTCCTCTCGGATACCTCCGGATACCGGCAGGATACAAACCCAAAATATCGCCTTCAAAGACTGTTCAGGCAGAGAACGAGAAACGGTATCCATTTGCCGTGCCAATTTACACTCCTCGTGGTCAGATCATCCGTAAATGGCAGCTACACCCCTCTCGGAATCGATTTACCTTGAGAGGCCATATACTCACTGGAGGTGATTCTCCCTGGGCGTTTATTGTCTGTTTTTCTGTCCTCTGTGCCATCTCGGGGTTATGGTTCGCTACAACGTGTCAGTGGTGGTGGTCCCAAGAAGGAGTTGGAGGTAAAGTGATGGTTTGTATTGGAGGGTATTTGGCTTTGCTGGTGTTTTCGAGTATGCTGAAGACGGTAGGCGTTCTTCTGTTTCTGCATTGGCCAAGCTGACGGGAATCCTTGTACATAGGCATTTACGGATCCTGGTATATTACCTCGGAATCTTGATCCTGACCCTCCGTACCCAACCACCTCACCCTCAGACTGGTGGGGTCAGGGCACCTATGCCTAGGGATTTGAAAGTCAGGGCGGATGTGTAAGTGATTTCTGGTCCTTTTCGTCTTGGTCGACATTTACAAACACATCTTTCAGTGTACGAGTCAAGTACTGTCCCACATGTAAAACTTACCGACCTCCGCGTTCAAGCCATTGCAAGATGGTAAGTGACATGACTCTCCTTGGCCGCCAAGTTTCATGCTCAATTTCCCTCTACTAGTGCGATAACTGCGTTGATGGATGTGATCACCATTGTCAGTGGGTCAACAACTGTATTGGTCGTCGGAACTACACAACGTTCTTTGTCCTTTTACTAACCGCGGTAAGTCTCCGCATAAAGATATTTTTCTTCCTAAACCCTCCTAATATTCTTCATTCCGAGCAGACGATAACCCTTCTGCTCATCCTTGCCACCTCCGTCGTCCATGTGTACCTTTTGACTAGACGCGGTAACCCTGGGACGAATACTGGTCCTATCAGCTTCAAACAAGCGATTAGTACGACACAGGGCGCAGGAAGCGCAGCGGTCTTCTGTCTAAGCGTGTCGGTTATTTGGCCTGTCTCGGCTTTGTTGAGTTATCATATCAGGGTGGGTACATATACATCGAATGATTTATTGCGATTGCTTACGGTTTTATTGCTATTCTATAGCTGTTACTTTTGAATATTACAACGATTGAACAGGTGTGTATTTTTTTCTTTCTTTCGGTGTTATTGCTGGTGCCTTTCTACCCGTTGCTTTCTGTTACATGCCATACGTTCTTCCGTTCCTCCGAAAGTCTTTCATTTTCCCTGTCTGCTGACATGCTCGTTTTACGCGCCCTTCCGACTCCGTTTCCCTCCTCATTCATTCCCTTGACAATATCTAATACCCAATTACTAACTGCACTATTCTCATCCACACAGATCCGTAATCAAGCGCACAGAACACTCGTACCAG
This sequence comes from Gymnopus androsaceus JB14, assembly GCA_009733575.1. Taxonomy (NCBI): domain Eukaryota; kingdom Fungi; phylum Basidiomycota; class Agaricomycetes; order Agaricales; family Omphalotaceae; genus Gymnopus; species Gymnopus androsaceus. The sequence goes on from ML769387.1 coordinate 120,196, forward strand.
GGCCTGCCCCGCCAAATCCCTTCTCACATGGGACATGGCGGCGCAATCTGTTCGCGGTGCTGTGTAGGCCTCGCGGGTATTCGTGGCTTGATGCTAGTGCGCTTGCGACGGAGGATAGGAGAGGGGTTAATCCTGGATCGCAGGTTGTTGCTGCCGCTGCTTCTGCTAGGCGATGACCCTTGCTTGAGGGGCGGGGTTGGGTGAAAGGAGAATGAGACAGGAAGATTAGGGTAATCTTGCAGAGCCTGGAGGTTGGGATAATGCTTCCTAGAAGGTTGTTAGGACCTGGTTGGTTGAGGGAGCTCTTGGCCAAGGTGGCCATACCAGTAGTTTCTCACCTTGGCATCTCCGCGACACTTCTGTGATTTTTAGAGAGCCTTCCGGGTACCCGAGTTTTTTTTTCGGGAAGGTGCGCAGTGGTTGGAATTTTTTGTCGCGAGGTACTTTACTTGGGGGCACTTACTATTTACGTCCGTCTTCTATCATACTCGTATTCTCGATTATTTCTCCACGCATATTTTTTATTATCTGCATGCATACATCTTATCACCGTACTGTCTGGCACAATTTTTTTTCATGGGGTTGAACGTATGTGTATTCTGATTTATCTGGTCGTCCGCCGACCTCCTTCGGTATGTACATATGTGCGGGTCGGTTGTCGGTTTTTTTTAGGCTTAGGCTCCTTAAACCCCTTTGTGTCAGTTTGTGTCCTTGTCCTTGTCCGAATGTGTGCGAGGAGCTCCACATCCATGAGGTTGCGTGATAAATCATTCAATTTTGGACCTGATTCCTGGGCAGTTCCAATTTCATCGGGGAAGGTTTACATTGTACAAACAAATCGGAGTAATCGCAGTAACTCGATGGAGAAGAACATCTATCCATTGGTGGAATCCTCCGGTCAATAGCCACTATGACTCGAGATTCTGACTTGAGACTCCCGCGAGCAAGCTGGTGTATTGGAGAATACGTCATCGTTCCTCGATCAATCAATTTACTTGAAAAGAATGAATTTGACAATTGAAGCGGAGATTGAACCGTGGGCGGCATCAGGTGGCAAAGATGTTGAAGCTTTCCAGGATGCCGACTTCTTCCCCGCGATAGCCACAGAAATTGGTGAGTAGAAGGATATCCTTTTAGAGCGGGACTGTTCTAACAAATTAACACAAAAAGTGACAAGAAACAAACTTTGCAGAAAAAGTCTCGCGTGGAAAGTGATCAAGCCGTGGATATTTTATAAATCCGGAATGCAAACAAATACGAAATCAGGTTCAGAAAGTCCTTCGGGGCAAAAGTCAAAGCCACCTTCCTCTCCGCCGTCACTGCCGCCAGTGCCGCCAACCGTTCCGCAACAAAATTCCAAGCCGTCGTCAACCACGAAGAAATCACGGCAAAGAAAGATTGAAGCCGATTCCAGTAGTGCTCAACGTAGGCTTATTCTCTTCGCTGTTCAACGTTTGTCTTCAATGTACAACTTTAGCTCCAGATCCAGCGCCCCAGCCTCAGCCTTCAGGCCCAGTTCTCCAGCCATATCCCGGACATCCCTACTATATGAATCCTCACCCCTATCCCATTAACGGGCCTCCGTACCAGCAGCATCCTGCATACCCGCCCCAATCTCCGCCAAATCCTGGCGCTCCCCCTCCTCCTCCTCCCCACTATGCCTATCCAATGGCCCCTAGTCCTCATCCGTATTACCACTACCAGTATCCTCCGCAGCCAATGATGGTCTACGGAGGCCCCCCGCCTCCTCCTCCTCCCGAGGGTCAGCCTCCCGTTGCTGCTGCTGCTTCTCCTGCTGCTCCGCCTCCTGCCGCTCTCTCAAAGCGCAAGAGAAAGAGCGCAAAGGAAAAGGCTTCCGATGACGAAGGAGCTTCGGGAACCGATGGGACACGTACACAGGCCCAGATCGATGCAAAGAAGCGCACAAAAACAGTGAGCGATATTTACGCCCTTTTATCTTGTCTTAACTCGCTTTAGCAACGTGCCTGTGACTCTTGTCGCACCCGCAAAATTCGTTGCGATATCCTTGCCGACTCGGATCCGCCCGCCTGCCAACACTGCAGGCAGTATCAGTTCGAGTGTACATTTTTCTTGCCCATCACCGAGACTCGCTTCAAAAAGAAGAAACTCGAGGCCGAGGAAAATGACAAGGACAAGTCATTTGTTACCAGAGTGGGAGCTCACGATCCTAGACGTGAAATCGGTGTTCTCGGTATGTTGCTCTTCATTTTCCCACTTCCTTGCTTCAGGGGAGGATTTTGCCTTGTTCTTATGAAACATGGCAGGCGTCACATCCCCTACGCATCTTCTTCATTCTCAAGCCACGATCTCATCTCGTGTTTATCAAGGGTACGATGCGAGGTACAACCACTCTTTCGAGGTCAGCAAAAACGGCGACGGTCTTATATCCGTCCAAAAGCCTCCCAACGAAGAGCTGCAGGCAAGGCCCGTCGAATACCGTGTCGAGAGGACTCTCATTGAGCAGCTCGTCAACGCCTACTTTACCGAAGTTGCACCGCTCTTGCCGGTCATTACTCAGGCAGAGTTTCTTGCTCACTCGACTCCACCGCCCATTTTGCTGTATTCCATGTGTCTTGTCGCGGCTGCTAGGCGAGAAGTTCCCCAACAAGTATTCGACTCTATCCGCTACACTGTCAATAATATGATAAAGATGGAAGACGTTCTTTCCACTGCGTCTATTGTCAACGTACAGTCACTTCTCATCCTTTGCATGACCGGGGATTGTCATTCTCCGTTCGTCCCCACCGCGTTATCCGCATTGTGGATGAGGCTCGGTACAGCTATTAGAATGGTAACTGTCGAAACTGCATTTACATAGCCTGTATCTAACGTCAGTCTCCAGGCTCAAGACCTCGGACTTCATCGTTGCGAATCTGTTCCCCAGAACGTGGAGTTACGGCGTCGACTGTGGGGTGCATGCCTCATTAGCGACAGATGGTATTTCGTCTTCTATTTTCGATTTGACTTTGAGGTGTGACGAAAAGTGTTTAGGACAAGTCTGACTTATGGACACCCTTACATGATCGATATTCAAGACTGTGACGCTCGTTTGCCTTCGTCTGGAGACCAGAATGATCTTTACATGGATGAGCTTGTACGATTGAGTATCATACTCGGTCGCATTCAGAAAGCCCTATACACGCAAGTTTTTTAGATCTCCTTTAAATAATTCCATGTCTAAATATTAACAATCCAGTCCTGCCGGTCTAATGGTCGCCACCGATGACCTATTGAACAAACTTTTAAACGACCTCGAGAATTGGAAAGCAAATCTTCCCCACCATCTCAGGTTTACGGGTCCCGACAGCCCTCGTACGGCTGGTATGTGTATCACCGTTCCATTAAATGTCCGAGCGTACTAAAGCTCCTTTACTAGGTCTACTCTACCTCCTCTATGTCTGCGTCAGCATGATGTTCTGGCGTGTCTTCATGCGAATCAGCTATTCGTGCCCTGACCATCTCAAATTTGGTCTGACCGTGAAAACATGGAGTACCCTTGTAATGAACACTGGTCAAGCCATTGATTGGCTGGATGCGAACGAGAAGATATACGATGTCTGGCTGCTCGTTGCATATGCTGCTGTTTCTTTTAGCTTTGTGCAGGTGCGCGCTGTCGATTTCTTGTTTTTTTTTTCCTTCACATGAAATCTAAAATCGGCTTTCTAGTACCACACTTTTGTGAGGCGCAAAGATGCAGATGCGCAAGCCAAGCTCCGAAAGTTGCGCGATTGTGTTTGTCGGTGGGAGAAGTCTATATCGCCTGACCATATGTCGGCGCGACGCAAGGTTAGTTTACAGATTCAACCAACGTCTTTATTCCCATTCGCTAACGCTAACGTGTGCTACTGCGCTGTTTAGACGGCAGAAATCATCACGCTACTTTACGAAGCTACACAGAGCCCGACTTTGCCAATGGAGGCACCTGCGCTCAACCCGACCGGTGGCGTCAAAGGCAAACAACCACTGGGTATCCTCGACTACAAACCAGATCCTACCCGACCTGGAGGAGGCGTTTTTGTCGCAAAGGGAGGTTCCGCTGGTTATCAAGATTTGCCTGCGGGTGTAGTGGTAGAGGGTGAAGAAGGATCTGAAGGTGTGCATTTTTGGCTTTGCACTTCTCTCTTTATGAATCAAAGTAACCCTGATGGTAATACAGCAGGAGTTGGCTCTCAGATCGAAACAGATGCTTCGGGTTCGGGTTCGATGGTCCACTTCACGCCCTTGACACATGGTAACTCATCCAACCTCAACCCAGCTATGAACATGCAGACGGGTAGTAACCGAATCATCAACACTCTGGACACTCCCGCTACAGTCGAAAACCTCGCAGATTTCGCAGTTGCGGATAACGATCTGGAAGGCATGCCTAGTATCATGTTTGATTGGAGTGCGTTTCCTTTCCAACGTAAAATAAAACGATGCATGCTGATGCGATTACTTATTGTAGGTCAATGGGATAGCTTCTTTTCTCGAATGAACCCGGCGAGTATGGCAGAAGCTGCTGCTCAGGCTCAGCAGCAGCAGCCATCGTCTTGATCTTGATATGTGGACTTTTGAAGGACATAATAAGTTATGGTACTTACTTGTTATACGCTTTCGTGCTATCGAGACTGGTCCGTTTTTTTTTCTACGATTCGACTTGTGCGTCCCTCGTCTGTATGGTTATCGAACGTTCGCGGTCTTTTAGTAATAAAATAAAGATCTGAACTCTTTGATGTGGATGGCTACGAGGCTAACATACAGAACCGCTATATTTTCATTCTTTCGCTTGCAGAACTGAAACACCACAGGCTGAGGATATCGTGCAGTCACTTCAACTATACTCTGTCTCAGGCAACGCCATGTCGTCAAACTCGCTACCACTGTATCCTCTGTCAAGTCTATGAACAACAGAACCATTGTTCATTCTTATGTATGAGTAAATGTACTACTCCATTTCCGTTTCCGTATTCACTGTTCACTGCGAAGACTCCATGTACAGCTCTGACAAGATGTCAGAGGTTTCTTCTTTCACTTGCCGCACTGTAGATGTTTCGTTGACCCTACTAGGAAACCAGACTACAGCGTATATGAGGCGGAACATTAACGACACCTTTTGCACTACCAAATCAAACCACCACTAGTCTCGAGAATCCAGTATCCACACGCAGTATGGAAACCACTGTGGTCAAACCATTGCCACTAAAGTCTTCATCTTCAACCAACTTTACCTCCCCATCTTCATCGGTCAAACATCTGACCAGTGAACTCATAAAATCTATCCTCGATCACCTCTACTTTCACCGTCCACTGTGCACTTGTTAAAAAAGTAGGTTCGCCCATCGCAATGTGGTATCTTAGAGCTCGCTCTCGAAATACCCTACAATCGACCAATACTGGAGTACACTGAAGCTGAACGCAGTACTTCTTGAAACCCCTGTTCTGGAATCATACGTGTAGTCCCTGGTGCTGCCGCTGTCCGGAAATGCTGCCATTATCGAGGCTTTGGACGATGCTACTGCCAGCATTGTTCAGCAATTCTCGAATGTTACTAAACAGCCTGTCCTTGCAAGACCTTTGTCTCTTGGCACTTCCACTTCAGGCGGCATTGACTGGCATATTAGGGCTCCTTTGCTGACTCGAATCTCTCTCCATAAGTTTTACATTCCTATATTTCCTGAATTGGCTTCTCTATTGTCGATCACTGTAGGGCCTCAACTTTGGATCTAAATTTCCATCACAGTTTAAACTCTTCCCCTAAACTCGATGCTTGAACGCCCCCTGCACACTCCTTACTCCCCAACTTGCATTGAAATTCTATCAAGGAAATCGAAACGCTATTCTCCCTTCGTCTTGCCTGGGTCACACATATTTTATGAAACAAATGCGTGTAATTGTAATCCTTTCGACTCATGCATCGACTCTTCTATAAGCTGACCCGCCCGTTTTCTTTACCTCTGGCCACTCCCTTACTTCTGCATCATCCCTTTCTAGTTATCAAATCGCACTTTACTCACCAGTGCTTAGTATCAGTATCAGTAGTATCATTTCTTGCCCTTTCATCTTATCCACCAAGCTCCTTCAGATTTCGGTTTCGGACAGGAATTTGGATGCTGTTACTTTTACATCCGGAGAAAAGTCTCGAAGGACCCTCTTCTTGTCACTTCTACCTACTACTTTGCCTTTGCATAGGGCATCAACGGAGGCTCCTCCGTAACAATCGTACTCTTCCCTTTCCCTGTAACTACCGTCTGGATTGCACTCATCAGCGATTGGGTCGTGAAGCTTATCCCTGCGCTAACACTCGTGAATTGCGGCAGTTTATTTGCGCACAACGTTTCCTTATTCTTCTCCAACGCCTCGAGATCCGTCATTCCTGAGCCTCCCTTCTCGAACGCATTCAGCATGGCGTATTGCGAAATAGCATCAGTGACAAGAGTGAAATGGTCCACTAGACGATGGGGGCACAAATTCTTTGATTGCAAGACGATATTTGTTGCGCCGGCCATATTACCACTTTCATAAGGCAGAACGATCTCGTCGGTGTTGGTCATAACGGTCGTCGTGGGGACAAGCATTTTCGTGCCACCATGGTCTTTTAGAGCTTGGAGAAGGTGACTTCCTGTGGTTTGCTGCAGCACCGAAGCAACCATTTTTCCACCAGTCAATGATGCGCGGACTCTATTGACCAGGCCGGCAATTTCAGTGCCGTCCCACGCTGGACCCAAAGCGACAAAGCTAGCGACTTCTTTCCGCCTGTCAGACCAGAATGTGAGAGCCCATTGGACATTGGTACACCCCTGCGAATGCGCAACGACGCGGATTTTGGAGTTTGATGAGCGGAAGAGAGAGTGGATGGCGTATGAGACGTATTCAGCGTTGATTTGCATATCGCCGACGGAATCGTTTGGTACGTCGAGATAACAAGGGTGATATTTGTTCTTCTCAAGCAGCTGACCGAGGGTTTTCCGGAAAAAAGAGGAAGCTTGTTCGCCGGTTCCGGGAACTATGAGGACGACTACAAGGGCTTAGAAGGGAATTTTATTGAAATATTACCAGTGAGACGTACCAGAATCCTGAGCCACTTGGCTCGTTTGAGGACAGTTAATCGCAGCCTGGAGGAGCTTTGTTTCCACTGTGAACGTGGGTTCTTTTGTCGTCGGCTACACAAACTTATGATGGGTCTGCAGATAGATTAAGGTCTGAGGATGGCGACGTACCGCGCCATAGGTAAGGTAGACATGAATCAAAAGAAAAAAAGAGAGTAACGATAGCATGTCAAAGTAGAGATGTAAATGAGATGTGATGAGGGGAGAAATCGACCAGCGATGACTGGGGATTTCTTTGTCCATGATTGTCTTTTATGCGCCCAAGGTGATGCGCTGATACGGCATCTGGATTGCGACCCTCAGCGCCTGATCCCCAAAAAATGAGGATATACAAATACATGGATAGCACACACTGTATTTCAAATTATTTGAGATGCAGCACTGTGCTGCTTTTTAGATTTCCAATTCAGGTCGGACGTGCGCACAAAATTTCAGGCCCGCACTCCGCTCCGCTCCCCTCCCTCGCTGCGCTCGGGGGGTCCCCCAAGCCGGGGAGTCGTCGGCGGGCACTCTAAAGCTTCAGGAAAAATGTCCTCAAGCCCTTCGGGCAGCCCTAACCCCTAACCTAGCGCCTTCGGCACCCCAACCCCAAACCCTAACCAGCTAGACCAATCTGCATCTAGCCCTAATGGCCGTGAATTAATGCCTCAGGGACTCTTAAGACCACAGTCTTAGATAAACATGTGCCCTCAGATGCAACACACCTGGTATCCTAATGTGTTGCATTTCGAAGGTGTGTTGCATCTGAGGTTATTTGAAATAGAGTGTGTGTTATCCAAAAAATCCATACATTTCCGCAGTGTACGAAGCCAAGGCGCTTGCTTTGAGCATTGTATGTACCAATTTGATCACTTCGTACTTCTATCCCGGTTTGCTGTAGAACACTGACGGAATACTTCTATTTTGTGATATCTATCTGCGAACGCATCCATCTTCCGCATCGTGTTATCCTACGAACTTATGTTGTTTCGGAATTCGGAAAGCGCAGACTAACCCAACTGCCGACAAAACAATAAGGACGATGTCGACCAAATGTCCTTTGGCTACACGCGATTCCAGCGATACTGAGAACAAAGAGGATGCTAAAAGTGGTGCGAGCCCTCGAGTTCCAGATGCAGTCATTTGAGCTAACCCATTGACTGCGCCCAATGATTTTGGTGGTGCACTCTGTACAACCAATAATGACATGGAGTCTAGAGAATATTGTTGGTGTTATATTCTTCAAATGAAAATAATGCCGTTACTCACTGTATGCCGTGTTGATGAACGATGCAGCTAAAAGCTGGCAAACGAGCAACGCCCATACAAGAGCATTGACCCGTCCCGCAAGATGAGCGACGTCCCGCAGGATCCATAGAAGGGGGAAAATCACCAGGAAACTGGAGTAAGATATAATATACATTTTCCTCGGTCCAATCTTTTTCAGGATCCGCGTCAAGACCAACAGGTTCCAGAATCCACTCAGCAACGCAAATATGCCCAGAATGAGACCGACTTGGTACGGAGAAAGACCTAGACCGCCTATGGGAATAGAGGAGGAGTAGATGAGAGGGATAAGCACAAAATAGGACATATCGGTGAATGATAGCAGCCCGTAGTTGAGCAGGATGATTCGTAAGTCGACAGTTAGTAGCTCTCGGGTGCTGGGAGGCTTGATATCGGGTTTTTGTGTAGAAGGCGATGAACTACCGTAGTCTGTTTGAGGTTCACCATCCAAGAGTAATGGCCCGCTTTCTTCTGATAAATCGGCGGGCAGTTTGTGATTTAAGGTCTGGAACGTAGTTAGCGCTGCAATCGAAAATCGAACTAGTAAGCAAGTACCTCTTTCAAGCCTATATATGATAGCCCGAACGCGGCGAAACACAGAAGCCCTGCAGCGGCACAAGGAAGGAAATAGGGATAATCACGAAAGAACACGAGCTTTCCGAAAGTTTGTGGCCATTGTGTGGTAGGGTTCGCAAGAACGCCACCTAGTGCAGGTCTGTAAACGTTCACAATTAGCCAAGCACTAAAGAGGTTAGGAAGAGGATGCAACATACCCAATAGTGGATCCGAGGCTCCACATGATTGGTATCATGGTAAAAGCATCTGCCATATTCGTCGAGTCAGTAATCTATAAGCTTGGCTTGAGTATTCGAGAAGCTGCGATGCAGTGAGACTAGACAAACCTCGGCCATAACTGTCTTCGAAACACCTAGAAAAAGATTGGATTAATTGAGACGATCATAAAGATGTAGACAACGCGCACCAATGTTCCCGTTGAAAATCCCTTGAAGAGCCCGGAAAATAACTAGGGCCACAAATTCTTTCGACAGCCCAAAGCCCAGCATAGCTATAGTCAAACCCAGAGGACCGAGTAAAAGAATTCGCCTGCGGCCGTGAATGTCAGAAAGTCGTCCCCAGTAGAACACGGTCAGACACTCGGCTAGGAAGAAGATAGATTCCTATTGGTCGGCCGTGAATAGATTTTCAAAAAAAAAAATCCGAGATGAAAAAGCTCACTATTACACCGGCATAATAACCTAGTTATTGGGTCGTTAGTGAACTTTCGACTATAAGGAATAGTAATAATGCAATACCTGTCTTTTTCTCATCTCCATGCGTGATGCCTGTGCTCCTGACTGCACCGATGATAAACGGATAGATTACCTGTGTAATTTGGCATTTAGTACGATGAAACTCGGTTGTGTAAGAGAAGCAGCACTTCAGCAGTTATAGGTTCTGTTATTTGAATCAAGAGCAAGAGAAAAAGCTGTAGTTTAGGTAGAGGGGTCCTAGCGATAGAGGCATTATAGTCGTGGATGAGAAGCACAGAGAGGAAAGAAAGCGCTGATGACTTTGGCTGAAAAATTTCCGGACCTTCGGATGTGCGGCTTCAAGCTTCAATACGCGGCGCCGAAGGAAACAACGTGAACGCTTGATAAGTACTGTCAATCCGTTCAGTGGCGGCGCGCTAGCTGAGAATAGTCGAGTCAAGTCGAGTCAGTTCAAGCTCCCAACTCAATCAACTGAATAAACTTGTAAGCGCTCGACGCGTCCAATAACGCACGTACTCCTGTTGAATTTTAGGCGCCTGCTCCACAAATAAGCGCCCAAGGACGTACTTAACGAAATTTTCGGATTTACTCCTCATCTTTTAACAACGACAGGTAAATTTTTTTTCTTTTCGTGATTTACATCCCCAACTAACGTCGTTTTTCAGGCGCTGTATCCACATGTTCGACTATTCACTTTCTATGGTAGTCCTTCATCACGGCAGCCTCAGAACGAATGTTGCACTCTTTGGCTGACCATTCTTTTTCAAGTGGATGGGTCAGTCACCAAGTGTACCAACAAAGGAACTCTTAGGCAAGTCATGGGTAGAGTGAAGGTTCGAAGGTGGTTGTATCTTAAGTACGCTGTGATATCTTTGTTGTTTTATATTTTGCGATTTCTCCTGTTTGCATTATACAATTTGCTTGCCAAGATACATGGTACAGAAAACTACAACAGCAAGTAATCAACTGCTTCCCTCATCAGAGTCGATGTCCATATCATTCTCCTCGCGCTCCTAGCCGAAGGTTTTCTACATCTCCATACGGCATCCGTGTCGCCTTTTCCTTCGGCCATCTCCCACATAGCACATCCACTCGACAAAGCCCCGCACCTGTTGAAGAAGCCAATAATCCTGCGCCTGCCAATCCATTCCCACTATTCCAAACGACACGCTGGACGCCCACTCCTTGAGGCCAAACACCTGTCCCTCGCTCGTCATTCGCAGTGTTTTTGAGCTTGTGGTTTTTGGGATTGTTGGCAGCTCCCCGATCCTGTGATTCTTGTGGCAGGAATTGCTCGAGCATGCGGTACTCTTTCGTGGTACGGTTGTAGTCCATTTGGTAGACTTTGTGTACGAAGAAAGGCTGTAGAAAGACAAATGAGTTTTACAACTAAATGTGGGCACCGAGACGTACGACAGCCCCGCCTCTACGCGTCGATCGCAAGAGGTTTGTAGTCGTGCAGGTTCCATCAGCGGAACCGACAGCAAGTTGAGGATGATAATCCGACGCAGAGATGCTCTAAGGCAGAAATTAGAAAATCTCTTCGCTAAAAGTGAAAACAGCATTCACCCAAACCGGCCCATGCGGCTCCATGAGTACGTGCCCTCTACCCAACATCTTTGGTGAAGCAGAGTATGCTTTGACTGCATCGTCGTGATCAATAGTAACAGGTCCTGCCCCGTAAGCAGAATACGCCATGGAATTGATGACGTCTAACTGCATTTGTGAGCGGAATTCCTCCCCAAGCTACTAAATTGTACGCACCTCGCGTTCGATTCATAACCGATCCATGTCCTGAGCGGATATTCGTCAAGCATACTACCCCGTCGTAGCCACCGCTGCCGATAATCATAGGATTCTCGTCAAAGCGCGGCTCTCCTGAGTTGTAACTGGTTGGCGCACGAATCCACGCCAACGCACGGATAGCTGCCTGGTGGACGGTGAAGTAGTGTGTCGGGAGGAGGTCTGTTATTGGAGGAGAATCTGAGAGCAGTCAATGACAAAGTAAACCCAAGTGCGAAGCACACTTACTGGCATCTTTAATCTGCTTGAGAGCAGAACCGACGTTGAAGACGCCAATGGAGCCTAAAGGAAGTTCGAGTACTTATCTTAGACTTGAATAAAAGCCTCACCATTGGTCATCCCGATAGCCACGACCTCGCTATTAGCCCAGTCGACACTCCAGCAACACGTTTCCTCCATGTCTATACGCAGAACAGGTTCCGGAAGCCTAACTACAACGGAACTCAGTACGCTGGTTTCCAAAATCGCCCTTGCTTACCGTATACTGGCTGGCTGAAATCATGATCTGAAGGTGTAACATCCACTGGATCTGGAATCGCGAAGATGGTAAACGAACCATCTTCGAACGTCCCAGACAGCAATCCCAGCTTTTTCGGACCTGTAGATGACGATGCTCCTGAAGGAGACGGCAAGGGACACCATTTGAGATCATATGCTGGTCCAGAGTCAATACAAAGGACCATATCGCATCTCATTTTCGCAGGACGAGGTTGGGCTTTCAAACTCCCCTTTCCAGTCTGACTTGCATCCGTAGACGTTCGATCAGCTTCTGGGGCCAAACTCCAGATTTGGATACACGCCGCAGATGGCCTCTGAACTCGAGCACCGATTTCTGGAGAATGAGACGGTGACGGAAGGGGTCCGACAGCAAGGTAATGTACGTTCCCGCACTCTGGAAAAGGTCAGGATATCTAGCATCGAGTTTAACTGTTGCACGTACCTTCACGAGTGTCGGGATGTAATGGGCACCAGTCAAGACCCCATACGGGTGCGCCTGCATTGAATACATGGGCGGAGCTGTTTGGTATATAGTCCGCTGTAGGATATCAGACTTGTATCAAAGTTGAAAAGCTCAGCACATACCCATCTTGACTGTTTGGAACATCTGCGTCGCGCAGGCAGTCTGAGAGCCATAAGGACCAAAGGAGCAGGGTATTGGAGGAGGCGACTTGAACTGTCCTTCTTCCGTGATGATATCGTCTGTAGGAAGATAAGTAGCAGCATCTCTGCAGGATCGTTAGATGATGAATATGAAAGACAAGTATACACACTCTACACTCAACAATTGCCATCCGTTCTGAACAGTTACGTTTTCATGAACCTTTGGTCTTCTATTCCTCTCGCTTTCCAACAGGCCATGCGCCTCTTTAAACCATCCACGATCCTCAACGAGCTCCCACAACGGACCAGAACCAACATTGTACCCCCAGCCCTTGTTCAGACGATCTACGAGCTTGGCATTCAAGGTGAAAGTTGTTCGTCAAGACAACTTCGGGAGTGGAGAATAAGACTGGTTGTGAGACTAGTCTCTCAACGCGTCCCGGAATATAGTACAAAGGGACTGCACGGTGACGATGATGAACGCTGGGTGTTGGCAAGACGTACATCTGACGCCTAAAGGCACCAGAAAGTGTGGTCGGTCTGGAAGTTGTTAGTTTTACAACACTGGGAGCAGGACCAGTCGAACTTTTTGTTCTTCCTTTGCCTTTGAATTTTACGGGAGATGCAGACACAGATGCGGATGGATTAGAATGAGTGACTGGTACGCTCGGAGCATCCGGAGGAGGTAGATCATCATCGGATATAAGCTCATCCTCTTCAGCTTCGTCCTTGTCATCGTCTTCTTCTGCTAAACCATGAGATTGACGCGGTTTTATCTCTGTCTCGGGTGTAAATTCACTCCCACTGCTAAGCTCGTCATCCATGAGATTTGTCGAAGGCCCAGCATCGTTTTCATCTGTTTGTGCATCTTCAAAAGAATAGCTTGGTCTGGAGGTACGTGGGCGCAGCGAACGCGTCATACGCGTTGATGATGGTTTTGGATAAAAGTGAAAACGGTGCACGGAGTGCACGTGGGGTAAAATCTCTTTGACTCACGCGTCTCATCTGACAATGTCCCCGATGTGCCATTATCCCAAATATCTTCCCCAAGATGAGCCTCCACCCATCTGGGGAACTGTCTCGCCATCGTGTCTTCACTGTCGCACACCCTCTTACATTTTGGGATGGACTGTGCCTTTCGATCAATTGCCAGATCAGGCGTACCCAGAATCGCGAGCCTGAGAAGACTTGTGTAATTTTTGGCCGAAGTACGCGTCGCTTCCTTTCATTGCTAAATTTGGCTTGAAATATCAAGCTCAGAGGTACGTGGCGAATATTCTGCTTGCGTAGCTTTTCTAGTTCTCTGTCTTACTGTAGCGGTGCATACATTCGGCCTGAATTCGCCATCAAGCCAGTTGACGGTATCAACTACTACCTTGTTGTTTACTATATCACTAGCAATGTCGACTCCAAGTCTATTGCCTTGTCTCATGATGAAGATTACATGGCCTGTGCCAAAGAGTTCGCGATGATCAAGGAAACTGTTATGTCAAAACTACAATGGATGCGATGATTCCTCGAAAATCTCGTTGGTGATATGGAGGATGTCATTGTGTACTACTAGCATTTGAATTACTGGGAAATACATATATTCATTGCGAGATCGCCGCGGTTTAGGTTTCCTAAGCTTTGAGCTTGACTTCTACTTTACTAGAGCAACGTCAAGCCAAAATAGGGGCTAACAAAACTAGCTTTCTCCAATATGTTTCTCAGTTATAAAATAGCAACGTATCTTGGAAAGTGGGCTTTTTGTCAGTTTCTTTGTTTTTATCACTTCACTACGAAGAGGTGTCCAATTCAGCCCGAAGCTGTTTAGCGAGCTTCAGTCCATTTGCATCGAAAAATACGATCTCTGGCATATGTCTGACAATATCAAAAGAAAGCCAGCCAGTAGACTAGCCCGAGACTCCCGACCGCTGTACAGATAGAGCCACGCATCTAGTACTACTTACTTTGTTTATCGTGTCGATTTCAACTTATCTCGATCCCTAGTTTCCTCCGGTCCTAAAGACGGTGGACTAGATCATGTTGAACTGGTTGTTTGTACCGTTGTAACGATCGTCGATGAGCTTGGACATACAATCCTTCAACTCATTAGCAACTTCACTGCCTCTTCATACCTCTGCCTGGTACCTTCAACAACAGAATCATCGATGGTCCATCCTTGTCCTTCTTCCCCTTCTTTACCGCTTTCCAACCCTTTCCTGAAGCCAGAGCTAACCAACCAGTCTCTGAGGTACTGCTTATCAAAGCTGGGCTGAGACTTGCCAGTCTCGTATCCTTCGAGAGGCCAATATCTCGATGAATCCGGAGTAAGTAGCTCATCCACAAGGATTAACGTTTCTTCATTAGTGGACGTCGATGACGGCACGAGTCCAAATTCAAACTTTGTATCCGCTAGGATGACACCTTTTGAATGCGCGTATGCAGCTGCTTCAGAGTAGAGTTGGAGAGCAGCTTGAGAAATTTGAGCATATAGAGCTTCGCCGATGAGATTGGCAGCTATAACAGGATGTAAGGAAAGAGATCCAGGGGCAAAGTATTGATGGTAGGGCACCTTGGTCGGGAGAAATGTTCTCATCGTGTGCACCCTGCTCTGCCTTTGTTGAAGGAGTAAACAAAGGCTCCGGTAGTTTCTGCGATTCTACGAGACCAATAGGAAGAGGAATACCATGAACTGTTCCGGACTTCTTGTATTCCGACCAGGCAGATCCTAAATTCGAGTTGGATTGTAAAGAGGATCTAAACATTTCAAACTCACCTGTCAGATATCCACGTACAATAGCTTCCAACTGCACGACTTTAGCTTTTTTGACAAGCATTGCACGGCCATCGAGCTGTTCCTTGTACTGTTTGACTTCTGTTGGCATTTCATCGACATTTGCGGTCACAAAATGGTTCGGAATGATGTGGCCAAGCTTGGAGAACCAGAACAAGGATATTTGAGTGAGGAGCTTTCCCTTTCCTGGTATTCCCTGTATTAGCTTGATCAATTTCTCTCTAGGTTTGATGAAAGTTGTCGTACATTCTTCAAGATGACATCGTAGGCCGATATCCGATCCGTGGCAACGAAGAGTAGATGCTCTGGAGAGGATGTACTGTATACATCGCGGACCTTACCTTTTGAAAGAAGAGTTAGATCGGGTAGATTACTGTCTGTTAAAGCAGCCATTATGGTTGAGGAAGAACAGCAAATTTTCCGACGGCCGGCTTTTCCGATCCGGTTTCCGAACACTCTTCTCATGATCGCCATCATCATCCCGACTGCTTTTCAAGCTTTCTCAGTGCTATTGAGATGCAGAAAGATGGCCAGTTGCGCGACGGTCTGTGGATCAAAAAAGTCCCTTCGCTATACGACAAGAACCAAGTTTCCAACTGGCTTTTCCGCATAAAATATCCCGGAAATTGGTCCGCGGACAAGGTCGACAACTTCGAGGCAACTCTGGATAATTTATGCCTCTTGGTTCGTCTTCAGATTGTTGCCTTTACGTTTGAAAACACTGCAATGCATTAGTGGGTGTATTCGTTGACTGTCTCCACTTCCAAACTCATCTTGAACAACTAGTACAAGTCATCATTCGATGGATATTTCTCATTCTGGCTTGTATCAGCGTCTCGTAGTAGAAGGAAAGGGCTCATACTGTTTTGGAATGAACACTCTCTTCTTGCAGATGATTAGAGCTCTTGGTTATCGGTGAGTGCTCTAGTTCCATCGGATCCGCCTTCAATAGATAATCCTTTGCGCCGAGTAGTGCATTCTCTGGGGCAGCAAGGATCAACACCGCTTCACCGGATGCGCCTCCTAATTTTCTTGCTTTCGTACATAAAATACTCTTTGTTCAGCCTTTCAGAGATAGTAATACCACGTATTTCGTGGATGCAAGCGGCGGAGGCTCGTGTTTGACGCGTCCGATTCTCCTTAAACCAGGTGCCAAGGTCTTGGGTGCTACCCCATCAGAATGGCATACCTTGGTGAAAACCTCACGTCCCGAATCGAGTCTAGGTGAGCATCTAGTGCATAGCCTCAGATTATAAATTTGGATCTCTCATATCATCCATGTAGCATATTCACCCGATTCTAATGAGACTGCAAGGCTAGAGTGGCGCCTTGTCGTCTCGCATACTCCACGCAATGGACCTACCTCCACAAAAATCATATATTCATTCCCAGAGGATGAGTTTTTCAATGCAGACTACGATGCCTCAAACATTGGTATCTATACGGGTGTGTGGGCACGGAAAGAATCGTTTTGGCAGGAGAATATCGTTTGTTCGAGATGTTTTTGGTTAACGGACGAAGAGATGGCAGGGGAAACGAACGATCAACTGGAATCGTCCCAAGGCGATGTTTACTCTGAAGGAGCTATACCGCGCTGGGACGGCTCCCTGATGTCTCGCTACCTTGGCCGCTTGGGACTCCAGAAGAACGAGCTCAAACGGCATGTGGGTACGCATTCGGAAACGGTGAAGACATTTCACACAGAGCTAGAAAGAATGGCTATCTTGCGGGAATTCTTTGGAATTGATATATCTCAAACAGATCTCGAGAATATTCGAGGACGAGCACCTGCACTTGAGTTGCCTTGAGTTGTACAAGCTATAATATTTGCATCTACTGTTGACAAAAGTAAAACTCGTACACTAAAATCTAAACATTTCTTCAACTTTACTAGTTATGAGCTTCGAAATAGTATCTTTGTTGTGTTTCTAGGGGTCTATGAGATGTGGACACGCCGCCGATTTCTTAATCTCAGCATCTTTAGTGAGTTTGGGCAAAAATCCGACTTCCGCCATACGCTCCATCATGTTGGTGTTTGAAACGAAGTTGCGGCGAATGACCTGAAGGATATTAGTACTTGTATCGAGACACTCGAGAAAAAAATGAAACTCACAAATTCACCCAGTATGAACGACATCTCGATAAACGTGTAGGAAGACAGGCTGTCGCGCACTATCCAGAGCAACTCAGCATTTTGACGTGCTCTAAGCACACTGATTTCAGGTTCAAGCCAACCACCTCGATCCTCATCACCCTCGTCAAATTCGTACGTGCTGAGATTTTTCAGGGAACATGTTCCTGTTGGGATATCGACGTTGGTGTAGTCAATACATAACACCAATTTATTGTGAGGAACGGAAGGATAGGTTTGACGCGCCAGAGCTTGGAGATGCGGGAGGTGTATGTTTATGTCAGTCGTCGAAAGATTACGAAGGTACTGCACATTTGTTGGTTCGAAGATCATTCTACGTTCTTCTTTAGCTCTTTCTAAGTATTATCAGGATTGGTTTGTAGAATAGGTGTAAAGGAGAAAGGGATCCTACCTTCATATTCCTCTTGCTTGAGTTTACAATATGCCTTGTGTCCGCCGGTCTTCCAGTGTTTACGCTGACATTCCGCAGAACAATACGAAGTGACCAGACAGCCACTACATAGCTTGAGCTCTTTCATTTGCTTTGGTGGAGCTTTGCACTAGTACATCAATTTGAGAAAATAGGCTGATTTGAGCAAGGGTAGAAGAACACACCATCTCGGAAGCACAACTCTTTTGAGCCTCCTTTTGCTTAGGCGCTGTCTCTAACAAATCTTCGCGCATCGCAGTCAAGCTCTTGAATGCATCCCACTCTTTTTCCAGGTAACTTTTCCTCATTGCTTCATCCTGTGCACCGTATCCGATAGACTTGAGTTTCTCGTATGATATCTTCACGACACACCCAATGACAAGGCTCCGCGTTAGCGACTCTGTAATAATAATTCTGATGTATTCCCGAGGGAACTTAGCTAGGTCGTCAAAATGCTTTGCTAGGTCGCAGAGCCCCTGCAACAACCCGGCTTTCAACGACTCGCGAATGTATGGGAATCCGGTGTTCCGAATGAGCGTGAATCGCAATGATACTACGGAGACTGAGACGCAGTTTTTCAATTGGTGCCACTCGTTGGTTTCCTTAGACCCTCGATATGCATTGAATAACTTGGTTATCTTCACCAAAGTATTTGTGTACGTTGTTACCACTTTCTTCTCGAGTAGCAGATCGGTGAAGTAGTGTCGCGGCTTTCGCATTAGGAGGTGTAATACGTTCGTAGCGATGGCGAGTGAACGAACCTTGCTCTTTGCGAGATGGCTTTTCGCTCGCGAAAGAGCGAGATCAGCGATTTCCACAGGCTTATCCTCTAGCTTAGCAGCTTTCGATAGCTCATTTAGTTGTTCCCAAGTGATATTGAAACAAAGATTTTGGAAGAAGATGGCGGTAAAATCGAGATCTTCGGGAGGAGCCTTCATCCAATATCGCGCAGTCATTTCGAAGATCCCGGGTGTATCCTTGATCATAACGGCGTTCACCTTTGGGACAGAGAGAAGTTCATTAAAGGTTCGAATCACAAAAGAGCAGGTATTGTGTGCATCGTCCAAGGGAGTGTCAACCCTTTGCTTGAACAGATATATCCCCCACTGGACCATTCCTGGCAAGCCTTCGATGACAAGATCGACAAGATGTGGCTGAGTCTTGAGAATACCACCCCCTCCAGGCTTAGCGAGTACGTGAAAAGCAATGAGGGCTTTCTCGGACGGATCGTGGTTTTCTTCTCCGGGTGCAGCTGATCTGGGAGGTACGACGTTCGAAGGAACGTTTTTCAATTGAAGTTGGTAAGGAAGACCCATAGAATGGAAGAAAGAGGCATGAAACCGGGCAGCATACCCGATAGGTAGTCAGTGGACACTGTCCCATCTCTTCTACGTTTATGTTTTTCGCGAGATCTCGAGTGATCTGTGAGTCAAGTTGTAATTGCTCTGAAGTTATGCTATTGTTGAACGTACTACACATACCTGATTTCCGGAATTTCGGTCATACGGTGAGAAATTTCATCCAAGAGAGGATTCGACATGCTGAAAGGAGGAAGGAATGATGAATTATTTAGGGGCGGTAATCAAAATTGCTTGTCACCCGGCGTCTAATGCCTCGTCCTGTCCTGCTACTAGCATCTCTGTGGTGATAATCTAGCCACTGTTTCGAATTCTTTCGGGGATAGCCAAGGGAGAAAAAGAGCCAAGGATAGGAACGGAGTTTATTTGACCTAGACACCTGTTCTATCGCTACTGCATGTCAACTCAACGCACGGATATTTGCCATTTCCGGTCATTTGATCTTTCAATCTTTCAATCCAACGTCGAGGTCGAATGTGAACTTGCCAATCAGGTACTCTATACGATTAGCGGCGAAGAGTCTGCTCCGGAACAAGGTAATCACAAGCACTGGATTGCAGCATGGAAAAAAAATTCTAATAAATACCATCATGGTTGCATCTAACTACATACAATGGCCAACTCTTTCACTTTCTCACTTTGGCTGTATCTCGCTTTTTCGGTGGTCCGATCTTCTGCTTCACTCTTGGCCTACGCACCTAGTCGTACTGCATGCCCTGATATCTCAAAATATCCCCTCGTTCACACATTTACTATCACTCAACAGGTACTTAATCCGCTCGAGAGAACCTACATCACCGACCGGGAGAGCACCGTCATACCTGAAAGCTGGGAAGCTTGGCTCGGAAATGGCTCCGCTATTGGATACAACACAGCTGATTTTACGGGCCATTTTGCTAGAATTGGAATAGCTTTCTCTGGTGGGGGGTATAGGGCAAGTCAATTCGGAGCAGGAGTAATTTCCGCTATTGATGCTCGTAATACCACTGCTGTTGCGGCGGGAACAGGAGGTTTGTTGCAGGTCGCGTCGTATCTCAGCGGATTATCAGGTATGCACTGTTCAAATTTTGACGGAGATGCCAGTGACCTCTAACCGCGCGTTCATATTAGGGGGATCCTGGCTGACTGCAGGGTTGTACATGAACAATTTCCCTACCATTCAGGACATGGTCCTCGGCTCGCAGCCTGGATGGTTACTCGAAGAGGATCTGGTACTTCCCGGGGGTGCAGCTGATCTCACTGCTCTTGAAAATGTGGAATACTACGGTGCCATTGTCGCAAGCTTGGTCGCAAAGACTGCTGCTGGATTGTAAGTCGTCAAACGCTTTCGTTCTACTAGTGCATTTTCTCACTCCCTCTGCGTAGCACTGTCACCATAGGTGACGCATGGGCTAGGTATGATAATGCGTGATTATTACCCCCGGCGATGTATTTACAGCCACTCAGGATGCTTTCCTATCATTTTCTGAGTGGGACTAGTGAATCCAACTTCTTCGACCCATCTTCTCATGGTGCCGGTCAATTATGGTCGCAAATCGCAGATGCCACCTTCTTCAAGAACAAACAAGCACCGTTCCTCTGGTGGTTGTCGACACTGAAGGCACTTACGATAACACGACAGGAACAACTCCCTTACTCTGCCTGTATATGAGGTACGTTCTGTGATCAGTGTCAACGCAAATCTAACGTTGGTGATAGGTCTCTCCTTATGAATTTGCCTCGTTCGATCCAGATATCTCAGCAGGTGCAAATCTGACATTCATTGGTACATCACTGTCTGGAGGTGCCCCAGTCGACCACGCTTCATGCATTACCGGTTTCGACGAAGCAGGCTTTGTGATTGGTACTAGCTCAAATGTCTTCTGGGTAAGCTTTGATATATGCATGGAGCGGATTTAATTTTCATAGTCCCTCATTGTCTACCAGGCACTATTGAACGAGGCAGCGGAAGATGTGGAGCTTCTACAAGAATTATTGGGCTCAGTCTATAGCCTGGGCTAACAGTTGACAATGCGGTTGTCTCCAAATGGCCAAAGTACAGAATATAGTGTTACATTCAAATTGAGAACGACTACTTACACGCTTCCGTGTTAGCCCGTTCTACGGAATTGCTTCTTCCACGAATCCGTATTCCAGCAACCCTGAACTGAACCTTATCGACGGCGGTACTAACGGCGAAAATATTCCCCTCAATCCTTTACTTGTAAATGCCCGTGCGATAGATACCATTGTTGCAGTCGATGCCAGCGACGACACTGATGAAGACTGGCCCAAGTTCGTATTGCATTCGACCTTAAATTTCAAGGTTACGGTGCTGACGCCTATCTCTACGATCTCTTAGCGGACTCTCTCTCCTGTTTAGCACAGAAAGACTTTCCACGCTCCTTGTGGATTCGGTGAGTGGGTATTATTGACCGACTTGTAAATCAGTTCTGACAGAATATCTACAGCATCAACAACTTCCAGAAATACCTGCTTCCACTGATGACTTTATAGCCCAAGGTCTTAACCTTCGGCCCACATTCTTTGGCTGTGATTCGACGGATACTCCGCTCGTTATCTACATACCCAACGCCCCGCCGCTCACAGGCGACGCTCCTTACACAAAGTACGTTCGTTCTTTCTTCTAGCGGATTCCTATTAAGTTCCCCTTCTTCCAGCGGTGCTACGGCCCAACTCCAATATCAAGTAAATGAAACCGAAATTATTCTAAAACAATCCTACGAAAACACCGTTGGCGGCTTTGTCCCCAATACCAACTTACCTGACCCTAACTGGGGTAGATGTTTGCAATGTGCTGCAGTCGACCGTTCGCGTCTGAAAGTGACGCCCACTGTTGACCGATCTGCTTTCTGTACGACATGCTTCACGCAATACTGCTACAACACAGCCAACCTAACCAGTAGTGCGGAGCTTCCGAACCGACAGTTGAACTATGCAGGGCCTAACTCGAAGTCGTTGTAGATGACTTCTGAACCGAAGAAATGTTTAAAAGCGCTTTAATTATAAGCATGTAGAATGATAATGTATGGAAAAGGGAATGTGTGCTAATGCTAAATATTTGTCCGAATAAATACCGTCCCTTCTCTAACCAGAGCGTCCGTAGCCAGGTGGAGAAGTCGCTGACTCGGATTTTGAGATTTCACTGTAAGGATCCTGACCAGCAAAACCAGTCAAACCCAAAGTAGCATCCAAATCAAAAGGCTGACTTACAAAGCTGAGTGAGGAGTGGTTCTCGGAGCCACCAACGATGCTATAAGGCAGGTAGGGAACTTCTCGCTACGATAAGGATGATACATATTAAGCTCAACGATTATACAGAAGACAGGGTAGTGCTCCATACCTCAGTTTTCAATCCAATCGGTGCATACTGCCCTCTCGAAGCTACATCCCCCACGCCACGGCTTGACTCCATATAGACAGCAGAGGGAGCTATCTGTGAGCGTCGCCGGCGCCTGATCAAGAACAGTATTGCTACAGCCAGCAGGCCCACGCCTATCACCCCTGCGATTAGCCCCGCAATTACTGCCGCATGCGTGGCTGTTCCCGCTACTCAGGCTTTCCTCTGGAGAGGTGAACGGGGATGTCGTTGGGGATGTCGTTGCAGAACCAGTTGAGGAAGGGGAAGCGGAACTGGATGATTCTGCGTGATCTGGTGCATGAAAGATAGGCTCAGAACAAGCATTTGACGGTTGGATGAAGGATAAAGCTGCTTGCCTGTAGTAGCTACTTCCGCCGCCAGAGTTTCATTGAATGCATTGGTTCCCTATACATACGCAATGAAACGGGACTCGATATGAGGTTTTAAAAATGCGGCGCACCGTAACGTTTTGATATGCCCAGTCCGGTACAGCTGTTCCACCTAATAGCTGGTCAGAAAGTGTCCAGTAAAAGGAATAAATCCGTCAAGTACTTGGTAGTCCAGTGGAAACCTATTCGAACACTTTTGTAAGTAAATAGTTTGGGAACAGATAAGCACAACGGATGGCTCACCCGTCACTTATAGCTCGTACAATTCTCTGACCACTGATCCCATCTGCAGGAGAAGTTGAGGATATAGAGAAATCAAGCGCAAATGGAGGCATACGTTGGGTATAGTAGGTCTTTTGATTGACATAATCGACAAAGAGATACTAGATTGTAAACCACCGTCGTACAGAGACAAGGATTCTGATCTTCCGCTGATAATGTGTATCCTGAGGCCGAGGTGAGTTCAGAAAAGTAAGCTGCATAAAATGTGGTGAATCAACGTTTCTCTGAATGCTGAAAGACGGCTTACATCCATTTGAGGTGGTGCAAACTGAATTGAGGTTCTCTGCTATCTCGCAAGGACTCTGACCGAGAGAATTACTGGACTGGAAAGAAGAAGGTAAGGATCAGAGTGAGATTATTACATGTACGGCGGTTTACCCATGTGTATGTGCTGCATGAGATGCTCGTCGCATTCATCTCGTTGCGCTGCTAGAAAGAGGAGATGGACGTTAAGAATAAAGTTGGCGAAACATCGCGCTCGGGTTTGACGCTTTGTGTCCCTGGGATCGGTTAAAATGGCTGTATAGGATCAAAATCTGTTGGAACACCATATTCCGGGCGGCAAAACAAAGGGTCGGGCGCAGGGCCGTCGAGCTGTGAGGGAAGAGCTGCCTCTTGAGCTGCCTTACTGTAAGCCTTCCTGAGAGTGAGCGCTCGAGGGAGAGTAGACTCGAGGAATCTCAACTAAATTCGGAGAACAAATGGCAGTGCAACTTGAAGCACTACACTGCGCCTACATACCATGCATGCCACTGACTAGGAATCGTAATTGCCAAAATATTTATTAATGCTTAGCTGCATAAAAACAACTGAGTTTACACAACCAAGGAAGCAGAGAATTGAAGCACAGAATGGACAGAAAGAGAGAATAAGCGCCAACGCATTATTTCGGACTGCTTCCGAATCCCGACGATCCGACACCTTGCCACGCGGTCCGTGATGCCCGGTTCACCGGCACACTCAGCCCAACCTTACAGCCTGCCTTGTCTCAAGGACTGCATTACACAGGCGTGAACCACTATCCCACTAGGGTTGACCCAAGGGGTCCTGAAGCTGAGGTGAAAAGAAGTTAAACAAGGGAGCCGATTAATAATTTTGCCCTATGTATCATTTGAAGCAAGGCACGAAATTCTTGAGCCTGGGGTTCAATATCCCAGATGCCTTTCCGACATATCCGAATGCTATTCCGGTTGCTCCGATAGCTTTGTTTTCCTCCTCAGTATGCATTTAAATCAATTTATATTGAACTATATAAGAATACACTACAATAGTTTGAACAGAGGCTGGATGCTGGAGAGAATGAAATAAACTGTACATATGCGAAGAGGGAATAGACCAAGATATGTCACAATCTGTGAGGTGGCGTGTTCAGTGAGGAACCCAGTGAAAGCCCCAGTGGTACACACCTTAGCTGTCAGGTTGAATGAGATAACCGAGTCTATGTATGATAGAATATTAGCATGTTATGACACGAGAAATAGAAATTCAACTCACGAAAGGCGCCCCATCTGCGAACCACAAGGAATAAAGAAAATCAACCGCAAGAATACAATTGGACGAGAAAGCATTTGACGAGAGCTTGATAGGCAAAACGAAGCATTGGCTCATTGAAGATTATTGAGAGCTTGGGTGTTGAAGATTGAAGTCCGATGTCTTGAACAACCGAACAGCGTTTTTTGCAAACGTTAAAGGCATTGAATCGTTGAATACATTGCATAGTCCACTGTCAGCTACTGAGCGTAACTTGAACGAGGCTTGAGCTGGCTTTGAGGATGATGGTCAAGGAAAAAAAGATGATTCCACGAACAATCAACGTGACTCGGTGCGTCGGTGCGTCGGTCACCTGCCTGACGGAAGCAAAACAATAACTGAAGTTAGGATGGATATTCTTTCGTGCCAGGGACTTCCTGGCCCTGTGAAGTACGTGGTACAAAAAAAAATATAACTACAGCGCCATCTCCATGATTTTAACCCCTGTTTGAAATATTTGAGCCCGCGCACCAAAGGAAATTTCGGCCCTTGCTTATCCGAAACCTTTCATCCCGCGGTCATCTGAAGGTCTGGCTGTGTAGACGACGCTGGAACGATGAAGTTGGTTTCCTCATGCCTCGTTTGAATATCCTCACCATGCAGAGCACATCGGGTCCCTAAATCGCCCCGAATTTTACTAGCAAAGCGTCGTGAATACTACGATGAGAAGAAAATTTTTGTTGATGAACTTGCTGTAGCGGAGGACAAGGCAATTCAGGATATTGTCGACACCCAGAACGAAGTCGGCATGAGAACAATTACCGATGGCGAATTTAGGAGGATACGTCCGTGATTGTTTCCTTAGACGCTCACTGTAACCTTCTTCAGTACCTCTTCTTCGATGGTGTTTTTGACAATGTCGAGGGAGGAGGTTACTCTGATGGCAAGAGCCACTCAAAAGTCTCAACGACCTTTCCGGAATTATTTTGTTGTACATGACACGCAAGAATCTTGTAATTTCGGGTCTACGCTACTCAGGATTACATTCCATATGTGGGCGCCAAGGGGTTTCCATCGTGTCTGTGCACAGTACGTTGCCTAATCACTTCAGGATGTCCTTTACCGAAATATCAGCTAGGGAAGACTTCGTCGTGTCAAACCGTTTTACAAATCCTTAGTTTGAATACTTGAAGAAAATTATCCCCGCTGAGGTATGTACTGGTACATCCTCTAACTGTCCGTGCTTATCCGTGCTTTTCTCCAGAAACACAGCTTACCATCTGCGATCTTGAGTTTTTCCATGTTTGGCATGGTCAATATGCGTATCCCAAGGACGTATACGCCAACGACGGTTCGTTTTTTCTTGACACCAAGTTTCATTTACTTATCTGGTGCTTCATACAGAGGAATATTTTGCCGATGTTGCGACTGCGTACCAGGAGGAAATTGAGGACTCGTACTCGATGGGGTGCCATGCGTACTATCGTTTCGATTCTCTTCGACTTGTCTTTATTGTACTCAATCAGGCAACATCCAATTCTATGACCCTCTTTTCCCCTTATTTTGTTCCGATACTGTCCTCTCTGAGACGGAACAAGCTGGTGCCGACCGCGAGAAGCTACTCTCGACTTATATCAAGGCGTACCAGGACTGTTTGAAGGGAAGACCGACCGATATGAATGTTGGGTTGCATTTGTGCCGCGGTAACTTTAGAATGATTATTTCTTGTTATTCCTGATTAAGGGCTTCAAAATAGGATGGAAAGGGCGTTTCGGAGGGAGGATATGATGAGATTGCGATCCGGTTGTTCAACGAGATTCCAGTAGACTATTACTATGTAAATGCGTCTTCTTCCATGTTGGCGATACTGACTTCGCCTTAATCTCTAGCTTGAATACGACAGTGAACGTGCAGGAACATCCGAACCCTTAAGACATCTACCTAAAAACAAGGTCGTTGTTCTCGGTATAGTTACCACCAGATCCCCAAAAGTAACTGTAAGATCGAAGGCTGCTTCAAGCTTTAAGGAGAATAAGCGCCGATCAATCATTGAGCGTCTAAGTCATGTGAAGATGACATAATCTAGCAAGTACTCACACGCCTGGCTTGCAGACGACTTTATTTTTCACGCCAGCAAGATCATGGCCAGCTTAACCGTTCCCTCAGCCTCGGTTGGTTTATCGTCTATACGCTGTCGTCTGTGATTCTGATTGCTTCATCTCAGGCTATCGAAGTGCCGGAAACTCTCCTCAAAAAAAGAAAACAGACCGAAAAGGCTCGCGAGGAGCGCCTTGCTGCTGCTACCGCTGCCCGCAAGGTGAATAATCCATCCCAAGTCCATCCATTCTTTATGATGCATACGATTCAATCGACGAACGGCTAGCAGTAACCCTGCGATGCTGCCTTTTCAATTAACCATCTTTCGGGACTGATTCTTTCATGTACTTTGGTTCGAGCTTTTTACTGATTCATTCTCTTCTTTTCAGGCTGGAAAAGCCAAGCGCAAGGTCATCTTCAAGCGCGCCGAGGCGTACGTGAAGGAGTATGTCTCACATGAGAAGGAGGAGATTCGCCTGAAGCGGGCTGCCAGAAGCGCAGGCGACTTTTACGTGCCCGCTCAGCCCAAGGTATACTTTGTCATCAGGATTCGCGGGTACGTCCTTAAAGTGTTTTGTATTGGTTTGCACTCTCATATCTATGTTTTTTTTTTCAGTATTAACGAGATTGCACCCAAACCCCGCAAAATCCTCCAACTCCTCCGTCTCCTTCAAATCAACAATGGAGTCTTCGTCAAGGTCACCAAGGCTACTCAGCAGATGCTTCGACTGGTCGAGCCGTATATTACCTACGGGTGCGTTATATCGTTTTGTTTCACATTCAGAGTAGCTCATTTTTTAAAAAAAAATTGAAGTGAACCCAACTTAAAATCTGTACGTGAGCTTATCTACAAGCGTGGGTACGGAAAAGTCGACAGGCAACGGATCCCTCTCTCCAACAACGCTGTCATTGAGGAAGCGCTGGGCAAGTACAACATCCTCTCCGTTGAAGACCTCGTGCACGAAATCATCACGGTTGGGCCCAACTTTAAGCAGGTATGGTATATACATTTTTTCGCCCAACTTGTTGCTTATATCTTTTAGGCATCGAATTTCCTCTGGCCATTCAAGCTATCAAACCCCACCGGTGGCTGGAGGACGAGAAAGTTCAAGCACTTTGTCCAGGGTGGTGACTTTGGCGACCGAGAGACCAACATTAACAAGCTCATTAGGCAGATGAACTGAGTGTGTTGATGGAGAAGAGAGGTCGATACGTCGTATGCATGCTAACCCAAAAAATAATTTCGTTGTGTCCTCTTACATCCATATGCATAAGCCCCATGTTCGATACGGTTCTCTTGATATTCTAGTGTTCGTCAGGTTCAGTTTCGCTGGTAAATTCCGAGGGCGAAGGAAATTGTCTTTGATATATGCAATTTTGTCCATACGTCTGCCTAATGGGATAGATTGATTCGCCCGGGGCCCAAATCGCCATCAACATGATAAATTGAGGATGGCAACCGGAAGGGAAGTGAGTCGTATCATGTATCATGTACATGTATGGGATTTGAGGTATAAAAGAGAAGCGGGAGTTTACGCGTCAAATTTCTTATTTCAACCTCAATCATGCAACATCCCGCTCTTGCTCAATTACTCTCAGCCAATGCCCAGTGGGCCAAAGACGTTGAACGTTTTGAACCTGGATTCTTTGCTCAGTCCGCTAAAGGACAATCTCCCCATGTAATATATTTCTACTCAAACAATATGGTCTAGGCTTAATTTTTACGGTCTAGACTCTTTGGATAGGGTGCGCAGACTCTCGCGTGCCCGAATCTGTTGTTACTGGCGCAAAGCCTGGAGATATTTTTGTCAATCGCAATGTCGGAAAGTGAGCCTGGGTGGTTTCGCAAATTCCGTTCTGGAGCTCAAATTTTTTCTTTGCAGCCAAGTTCACCTCGACGATGACAATATGCTGGCAGTTTTGGTCTATGCTGTCGAGCATCTAGGCGTAGAACACGGTGCTTTTTTTCTTTCACCCTTTGTTTACTATATCCCAACCTTTTCCCCTAGTCGTCGTTGTCGGGCATACCGAATGCGGTGCGGCTGCAGCTTGCTTTGGTGCCTGCAAGACATATATCCCTGGCCAAATTCCCGTTACGGTTCCTTCTCAGCCTTCCGACTCGCCTCTCAATCGTTGGCTCGTCCCGCTTACGACTTTGGCGGCAAACCTTCAGATTTCTTCTGTTCCTCCCCAAGAGGCTCTTCCGGTTCTTGTACGCGAAAATGTCATGGCGCAGGTTCAAAATCTTTGTCAGACCGAGGTTATTAGGAAGGCTTGGGCCAGTGGAAAAAGTCCTATGGGCAAGGAAGTTTTCGTTCACGGATGGGTATACGACGTGTCAAAAGGTACCATCATGGATTTGGGTGTCTCTAAAGGACCTCATTCCAAGTAATACATGCTAGAGTAGTAATTATTGTTAGACGTTGGTAGAAATATTATTATTACTTATCCGTTGCTTTCTTCTTTACTTCCATCATGTCTACAAAAGACAAAGTCTTAATTCAGATTGCTTCATATAATACCAATCTACAAGGCTCAAAAGGAGTCCCGCAGGACCTCGTTGACTGGCTTTCTCCGACTCTACAGGTCTCCTCATTCCTTTCGCATTCACCTCGAGGACCCGACGTGGTCGCAGTCGGTTTCCAAGAGCTCTTACCGCTACATTTAGGGCGTACGCTCTTTCACGTTGAATCCTTCCAAGGATATATCCTAAACTCCTGCTCATAGTATCTGGCGCATCGAAATCCGTCATTGACCAACGATGCTCGCATATTCTATCTCAAATTGAGGCACATTCTCCACAAAAGGAGAAGTACACTCTTCTAGCAAAGATAGTCAATGCGGGAGTCGCTTTAATTCTCTATGCCAGAGATGATGGGATTGCAAGAAAAGTCTGCGATGTGCAGACAAGTTGGACTGGCTGTGGTCCTTTGTACATGGGTAACAAGGGCGCAGTTGGCGTGCGGTTTCGCGTTTCTGAGAACGAAACTGACCTGGGGGAAACGTATACGTGAGTTCTGTCCATGTTTACTGTCCTCAGAACTAACACTGAGCCTTCAGCTTCGTCTGTGCCCATTTGACTGCCCATCAGCAGAACCTAAAACACAGAATCGCGGATTTTCATCATATCGTAGGCTCTCTCCTATTCCCTCCTCTTCCATCTAGCGAGGATAAATCCCCTTCCACCATGTACTCTACCTCCCATCTATTCTTCCTCGGAGACCTGAACTTCAGGGTAGCTCTGCCCGACGATCACCCATTGTTCAGGAACCCTTCAGCGCATGTGTTGGAAGCTTTAAGAGAGCAGGATACCAGGGAAACTCTCAAAGAGTTTGATCAGCTCCTTGTAGAACGTCGAAAGCGTTCGATATTCGTTGGCTTGAGGGAAGGCGAATTCTGGCAATTCAAGTGCAGCTACAAGTATCGTCTTAATGCTGTGGATCACTACGAGTGAGCCTTTCCTCGTTTGTTTTTGGCTTTATTGCTAATTAATGTTCTCTTCAGCTCTAAACGCGTTCCGTCGTGGACCGACAGAATCATGTACGCGACTTACACTGATTCTCCTGACGAACTTGAAAAGTCGCACATCACCAACCTGCTCTATACCACTGTTCCATCTTATACGACCTCTGATCATGTACGTGTTTTCTTCTTACATGTTACATACTTTGCTAACATGGTCGGTTATATTCTCAAAAGAAACCAATCGTTGCTCTACTTTTGGTTCCTTCTCGAATACAAGGGGATTCAGCTTCATCGACATCAGCCGTAGCCACTACAACCACAATCCCTACCATCGCCTTACCAGAATTCTACACTCCCAGACCCGACCCACGAGCAACATTGAAGCGGTATACCGGTCGTACCTTGGACAGAATAGTCGGTGTTTGCTGGTGGCTTTTCACACTTCTCGGAGCTGGATCTGCTCTTCTGGGGGTGTTCAACTTTGTAGTGGGTGCAAGTGCGTATAGGTGGTGGAAGAGCTCTCAGAGTTCTCCGGCTTCGGTGTGATACTGATACTTCATGGGCTTTTGGTGGCTTGTGTACCATTAGGTTTTGACGAATGGACCCTTCGTTTTCACGATATGTACCCTTCATAACATTATTTTTCATCAAATTACCGGGATATATGATACCTACAGTAGTACTCAGCGTATATTTCCTTCCTACCTACGTACAATAAGTATACCCTACGCTAGGAACTATAACGCCGTCGAGTTGGGTCCCGCATAGGTCAACTGGCGGTTCGGAAGCTCCGCGCTACTGGTTAGATTGGCTGGGTTGTAGCAGTACTGCGTAAAGCACTTCGTGCAGAAAGCAGATCGCTCAATAACAGGCTTCACATTCAGACGCGAACGGTCGACTGCAGCACATTGCAAACATCTACCCCAGTTAGGGTCAGGTAGGTTAGCGTTGGGGACGAAACCGCCAATAGTGTTTTCGTAGGCTTGGTTCAGGATGACTTGGGTTTCGTTGACTTCGAATTGAACTTGTCCTGTAGGAGCGCTGGAAGAGAGAAGGGGATAGTCAATATAGAATTCAGAATGATCACCAGGAAGGAACGTACTTTGTAAAAGGAGCATCACCATTAATCGGCGGGGCGTTGGGTATATAGATAATGAGCGGAGTATCTGCGGAGTTGCATCCAAAGAATGTAGGCCGCAAGTTGAGACCTTGAGCTACAAAGTCGTCAGTGGAAGTGGGTATTTCTGGGAGTTGTTGATGCTGTAGATGTTCTGTCAGCACGCTTTTCTTGTCGATGTTCAATAATACCATTCTCACCGAATCAACAAGAATCGTCGAAAGTCTTTCTAAGCTGAACAAGAGAGACAGTCCGCTAAATGATCATAGAGATATTAGCTACCTTCCTAATTCAGGTACAATACGCACTTGGGCCAGTTTTGAGCGGTGTCGGCGCTAGCATCGACGGCAACGATGGTATCTAACGCACGGGCATTCACAAGCAAAGGGTTGAGGGGGATATTTTCACCGTTTGTACCGCCGTCGATGAGTTCTAGCTCTGGGTTAAGCGAATCCACGTTGGAAGGAGAAAGTCCGAGGAATGGGCTAACAGGAAGTCGTGTGAGTAGCTTCTCAAAGGTAAAAAATATCACGCTTTCTTACTTTGGCCATTTGGAGACAACCGCATTGGCAGGGGTTAGATCTTCCACGGGCGCGCCCAATAGCTCTTGTAAAAGCTCGATTTCTTCCGCTTCCCCCTCAGCCAATTCTCCCTAATTTGGAGGCATTATTTCACGTACAGTAAGTGAATGCAATTTCATCCCATATCAAATCTAGCTCACCAAAAAGACATTGGAGCTAGTACCAATAACAAAACCTGCTTGATCGAAACCCGTAACGCAGGAACTCTTGTTGACTGGGACACCTGCAAACAATGATGTGCCAATGAATGTCAAGTCTGCACCTGCTGAGACGTCCGGATCGAATGAGGCGAATTCATAGGGAGAAACCTAATCATACAGGACGTCAGAGGTTGGCACTGGCAATGGTCCGAACTACATACCTCATAAACGGTCAGATTAAGGGAGGTTGATTCCGTCGTAAGATCAAATGTCCCGTTAGTGTCGACAATAATCATAGGGAACGGCGCTTGTTTGTTCTTGAAGAAGGTGGCGTCCGCGATCTGCGACCACAATTGGCCAGCACCATGAGAAGATGTGTCGAAAAAGTTTGATTCGTTGGTTCCGCTCAAGAAATGATATGAAAGCATCCTAGACAGCTATAAATGCATCGTCTAGGAATGATATCTCACACAAAGCATACCTGGCCCATCCATCACCTATGGTGACATTGCTACCGATGACAAGTCAGAAAATGAATAGAGAGAACTCCAACCATGGGATAGCGTTGGAAGGTTGCTAAGGAAGGGACTCACAATCCAGCAGCGGCTTTAGCGTCCACGCTTTGATCGATCGCACTGAAATATTCCAAATTTGCAGCGTCTGTAAAATCAGTTTCACCTCCGGGAAGGAGGAGATCCTCTTCGAGTAGCCATCCAGGTTGCGATCCGAGGACCATGTCCTGAACCATAGGAAAGTCGTTCATGTACACCCCTGCAGTCAACCAGGCGCCCCCTACAGAATGGTCGCGCCTTCAGATACTATCTCCGCCAAGGCTTGAATGGCGCATACCTGACAAGCCGCTGAAATACGACGCCACCTGCAATAGACCTCCGGTGCCCGCCGCGACAGCAGTGGCATTACGACCGTCAATGGCAGAAATGACTCCTGCTCCGAACTGACTTGCCCTATACCCTCCCCCAGAAAAGGCTAACCCAATTCTAGCAAAGTGGTCAACAAAATCAGCCGTTTTGTAGCCAATGGCGGAACCATCTCCAAGCCAAGCTTTCCAGTTTTCAGGTATGACGGTGCTCTCCCGGTCACAAATGAAGCTTTCCTCGAGCGGATTAAGCTTCTGCTTGGTGGCAGTAAATTTGCGAACGAGGGGAGATTTTGAGGTATCAGGACATGCAGTGATGCTGGGTGCGTAACTGGAGAGTGAAGCAGAGGAGCCGACCACCAAAAGAGTGAGGCTGAGCCAGAATGAGAGATTGGAAGAGGGAGACATTCGGGATCTGCACATTTCTCCGTCAGTGTTCCGGGTGCATTTATATCCATACGATATACTTGTATTGAGTTGTTATTGTCCATCAAGTTCCACGTTTTGATATTGATATTAATATAGCGCCTGAAGGTCAGACTGGTGGTCAGGTTTCAGCAAAACAAAAAGCAGCGGATGCCATTCGCGTTGGCATGGGATGTCCCGCACCCGAGGAGGCCGAGACAGTCAGCGGAACAGGAACAGGAACCACAATCTGAGAATCTGAAATGATTTACAGTTGAACAGGTAGACGCGTATCTACTCAAGTATGCATGTATACTGTAGAGAGAAACGGTAAGACAATCAGCATATTACACCGATGTCCAGTGAGCTTGTTCCCCCTGTCCTGTTGCTCTTCTTTGGTGGTAACGTCAACTAGTCAAGTTGTTTCCCTCGTATGTCCAGTTTCATGAGCCTGAATCGCGTGCAACATGCTTCTCGGAACACGAAAGACACGACCGCGGATGCTACTGTGATGAAGAACCGTACGTGGAGCTGAGGAACCCACAGTCTTCATGTACGCAAAGCCATATAGGGCAGACCTAATAATTTGTGAGCTTTTGTGAGCTGGGACATCAGTCAGAAGATGACCAAATGTTAACCAACCTCAAAGCCTGCACCACGCTCAGAGCACCACCGGCTTCAGTGCCTCCTCACAGTAAATGCAACGGGGTTCATCATAGTGGCCATTAGTGTATAGGCCATAATCTCTACTGCCAACTTTGAGACCTTTGCTAGGCCCAGGTTTGAATTATTGGAATGAGGTTCTGTGAGACGCGAAGGGGAATCCGAACACAGGGGGACTCATCCGAGGGAGGATTCTCCCTTGAGGAGCTTGATGCAAGCAACCAACAAGCAACTATTCATGCTACAGTAGTCCTGTGCTGCGCGGAAGATGGAAGGCGCCCAAATGCCGTCCCGGCACATTCGCTCCGGCATCATCATTGCAGCTTTGACCGTATTCATCGTCCGAAGCATGACCGACACTGCAGATCGTTCGCTACCTTCATGGGCATCTCCAGAGGTATCGGAAACGCACGAGGAGGCTTTGAAATCCCTGCAAACCTACAAGAAGAAAGATGCAGATAAAGGTGAGCGTTCTTCCAATCCTTCCTGTGACTCTCTATTGACTATTCCCAGTCATCGTTCGTTTCAAAGCAGTCGGAAATGCTCCAATTATGAAGCAAAATTTCTTCAAAATCACGTCTTCAAATAGGTTTCAAGCTGTGATCCAGTTTCTGCGGAAAGAACTGGGATATAAGGGCACGGAACCATTGGTGCGTTTGCTCAACATTTAAACAAACATAAGCCAGCTCACAAGTTTATGAAGCACACGTATATCAATCTAGCATTTTCACCGGCGCCAGACGATACTGTTGCAAATCTGTTCAAAGTCTGTTCAAATCCCAGGATAACTCCAACTTCAACACTGACCATGTTTTCAGTCGTTTCAGACGGACAATCATCTCATTGTAAACTATAGGTACGGCCTGACTGTTTCTTTCTTATACTTCCTGAAAACCCGCATCCTCCAGCACTACAGCCGCCTGGGGCTAAATATCTTGTTTCCGATATTCGTACGGGCAATCTTGTACTCTATCGTGCATCAGCAATATAACCTGGGCTGATCAACTGTTAATTTGGTCCGCTTCACGCAATGAAATCCGTTCACTAGCTCGATGAATTTCGATACTTGCTTCGGATAAAGGTTAAGATATAGAATGGCTCGATGTATGAGCGGCGTGTACATCGTCTCTAATTCTTCCGGTTCTTGCCATCTGGACCCACTAGTAACTAGGCTGGTGCACAGTCATATGCGCTAGTCGATACCAACCTCCTACTTGACAACAATCATATGCCCTACGTGCCCCGAACCTTTGCTCAGGCTCCAACGCTCGACCTCTTTCACCCTCAGATATTCATACGCGCTTCGATATTAACACACCCTTCCTGTAGACACTCAGCTAAGATTTCTCTTCCGTTTCCTGTAGGCCAAACCCTTGATTCCAATCCCAGATCTTTAATCGAGACTTTGGGCACCACCGACGGTAAAGTTCTTCCAGTTTTAAATCTTGTTCCTGCGGAGATCGAAGTCTGTTTGATAGGTGGATGAAAGTGGCGGATGTTAAGCCTAAACTAGAAGAGTTGCTGAAGATCGAGGGAGAGGGAGAGCTTGCAATATAATTGGGCGGTAGCGCATCTGGCGACTTGTAGTATGAGAAGAGGCGACCCTATGCTGGCGTTGAGTCTCCAGCCTGTAGGATCATTGGAATTAGATGCGCCAAGGGTCAAGAGTGCGTTAAGCTCTCTCCTCAGGGCTAACACCGCAATCTCAGAATAATTCCCGCTGCACACAAATGGGATCAACGACAAGTACATTGATGTACGAGATAAATATCATACATGATTAACTTCAATTCTTCAAACGCTCGGGATAAAAACAGTTTCAATCGAGTCGACGGAACAGAATCTGAAATGATTTACAGTATTGTAGACAGTTGCAGGCAGACATCGTATATCTATAGAGAGAGAAATAGTTAGCATATTATACCGAGTGTTCGTCACGACCTGTGAGCTTGTTCCCCCCTGTCCTGTTGTTCTTCTTCGGTAGTGAACGTCGACTAGAGTAGCTTGCCCTCGTATGTCCAGTTTCATTAGCTGGAACATCGCGTGCAACCCTGCTGCGCGGAAGTCGCACCAGGCTCAGGAACATGAAAGACACAACCGCGAAAGCTACCGTGATGAAGAAGATCGTACGTGGATAAGAACCCACAGTCTTCATGTACACAAATCCATATAGGGCAGGTCCAATAATTTGTGAGCTGGGACATTGATCAGCAAAAAGAAGAATAATGACCAAGATATTAACCAACCTCAAAGCCTGCACCACACTCAAAGCACCGAAAAGCCTTCCGGCTTCAGTGCCTCCTCTTTGAGTGTACATCTCAAGAGCGACACTTTGGATGGCAGGTCCGAAACCAGACCCGAATGAACCCAACATCCCAAACGCAGTAAATGCAACAGGATTCACCATAGTAGCCATTAAAGTATAGGCTATAATCTCCACTACCAAGGAGATCTTTGCGAGGCCCAGGTCAAAAGAACTGGAATGAGGTTCTGTGAGACGTGAAGGAGAATCCGAACGTGGGCCGGATGCAGCAGATGTCGTCGATTGAAGGAGGGGCTCCGACTCATCAGAAGAGGATCCGCGAGGCTTCCGCTTGAATAGCTTAATGCAAACTGTTCATGCTAGTCAGAAATCAGACACGCTAGACGAATAATCAGGGACTTGCGCGGAAGAACAACAACTAAGTGGAAGGCGCGTGCAGCACCCAAAAGGCTAAGCCAATATCCCATCTACATTTCAGTACAATTAGTTTGTTGAATGACTGGTCGTAGAAGGATTTACCGTTTCTGGACCCCAATCGAACATGAAGCCAGCAAACTGAAAATTGTATAAATTAACAACTCATATGAATCGGGAATTTCGCGCACCTGAAATTTGTATGTGGCAGATGCCATGATTGAGACAGTAAATGCATAGCTCAATGCAATAAGAGCAAGGTTCCAAGTCTCGCCGAGGAGGCTTGAGCGGGTTT
The DNA here is from genome assembly GCA_009733575.1 of Gymnopus androsaceus JB14. Taxonomy (NCBI): domain Eukaryota; kingdom Fungi; phylum Basidiomycota; class Agaricomycetes; order Agaricales; family Omphalotaceae; genus Gymnopus; species Gymnopus androsaceus. Next base: position 157,263 of record ML769387.1, read on the forward strand.
CCTGAATCTGAAACCTGCGTGGGAGCAAACACAGACAGAGGGCTCAAGAAAGAGAACAACCGCTTCAATGCATGAAGCATGCTTGCTCCTTCTCGCGCTTGAGTGGTTTGGTATTCATCTAGCTCCTCTTGGTACTTTGCCTTTGCGATTTGCATCTTCCGTGGGCTATTTGATTCGGGGATAATGAACCACACCATTAAAGCATAAAGGAAGTGTACGGCGGTTGCAACATAGAAGACCGATATAGTGTGCCCTGTGAATCGAATGAGAAGTCCCCCAAACGTCGGGCCTAAAGCAAATCCAGAGAATAAGAGCCCAAGGGCCATCGAAAATGTCCGAGAGCGCGTAGCTGAGGTAGTTGTGTCTGCCAAATAAGCATGCAATGTCGCAATAGCAGTGGTAAACCCTTGTTGCAAAAATTGAGATATGGTTAGATAAGGAAACAAAAGGAAACTTAAGTACCTCCCAGACAGCCTTCCGCCAAAGGTCCAAGAAGGAGGAACCAATAGCCTCCAGGTAAAGACCGAGAAAAGTAATACACAATGATGAAATTGGCATCGGTCAATAAGAGACCAACGACTGATATCCCGAGAGAGGTTGTTCGGCCATGCCGATCCGAAAACTGCACAGGCAAAGTTCAAGTACATCATACTTGCATCATTGAGGGGAGATACATACGGAAGTCCACCATCCGGTCGTCAGACAGCTCAAGACCCCCATACAGACAAGCATGACTGCTCATTGACCTCATCAGCACTGAATGCCGACCGTAGATATTACTTACCGCCAGCCAACTGCGCCACAGCCGCGTTAACGACCGGGTCAGCTTTACAAGGATTTGAAGGCTTCTGTGTAGGTATGTCAATGGCTCCGGGAAGTTCCTTTGCATCATTGTATGAGAAGTAGGAAACGTTGTCGGTGGGTGCTACAGTTAGCGTGAAAAGAGAGAGGGGGATAGACCGATTGTCCATAATTTCTGGTTTATGTTGAATGCAAGCGAGGGTGGTATAAATATCAACCTTTGGGGCTATAGTGGAACCCATAGCAATGCTAATAATGGGAAACATCGCTATCAACCTACGCGTACGCAACGATAAGACTTTGTTTGTCGTACATCAAGAGAGATAACAAACCACAAAGGTGAAGGCCGCTTGTACCAAGGCAAACTTTTCCTGCGAGCAAGCTCGATCGTTTCCTCATCGTCATCTTCAGAGTTGACCAAAGTTTCCTCTCTGTCGTGGTGAGGATGTACTAGCTCGTGTATAAGCTGCACAGTTTCTTCGCTAACTGGCCCGTCAGGAAGAAGTTCATTTCCTAGAGAGGTCGTGGTTCTAGAGAGGTCAGGCCTCACAGCTGAAGGATTTCTACTTCTAGACATGGGGGTAGGAAGGGAGTTGGATAAAAGCCACCATGAACGTGAACTTTATCGTAAGCAGACATAGAACATACACGGATACGCGTTCTTTCGGCTAATTCGGCTAATTTAAATTATCGCTCGGCGCAGCATCGATCGAGGCAGCGTGAGATAACTTTACTGTAACTTGAACCTCCATCATGGTTAGACCTTGTCCTCATCGTCGCCTCAGTTTCTCATAATTCGACTAGTCTCACACAGTAGATATCCCTCAGGATATCAAGGACTCGCTACGAAAATTTCGATTCCGCAGAAATGAAGGTTCAGCCGCGATTGTTATCAAGATCAATAAACAAAAGCTGCTTATGGAAGAAGACGAGCAGTTTGATTCAATCACGATTGAGGAATTGGCAGAACGTACGAGATTAGCAACGTTATTTTGAATAGAGTACACTCAAATTTCTTACAAAGAACTACCGGAAAACTCTCCCCGCTATGTTGTACTTAGGTGAACAGTCCCGCGTCATCGAGTTTGTAGATCTGTCACCAATTTATGCTTTCCAGCTACGCTCTCGTCCATTCCGACGGAAGAACGTCGTATCCCCTTGTCCTGATTAATTGGGCCCCATTGTCTAGCGAGATAGGACACCTCACACTTCATGCTAGTGCGCTTCTGGAATTCCAGTCAACTGTGAGTTGTTAAATCGATTCCTTGTTCGGATTGTACTGATGCAAAGATTTTTGGCTTTAGGCGGACGTCAGCAAGGTAATCGAGATACGAGACGGACCCGAAGGACTTACGACCGACGTTGTCAATGCGAAGCTACTTGGGAAGTAATTATAAGTCATTGGGACGATGGAAGATAATTAATATGTAACTGTATGCTCTTGCTATGGTCTCGGAATTGGATGTTTTATCGACGGACACAGGCAAGACAGGAGGGCCCGCCTCAAATCGCTACAGTTGATAAGTGCTGTCGGAGTTCCTGAACTGGATTGAATTAGGGTAGAGACTAGAGATCGACAAGATTACGAACGATAATATGAGTAGGGAAAGCAGAGGATGTTGATTTAACACGATTTGTGAGCGGAATGGTAATGAAAGAGTGACGGTGATGTTTGAGAGAGTACAAATTTCAGATCTTAGACTTTAGCAGTAAGTATATCAAGCCGGTGCCGGTCCGTTGCTATCTCTTTCTCTTTACCTTCATCATGTCCGACCTCAAGGCTCCTAGTCCGATTCATCTTCTTCGATCCCATACCTCTTCGATCTCTGCTCTTTTCGTTTCGTACGACAATGAGCGTATATACTCTGGTGACGCGTCGGGTCACGCTGTGCTAACTTCAACCCGGACTTTACGCGCTACAGCGTCTTGGAAAGCGCACGAAGATGGTATTCTAGGTATAGAAGAATGGGGAACTGGAATAATCACGTCCGTCAGCTCAAAATCTCTCGGTTTTTGAACATCTTTTCTATGTTGCCACCACCAGACACGGTAGAGATAACAAACTTCACGTTTGGAATCGACCCGAAGAGCCATCGGTCTCAACTGGCATCGGCAGCTCTGCAACACTACCAGGGCTCTCGGGTCCGAGTCTAAGATATTCCATGGACGTGAATGCTTTGAAACTATTGTCGATTCTCGCTTCTGTCGACATCTACTATTGGGTCTACATCCTTACCCGAAGACTTTCCAACTGCCAGCACATCCAAAGTACCTTTGACACAGGAAGGCAATGCACTGATTGCTTTACCCAATCTGGTTGAATCGTCCGAAGTATGATTTTCGTTGCGAACAGGCGCCGCTGTCTGATTGTTTTAGGCAGACGTATGGCTATTGCCTTCATGCCAGAGACTGCATACAGGAATCGGTAAACGCACCAAAACATCAATATTCTCTGGGGACGGAAGGAGCGGAGAAAATCCTACTGGTACTCTGACATTTCATTCGCAGCAATTTTTACTCAAATGCCAGTCCAGGTATAATCATGTCATTGCACGTATTTGAAACGGCCTCGACGTCGTCAGAACCTTCGCAAGCCACGCCAGAGTTGCGAATGCTCATCGCATACGAAAATGGGAACGTTACTCTGAGAAGATATGCCAATTCCGAAAAGCTATTTTCCGTTGAAGGAAAGGGATGGGAAGTCATTTGGGACGTGAGGCTTCATCAAGAAGCCAGTGAGTTTGACGTTGTCTTTGCTCTATGGGTTAGAGATTCACAAATACACAGTCATGGCCATGCAAGTGTCATCTGACAACAAGTTGGCGCTCACAGTTTCTGCAGACCATTTGATAGGTCGATATGACTTGACAGTGAGTTCAATTTATCATACATCCTGAAGTGAATGCCAAATATTGCTAATGCATCCAAGGCTTCTACTCCAGATGGCTGTATTGCCCATCGGACTAAACATCCCGGGAATGCTTGTGTTGCCATCCGTGATGATGGACGCGTCTGCGCGATAGGTGGATGGGATGGGAAGTAAGATAGGCTATTCTTTGTCTAAGCTAACGGCTCTTAATTCCTTACTTTTCAGAACTCGTCTTTATTCAACCAAAAGCTTTAAACCCCTGGGAACTCTCAAATACCACAAGGATGGGTGCCAAGCATTGAGTTTTGCCACCACCGTCGACGCAAATTTAGGCTCAGAGCAGGAGGACGATGATGATGATGATGATGATGATAAGCTGAAGAGGTGCAGATGGCTCGTGAGCGGTGCGAAAGATAAACGCGTCGCGATTTGGGAGCTAATCAGCTTTGAGAGATCTTAAAGAGACTTCTTCAGCTGTCAGTATAATTTCCAGTGCACTCATTAAAGAATGAAGTAGCGATTGCATAAAAAGTGGCTCATCGGATCGACAAGTATGGTAGCATTCTTTATTCTCCTTTCCCCAGCCATTTCTTCAAAGGTTTTACTCTCATATACAGAATTATCGAGTCGCCGTTCGAACGTTGGAGTTAAATGTTTGCACTGGATCAAATGAGTTTAACGGAGACTGAGAAACTTGAAGAGCAACGCTGAATGGTAAGATTAGTACGTTGAAATTATGCCTTCTACCCACTACAGTTCGTGTAATGAGCGTCATAGGTGTGCAGAAGTCGAGCGTGATTAAGTTCAAGGAAATGTTGAATAAGGGCAACACAGAGAGTGGAAAGGCGAGAGGCGCAGAGAAAGTACAGAAACATTATGCAAAGGGAGCAAAGTAGAGTGGAGATATATGCAAGGAAAGCCGACGCAAGCTGCGAAACTGACTGGGCACCGGGAGTCTATAGAGTTCCAAAATGGATGGCAGCAAGTGGGCGTATATGTACATTAGTTTATGACGGTGAATTAAGAAAGCGTAGTATTTCATCAACATCTGCCATGTATGTGTCCCAATCATCGTGTCTAACAGCAGAAGGATATTTAGCTGATGCCCTCTGTTTCGACCACTAGAAAATGCTTACCGATTTTCTCTAGAACTAGAATCATGGAGCGGAGTGTGCGGCTGCGCAGGAGTCCCAGTTTCCATTCCGCTGATTTCAGACCCACCGTCTAAGTTTGCTCAGTGATCAAACAAGAGTCAGTTCCAAGTTCACAATATAGCTACCTGCCTAACATACCAACAAAATTCATCTGATGAAACCCGATTCGTCTGAGCTCGTTTTCGAGTGAGCGCGCATACAAGGCGATTCCAGTGAGGGTTTTGAGGACCAATGGGACATCATCTGGAGTTTGTAAGGCATGGCTGTTGACAAAATAGCATTGATTTGAGATCTGGCGAATTCAAAATCCGGGGTGTCGGAGCCAAGCTTGATTTTTTAACTCTGATTCTTCTTGAAATTGTGAGACAAAGACAAAACTTACTGCTGGGGTTGGCGGTGGATTCTGGTGACTGAAGCACTGGGAATCCGGAGCATATGTCAAGACATAAATCCTGTAATATCGAAACACGAACATAGGCTCTTTCCCTTTCTTCAGACAAGAAAATATTGAAATCAGGCGAAAGCACATTTTAGAGAAAGTCGAGTACCTTTTTCGATGCAGATATGAAATGAGTGCATTCACTGGCAGAACCCTATTTAGTTCAGTGACTGAGACGACCTATCTTTACCGGAACTAAGCTCACAAAAGCTCTGCAATTTGAACAGATATTGTCTGGCATGTTTGCACTGTCGCCTTCAGTATCGTTAGGCTTAGTACCTTTTTTGAGACATCTAAAGCATACAGCGAACTGCACACCGAGTCAGCAAATATGAACCAGGTACGAATTATCACTTTGACTGACTCTTTTTGCGTCTGCATATGTCGCAAGCACTGCTTATAGCATCGATCGCGAGTATCAATCATTAGTATGTATCGGAAGAAGAAACCAGCAGGCACCCCGGAGCCTCCGTCTCTTGAAACCATCATTATTGTAGTTTTCTGAAGCCCAGGATGCGAACATTGGGAGAGAGATGGTGTGTTTGAATTTGTCCTAGGATATAGGCAGTTGTATCTCTCTTATACCTGAACTCTGTGTAAGTAGACCACAATCATGATCTCATTGCTCTTGAGTGAACATAGGTACGACATACGACCCCGAATGCATATCGGGTGCTCACAAAATCGGTCGCTCACGCTCGCATTCGCGTAGCTCACGATCTATAACCGTGCATATCGGACATCCATCCTATCAGTCGGAAAAATCTAAAGTTGGTTAAAAGGGCTCACCGAAGGTTAAACTATTTAAAGACCTATACTGCAACTAATAATCGTTTTCATGAGAGTATGAGAGTTCTGTAATTGCCTCGTAGGTGAATTCGGATGGTCCGATATATGAGAGCTCTCGCTCTGACGCGAACAGGGAGTAGAGTATACGCCTTGCAGCTTTTTCGAGCATAAATCTCTTCCATCTCGACCACCGCCTTCTCGCCGAGAAGTACATGTTACAATTTGTACGACGAGCATACCAGACATCAGTGGGAGCGTTCCAAAACTGTAGTCTGCGGAGGGTTTCGGGGAAGAAAAGTTGAGCCAAACACTGCGAATTCACTACGAGATTAGTCGAACATCGGCAGGGCAAAAGAACTACTTATGCATTATAATCATTCACAGTGCACATACTGCACCACTCTTGGCCGCTATGTTCCTCACATGAGGTGCAATACCTACCCGGTTCTCCACAAATTTTGTCCGCCTAGGATTCAGCCTCCTCAATCAACCCTGCAGCGGCCAGCCTTCCACACCGTCACGATGTTGGACCCGGGTGTGACGTCTGAACTGACCTGAATCGACGTGCTCTTTACAAACCAGCTCTCAACTTTTCCGGGCCTAAGCGATTTTTCAGTTAGGACAACCGATGTCCGAGTCAAATCACGTACAAAATCCAACAGAGACGGAGAAAGAGCTCGAGCGCAGACGTTGGGCTAAAATGTGGGAAGATTGGTATACTGGCAAACTATGCTCTTGCAAGATGTGTTCAATCTTTTGGAAATAGTGAGGCGCCAGAAACTATGGGCGAAACCATCTACGCCGACTTTTCACATCTGTATCGACAAATCGACAACTTTAACTCTAACATTGCATATGGATGTACCATTGGAAAAGGATGGAAATCGTTTATTCGCAAGCTTTGCATCCAGCTTGTCGAGCTTGATGCAGGAGTTGAATTCTCTCAGATCAAAGAAAAGTTTGGCAAACTGGTTATTTATTTTCGGTTTGTTATAACGTCGACGGGGCAGGAACCGACGCAGTGGCAGAAGGATCAGGTAGATAACTCGATCGGTGAGACTGAACGCAAGGCGAACGCGTGCTGCGAAACTTGTGGAGTACCGGAAGTCTACGAACGACTGAAGGAGGATGGTATTACACTTCGTGCGACGAACATAGCAGAACATACTAGTAGTGGGATGTACGAAAATTACGGTGCTGCGGAGGCTTGCGGGGACGAGAAGTCCAAGGTCGATTGTTGGTACAGTTTGTGTAAAGGGCAAAAGCTGACAGTGGGAATGATCATATCACGCTATATATTGAACAATCTATCGAGATCTGGCAGTGGATTCCTCATCGTTATCATCAAGGACAAAGTTGGCCATTCTCAAGCCTACACACAAGATAAGGATTCACCAATGATATAGAAGCGATTAAAACTCACCTAGCTCAGATATATCTCGAACTACAAATTCATCCTCATCGTCTTCATCATCAGCGCTGCGGCTACCCGCCTCCCCAGAGATGGTGCGCCCACTCTGAGCATTCGGAGAGGTCTGCGCGGGGAAGCTCCGATAAAGGCCATTATTGTGTACTGGCCAGAGATAAGCACGATTAGGTTCCCGTGGTGGAGCACTGTCCATAAGAGGATTTCGAGAGTCGTGTTCTCCTGGCGGCGATCGAGGCATGGAACGTATTTCATTCATCAGGGTCAGTGGCTTTCGTAGTGGAGGACCGGGATAGGCTGGAAGTTCATCTTCATTGGTAGGCGATGGCGGAGGAACATACTCTGGCGGCGGATTGAGTCGATCTTCCAGCAATGAGTGTATGTGATGAAGGCCATGAGAGTACATGTAGTGGCGCCGGAGGCGCTGAGAAGACGATTCGGATTGGGTGCGAGGATTCGGAGTCTCAGGCCGATGAGAGACAAGTGCAGCAGGACTAGAAGGATTCTGTCGCTGCCGTGGTTCTGGAGAGTGGATCACAATATCCAGGATGGTCGGAGGCATGTGGAAAGGTGGTGAGCCTCGAGGCAAGCGAATGCTTTGTTGATCTGGTTGCTTTTTTAAAGAACCTGATGTGTTCGGCGGCAATTCCTAAGATCATTAGTGAGAACAAGGATTGAAAAGAGAACCTTGGACCCTCTTGCAGGAACAAAGAGGCATTGATTTCCTATAGGCGCATTGTTATCTGAGTTGCGATTAATCCAAGCTCAGGTTTAGAAATGAACGAGGTGTAGATTATTAGCAAGATAAACAGCGAGTGCTCGGAATAGATGGCTACGGAGTGCTGTAAAGTAAAGAAAAAGTTCGGGTCGGATTACCGCAACTTCAATCGTGATGAACGAGTTAACTACATGAAGAATTGCGGTTAGAGATCAGTCAACTGTAAAAAGTATGAGCTTACTCTTCTTCTCTTCTTCAGTCTAGAAAGAAAAGAAAAAGCAGTCAGCAAGGAGGAAGAGGTTGAAAAGACTACTCAAGAGCACTCACTTGTGTTTTTTCATCTTCTTTCTTCTTTTCCTCTTTGTGCTGTCCATCCTCACCTCCTGGAGTTCCTTATCCAAACGCTCCTGTAACCCTACTCTCTCCGGCTCCAAAGCTACATCCAATCCAATACGCTTCAGAGTCTCCTCCCACATGGAAGTAGCACCAGCACAGTTTATGGCTAATGCTCGAGTAATCGTCCGTCCAGCCTCGGCATCATTCGCTGCTGCTATTTCCGGTGAGGTCTCCATAGATGTACGGAGTGTCGGAAGAGAAGGTTCGGTAAAGGTAGTCGTTGGTGGCGAAGAATGAAGAATAGATGGAGGATTTGAGAGCAAAAGAAGAGGGCGATGCAACGAGAAAAATTGATGCAGTTTCAGCTCCTTGTCACCGATAATTGGGTGAGGCGCAAATTCTACAACCGCCGGACGCGTTATACGGCTGGGAGAAGCGTCATTTTCTGCCTCTGCGACTTTAAAAGTCTGATTACTGCTAGAATCCGCTCGTTCGATGCTACTCGACTTCTTGGGGGCAGTTGGGGCAGTTACGGGTTTGGCAGAGTTGAAGTATCTGCCGCCTCCAGCTTTCGAGGAAAAGTAGGAAGAGGTTCTGCGAGCCGCAGGAGATTGTAAAATTCGAGTCCAAGAGGTCATTAGATGACTGAGCTGCCAGGCTCAGGCTGCAGTCAGTAGTGGAGACGAAACGAGAGAATCAGAGAGAAGCCGCGTGAAAATGATCGCTTTCCGGTGTTTGTTCAATGTTTGGCATTGCCTTCTGACTGTCGGCCTACATAGTTGTGTTATTTCACCAAATACATGAGTAAAACTTGGGAATGCGACGACTACAAATACAAAAGATGATACACGAAATAATAATGCATAGTAATGTACAGCTTATGATAGCGATAACTTGAAGTAGTACAGAATGAGAAATGCAAGGGATAACAGGATAGCATATCATGATAGTCGTTTAAAATAGAAAAGTCAAGCTTCACTCGTACCAATTCCACTCAAAGAAACCAACACTTCTTCCATGCTTGGACGGGAGCACGGCAACTTATTCCAACACTTGTCCAAAACGTTTCTGAAAGTTCCTTCATCCTTCTCCACCGAACGCACACAGTTGGAATTTAGGCCGATATCGAAACTGTGGGCGATGGGAACCGCTGGATCCAAATTGAACATGCGCCTGACTGAATCGGCCAGATCGGAGCCTCTCGAGGGAGAGACGCCATGTAGAATGTCGACAACGACAGAGTAGTCATTCTTCCGGTTCGCGTGCGGAAGTTTGCCTGTTACAATCTGAGGAAACGTTAATGACCATCTAGGTCTAGTGAACAGGGAAACTTACCTCTAAACAAACAGACGCGAAAGCGTACACATCACTCGCTGTAGTCACTCTCGGAGAAGTCCGTTGAGTTCCTGCTCCAGCCGTTTCCTTTCCGGCCTCCATTCCCTCTTCTGCATCCTGGTCTTCAACCAGCGCCAGCACAAGTTCAGGAGCCAGCCAACGCGTGCTTCCACCACAGAATGAGGAGGAAGAAGAGCGGCCCTTGGTGTCTTCACCTTCATCATTAGAGAGATTGGAAAGATCTTCCATGACCTTGGATAGCCCAAAGTCCGTGATCACGGCCTGCTCGTGTGCATCGACGAGGATATTGCCCTACAAACAAAAAGGATGAGAATACGACCTACGCTGAGATATAGAGTAGCGCTTACCCCCTTCAGGTCTCCATGTACAACGGGAGGTTCAAAGTGATGCAAATAAGCAACCCCGGAGGCTACTTGAATCACCTAAATAACAAGAACGTCAGTCAATCCTACGTCGACGTATAGAAGAAGATTGCACCGTACCAGCTTCAGTCTATCTGCCCTTGGCTTTCTCTTCAGATAGCTGGATATTGTCCCGTTGTCACACCACGCCGACACCATCCCGATACTGGTCGAGGTTTGCATTATCCCGTACAACGTTGCGAGATTACGATGACAAAGCTGGTGCCAGGTGAGCAGCTCTGCGTGGAGGCGCTGTGTGAGATGTTAATAAGTACGACTGGTATCCGCGGACAGATATTCACCTTGAGCAGCTTTTCTCGTAAGCCCTGAACCATGACCTGGCGGAGATACTTGATCGCAACCTGAGTACTGTACTGAGTATATGGCATAACAGTGAAGTGAATTCCTCGACATACCACTCTTGTTTTCCTCTCAACCGTGTCGAACCACTTTCCCGTCCACACATCACTAAACGCTCCAAAGGCCACAGCGTGCTCGCCGATGACTTCTACCTGCATTACCAAGGAAAGATTAGGAACCGCAAAGTGCCATTCTGATGAAAATTAACTTACCTCTCCCGTCAAATCGCTTAGGACTATATTACGCCTGAGCGTCCACATCTTCTTCATACCCTCCAAGCCAAACTTTTGTCTGCATCGCTGCTTGAGGCGACTATAGTTGATATATTGGTCCGGCATCCACCGGTAGTGGAACGCGTCGTACGAGGAAATCGATCGCACGATGGAGGAAAGTGAAGAGAAGAATAGCTTTGGTCCAAAGATTTCAGAGAATTCATGAATGCTGTCATCACCAATCGTGCTCGGTTCGTCGCTCCCGTACGCAGTGTCGATCTGAATAGCAAGTTGTTCCAAGATGTCGTTTGGTATGTCTGCGGTTGTTTCTGTTGTCGTCCAGGTTATCTGGTTGACCTCAGCCTTAGGCGTGTTGAGATCGAGATGATGGATGAATACCTCCCTGCTTCGCCGTATGGGAGGGACACTGGAAAGTACCATGGCATTTCGGAGGTGAATATCTAGTTCGAGCTCAAGTCCGACTTCGATAAAGGTTGGGAGGACGTTGAAGAAGTCGCAGCCGTCTTCACTGCGAAGAAGGTAGAGCGCCAATGTTGGAAGAATCGGGAAGAAGCAATCAAAAGACTCGGATTCTCTGGAAAGGCTTGAGAAACGCGAAGAGAACGATAGGAAACTACGACTTACGGGGCCTTTGCGATGCCACTACCGCCACCAAAACTTTCATCCAAAACTCCAAAGCAACATTCTGGAAGAATAAACTCGCGATCTTCTTCAGCGGCAACACCGAGACAAGATCTCCGCCTCACGACAATATTGCCAGCAATGCCTGTTCAAGATCATCAAGGCAAGAGTCCTTCCGGACAGACAACTTGTGATTTGGTTTAAAAGGATAGGGTAACAATTTCGACGGTGGAATAGAAGCAGCGCCACTAGATGGTTTCATCTCCCATGTAGGAGTTTCGAAAAACTTGCGAAAGGCCCTCAACACAGTCTGTAGACGGACTTGACGAATGAGAGGGCTGTAAACGGAAAGGATCGTTTTGCCTTTGGTAGAAACCTCGAGGTCCATCGGTTCCATAAGCTCTTGCACAATTTGTCGGTACTGAGGTCCATTTCGGAAACGAAGAAAGACGAAGAATTTGATAATAGCAGACAAATCATGTGGGCTGATAGGAATGCGCAGGTGGGTACTATCCGCCTGCGAGTATACCCTTTGATTATCCAGGGTAGTCGAAGGATATAGTTTGTCGATCAACTTTTGTAGGGCTTCCTCCGCTTGTGACTCAAGGCTCATGAAGGCGCTTTCTGCCTTGTCGTATGCCGCTCGTGAGTTGGGAGAGCAAGCAAAGCCAATATCCTGTAAAATGGAGCGACTACGGCGAAACGCTAACTCTGGAATAGATGTCGCTTCGCTGAGGTTGGAAGAGTCCACATCGTATATGTGAACTCGTGAGCGAAAAGTAGGAGCATGACCACCTCTGGAAAGGAAATGATAAAACTTGAATCTGGAGCGTTTAAAGCTTGGAGCTCACGAGGATAGCCAAAACTTCCAGAGAAACTGGGGAATATAATGGGGGACGTCAAAGTTCATCCTGGAGCAACATGAAGCGACGCTGGAGACGGAGGAAAGAGAAGCAAGACACACTAAAGTCGACCAAGTTTCGAGAGAAGAACATCGATCTAGAGATAAAGTTGAGGCCGATAATTACCCTTTGCTGTTGAAAGTATATCGGACATTGGTCTTTATATGAATTGCTGTGAAGGGCATGATGTTCCTATTGAACGTGGGGCATGAGGTTTACGTCACTATCATCGGCGGTGGTGTACAGGCGGTACGCGTTAGCGCTGAAAAGAGCGCCCAGTGACCTCATGCCGTCGGCACGTACTCCTGCTATAAAAATTTTGTGCTGTCTTTTCTTTCTTTCTTTATCGCCACCATTAGACAGTTTCCTCCACTCAATTTCCTACGTTGGAGGACGATGCGGTTCAGCGGAGAAGGATGTATTGGTTTATAGAACTCACTAGCTTTTTTTCTTCATGGCGAAGTGAGTGTCAGACCAATTCTACATACATACTGTACTTTTTTACTGTTATGTTTAGTGGCGAATAAATGGCTTTAACTGTGCTTTATTCCCTCCTTGTACTACCATTACGTGTGCTTGCAATAGACCTTCCTGGTATCCGTTTCTTAAAAAAACCAAGCGCGTGCACCCATTCCCACTTTCTCAAAGGAGCGGGGAGTACGAATAACGCCTCTGTACTCTCGGACGGTCATATTGTTTAGACTCGGCGTCGACTATACGGCCTTCTTTACCTCAGGTTTACTCTACCAGTGTCCAGAAACGGACACCTGACGACGCAGCTAGCGGTTCGCTCAAATCATTCTTCGAAACTATTGGCTGTCATTATTATTGCTTCGCCTCTGCATACTTTCTATCGTACCCTTGCATCAGTTGTGCAACAACCCAGCAGTTGCCAACAACATATACCAATCCTCTAATCCACAATCCATAAAACACATCCGAGCCGAGGAATTCCAACCTATAAGCTTCAGAAAGCCACAGAGCCTGGACTGCTACCCAAACTGCCACGCAAGCGACTGCATTTGTTCGTGATAACGAGCTGCGGGGTAGGATGAGAGGCAGGAGGAGTAGATACCACAGAAAGTACTGCAAGCAGAGTTTAAGAAGGTGTAAAAAGATGAGGATCCCTCGACTCACCTGAGACGTGCAGACCTTGTTAAACACCACGAATAGCACGGTCTGAACAAACCAAGCAAAAGGGAGATGCTGTTTTGGATTGTCCAAATAGCAGGCCTGTACCTATAGCGAGTGTCATCTGCGGCACAAAACTTGTGAGCGGAGACTGGAGCACGCGGTTCCAGGTGGAAAGCGACGCCAATTGAGACGCGTCGTGGTTGAGAGTGGGATACGTCAAATACGTGAGGTAAAAGTAGGGAGAGAAATTGTGACGATGGTCCAAGCGATGAAGATGGTAGAGGTATGATTCGTACAAGAAGGGATAACCCCAGCTGAGAAAAGGGTTAGTAAAAAGACAGATACAGAGCTAAGAAGACTCACATGAGATAGCATATCCCATTCAGCAGTGCAAACGTCGACACGCTCAAAACGCCAAACCTAATAGTCCTCCAGCTGAGATACTTCAATCTCGGACCCTGCCAGAGTGCTGATGCAAGCAAAGCCATAGATGGCAGGATATATTTTCCAGTGAACGCTGATTCCCAGCATTACTGCAGCAACATCCCAGTGATTTTTGAGCGCGCCATACAATGTAAGAAGCACAAAGAGGCAGAGAACAGACTCTGAAGAGCCACGGGTCGAAATTGAGAATACCATTGGGTTCAAGAGGTGCAATGCAGCGTATAAACGTCGCAGTTTTCGCTGCATTCTGGGTTTTCGGAAGGACAGAAGAGACTAGGAGGTTGTAGAGCAATATTCCATTGAATACGTCGCAGGCAGCGAAAAGGTATTTTCCGAAAGAAGGATGGAGCCAGTCATTTGGTGAAATGACCAGTGCGAGCAATGGAGTATAGCGGTATGTTTCTCTGCTGTATGGGCTGGAAAAGGATCAATAAAGCTACAATTGTCATCGAAGCATTACTCACTCTCCAACGTTGAATACGTAGCCCAAGGGCCCTTGAGCTTTATTCTGTTCTCCTGGTCCGGGATGTAAGAGAAATTGTGCAGCATCCGTGAAAACACGGTAGTCGACGTCGGTGTATTTCACAATTGACCTCGCATCGTGCCATTCACTGTACAGAATGAGAACGACGCGTATAATAATGGATATTATCAAGACATTGCGAAAAGAACAGAATATGGAGGCAACAGTCATGAATGTAGTAAGAACATATGTAAGAACAACGGCATATCCGGTATGTACTCAAATAAAAACTAGCACAGCCCAACGCTTTCAGCAACTTAACCCCAGCTCTACATAGATGCAGATTTAAATCTAAAGGACGATATGAGATTGAAAACCTTCATTCAAGAGCAATGCACTTACGTATTGTGATACCCATCGGAAACCTGAAGGTGAAACGTTCAGAACGAGGTACGAGAGATACAGAGAAAGAGATAAACGTACCGTCCCCGTAGCCCTGTCTCTGGACAACGGAGCACATGAAAATTTCGATAGGTCGAATGTCGGTGAGGGGAACCTTGCCCTACAGTCATTCATAAGAGTTCAAATTCTGCAAGAGACTAATGGCAGGTAACGAACCTTTCCTGTAGTCTGCCACAAACCAAGGTGATGCCTAAGCTCCTCCTCACTGACAGCACCGGGTGCGTCAATCTTGTTACCGAGAATAAGGAAAGGAACTTTGGAGAGTTCCTCGATGGCGAGGAGAGCGTCGAGCTCTGCTTTGGATTCAGGGAATCGTTCAAAGTCGGCGCTGTCTACCAAGAAGACGATAGCGTCGACTTCGGGGAAGTAATCACGCCAGAGACGACGAGCTGAAGAAATGGGAATTGGGATTGAAAATGAATGCAAAGTATGTAGACTCACCTTGCTGATGTCCTCCCAAGTCATACGTGGTAAACTTGACATTTCCAATGGCCAGTTCCTCCGAAGCTAAGGATATACATTAGCCAAGTAGCAGGTATTATACTATCTGGCACATACTTGGATGCAATGTAGGTTGCAAAGTCGCTAATCTGTCGTTCTTGAGCATGTGCAGCAAAGTCTACAAAAGAGCATGAATTTCCAGTCAAGTTTTCAAAGGTTCGTACGTACCGTCTTTCCTGCATTATCGAGACCGAGGAACAGAATTTTAGCATTCTTGTGCAACAAACCTTGGTGCAAAAGTATTTAGCACATGCGAGCGTTTTGACGGAGAAAAGGCGGTAAATACCGAGTTGAGCAAGAACGTCCCAGAACCAGTTGATAATGAACATTGTTAAATGAAAATGAGTAGAAGAACTGAAAGGGAAAAAGTAGATGGAAGATTTAAGAGAGTTGCGAACAAGCGCTCAAGCGTGGCCCCAGGCCGTCACGTTGAGCAGTGCACACGTCACTGCACGTCGTCCCGGAGGAATTAGCTTCAGATATACTCTACCTTTCCTGCTGCAGCCATGTTCTTCAGGAAATTTGGCCTTCATCGAACCATTCTCTACACGCTGTCCTTTAAAAGTTGTCCACAAAGATTCAGCCGAATACGAGGTCCACTATACCGATAGCGTAGCACAGAGTCCGGTCATCTCCTGTTGTAATCTAAAGCAAGTGAACGAGAAGAGAAAGTATCGTCGCGTAGTTCAAGGGATGCTGCTATTCCAATACTTCTCCTTATTCTCGAATACTCCGGAATCTCCTCCCTAGCTCATACTTGAATCTCTACAAGGATTTCGGCTGATTCTCGTGTATAATACTCTAGGGAAATCCTTAATTTCAACTCCGGCTCATCTTTGCCTAATTTAAACGCTTGCATCTTTAAAAGACTTTAAGGCGTGCTTGCGACTCTAAATGCCGACTTCCAATATACACTGGGGTCCAGATACTTAGTAGTGTGTGTCAGTATCAGTTTCTCTTGTGCTGATAAATAAAATAGCACGGGCACAACTACGAGCCGGCGAACAATAATTACACTACGAAATTCATTTGCACAAGATTCAAAAGAGAATACTCTCTGCCGGCTAGTAGTAGTACCAAGTAAGTGTTTCTATACTCATTTGACAGTGAAGACGCGTCTTACTGATCCGTCGGAACTGCCGGAAGGCTGAAGCCGTCTTGATACGTCTTCACAAAAATATCATTTATCTTTCAAGTTCTACGCAATTAATTTTTCACCATAAACACTACTATGGGCCCAGTAAATTCAACACGCAAACAGTGGGACATCTCCTCCATTCCTGGCCTAACTGGTCGCGTCGCAGTTGTGACTGGTGGAAACGCTGGACTTGGGTTCGTCACTGTTCGTGAGCTCGCTCGAAAGGGCGCACACGTGTAGTAAGTATCTCCCTCCAAGTATTCAGCCACAACTAACGATGTCACAGTATGCTCTGCCGACAAGAATCTCGCGCTCTAGCTGCCATTGAGAAGATCAAGTCAGAACTAAAACCCGGGACGCAACCTGATATCGATTACATCAACATTGACCTTTAGAGCCTCAAATCAGCAAAGCAGCTGCTGAAGAATTAATGAAACGCGAGACGAGGCTAGATATCTTGATTAACAACGCAGGGATTGTAGGTGCATGCTATTCTATTCTAGCGAAGCATTTTAACTTTCAAAATCAAGATGGTTACCCCGTACGAACTCACCGCTGACGAGATCGAGGTTCAAGCTTGTAATGGAACTGGACATTTCGCTTTAACTGTCCCTCTCCTTCCTCTATTGAAACAAACCGCTGCAACGCCGGATCCGCATGTCCGGATAGTCAATATTACTAGTAATTCGTATAGTTTGGCGAGCTTGGGAGTGATCCGGACTTCTCTACCATTGAGGGCTTAAACCAGCGGACTTGGTCAGCTAGGGTAAGGTATGGGTTGTCAAAGTTGGCTGTCAGTGCGAGCTTTATCTTTTTCAAGAAATATTAAACTCCTGACTGACATTACAGAATATTCTATTCACCAATGAACTTCAGAAACGTTTGAATGAGTCTGGAACGAAGAACATATATTGCATCTCTGTTCATCCTGGTGGAGTATCCACGGAATTAATGCGAGGTGCGTTATTCATTTCAGCGCTCTTCAATCCTGTGGCGTCGAGTGTTGATATTCGCCTTCTTGTCAGGTCCTATTCAATCCTGGCCTTACCTATGGCCTGTGTTCTCATTTATGAGCATGATCTTCCTAGCCCCTGAACAGGGTGCACTGACACAGCTATATGCAGCGACGGCGCCGGAAGTAGAAGAGCAGGATTTAAAGTACGTATTCATTACTCGATGCTTCCCTGACGATTGGCTAACGATTGCTAACGAAATAAATAAATCCTCCACAGAGCTGCACTCTTATACTCCAATTGCGAAGCTAACTTCCAAAAGTAAGCTTGCAGAGGACAAGGACGGCAAACTGGGGGGACAGTTTTGGGATCTTTGCGAGAACCTAGTGAAGGAGAAGACCTAAAAGACTGAGGGTTTATTTGACATCCGGCGTTCGCCCATGTTACTAGTCTGGCTGAGCAGACGTCTTGGGTACCGGGCTATACCTAATACCGATGGATTTTGAGGAGGCGATACTCATACTGGACATGACACCTGTGTGGAGATGAAGTTTGTCGAACATCTTCGAATCCAGACCATATATATAAATTTTTTCTTATCTTCAACCATCTAATACATAAAGGAAAATCCGTAGCTCGAACATGATCTCGGGAGCCACAATGGAAAAAATATATACTTACTGACGACTACAGAGTGAATGTACAGGATAGGGAGACAACATTATAGGAGGTGCTAGAGTCGGTGATTGTGAGACCGCCCAAGTGTGATCTCAATTTGAAACCATCACAGCTGTCAACATCACTAATAGCTTTTGCGCGTTAACCTAATTATGCTCCTTTGCTTCTACTCATAAAGTTGGCACCTGGACCAACTTGGTTCATCCCCCACTCTTGCTGTCAAATTTTTCCGAGACCACCATGTCCAGGTTTTCCAGAGCCCCCAGGCTACGAATGGTCCTCTTCTTCCTATCCCTTTTCTTAATCTACTCTTTTCATCAGCATCTGGGTTACTGGATGGACTCTCGCTCGTTTTTGGAACAGCCTTTAGATATTTTTGATCCTGCAGAATACTCGTATCATCACTCGGAAGACGCGCCTTCTCTTTCATGGAAAGAAGCTGAAGAAGATATAATAGAGGTCAAGGCTCCTGTTTCTCCCGCGCAATCGCCCTTCTGCCAGTCGTACGAATGTGGCAAAGGCAAATGGACGCCTCGTAGAAATCCATTTACTTCTCTAGAGCACTTTCAATCAGCCCACTCAAATTCCTACCACCCAGTTTGGTATGCATGCGATCTTTGGAACGCTGAAAGAGTAAAAGCCGAAGGCGAAGAGAATATGAAGCGGGCGGGGCAGAGGCTAGTGGATATGATGAATTGGGAATGGCTTCCTGACAGAGGGAAGCTTCTTGAATACGACCCAATAGAGTTTGTTGTGCGTATGCTGAAAAGTCCAGGCGGCCTCATTCTTGTTGGCGGTGAGATCTTCTTCAACTCATTCAACAACTATGCACCTACTCATCCCACAGATTCAATCACCCGTCAGCACTGGCATGCTTTCTATGTCCATTTCCTCCACCACGACATCACATACCACTCAAATCCCGAACACCTACCTCTAGCAGGAACTCCCAGCGTCGACCAATTTGTCCTGAAAAAGAATTCTCCCATGTACAAGGTATTGCAAGAAAAAGCTGGCGTTCCAGACTCGCGCATGGAGCGCCCGTTTTTCACTATAATGGAGGAACATATGGGTATAGGAGAAGCAGATATCAGGGCTATAACTAACGTGAAGCCAGACTTTGAGTGGGCTCACAAATTCAGACGAATAGAAGGATGGGAGGATCATATGAAGTGGCTGGCTACGCCTCGAGAAGGCGAAGAGGACTCGGTCACGGAGGATACGTTGGTTATGATCAATGCTGGCGCACACGTACGTCCATTAGCAGTGGATTATTCTGCCGATTGGTAACGAAGAAACCCTCATCAGTGGTCGCGTCAAGAACTCCCTATGCTGCGCGCTCCTACCGAGATAGAAGAAAAAGCCTTATTGACAGACGCGTATGCCCGAATGGTAAATTTCTTGTCACCACCAAAGCTATCTCGACTGACTGGATTAATTCCAACACTAGATTGACCTGGTCACCGGTCGTCTTCGCCTATAGAACGAACGTCCATCTACTACCGCTCTACTGCGCCTGGTCACCCAGGTTGTAAAGACTCTGGTGCGCCACACAAAGACATGGCCGACGCAAGGCTTAAAGAACAATTTCTTGTACAACGTCTCCAAGACCAAGTTGTCACTGGATGGAGAAAAACTAGGACGATCAAGATGGGATTGGGATGAATTCAAACACCACAATGAGATGTGGAACAGCACAATACAGTCGATTATGGAGGAGAGACCCGAAGAGTCGAAAGATGCAAAGTGGTACTACCTGGATGTGTGGGATCTATCCTTGCAGCGGCCGGAAGCTCATTTAGAGCCTCCGCAGGATTGTTTACATTGTGAGCTTCCTTTTATTTGAGCTAGTTGTGTATTCAACAAATTGAACAGGGTGTTTACCGACGGTATTTGACGATTGGACAAAATTATTCTACCATACAGTTAATATAGAGGAAGGTCGGCAGTAGAATGACCGTTTGGTCGTTGGTTAGTCAAAATTTGTGAAAGCCGCTATATTACTGACGTCCAACTCAAACACAGGAGTTATCTATGGGATATATATTTTGGGTCGGTAGAGACTTTAGATAGGGATAGGGAATACATACACTCTTTTGACGCGCAAGTCCCAGAACACTATTCAGCTGAGAAATTTCGTTCGATTACGAAGCGGAAAATCGGTCCTGAGTATGAACCGGTGAGTGATAGTCTAATGCGACACCATACCTTTCAAGAAACTGACATTCCATCCAAGCTCGATCGAACGCTGCGCGTTCTCACAGCACTCCTTTTTTGCTGATAGCTACAGCTTATTTCCCGACGCCTCCTAGGCGTTGAGTACGCACACAGCATCACATAAGGATGGGCCATATGCAAGTCAAGAGACTATAGCGGGCCCTCGCGCCCCTGTCGGTAGCGTCAATTATAGTTGCCTTGAAAACTCCTTAAACCCTGTCGTGAAACCGCTCCACAATTTCTGATCGACCTAGTGCTTTCAAGTTCCAGTCGACATTCACTAATTCATCAAAGTCTTCACCCATCCAAGTGAGTAGACGAGTTAGCGATGGCGAATAAAGCTTTCCACGTTGATTCGAATCCATAACACATTGGCAAGCAAGGTTCTGGTGGTAAAGCTCTCGGCCGGAGGTAAAATGTTTCGGAGGATAGATCTCAACTTGTAACCATTGCAGCAACAAATTATTCAAACCCGTTTATGCTTTCACATCCGTCATGTCCAGGCTTTCCAGGCTATCCAACCTACGAGCGATCCTCTTCGTACTATCTCTTTTCTTAATTTATTCTTTTCACCAGCAATTGGTTTACTGGTTGGACTCTCGCTCCCTTGCGGAACAACCTCTGCACGCTTTTGACCTCGCAGAATACCCGTATCATCACTCGGAAGACACGCCCTTTCTTTCATTAGAAGAAGCTGAAGAAGATATAATAGAGGTCAAGACTCCAGTACTTACCGAGGAATCACCGTTTTGCCAGTCATACGAATGCGGCAAAGGCAAATGGACTCCTCGTGAAAATCCATTTACTTCCCTAGAGCACCTTCAATCTGCGTATTCGAATTCCTTCCACCCAGTTTGGTTCGCGTGCCATGTTTGGAACGCTGAAAGGGTAGAGGCCGAAGGTGAAGAAGGTATGAAGCGAGCGGGGCAGAGACTGGTGGACATGTTGAATTGGGAATGGCTTCCTGACCGAGGGAGGCTTCTTGACTACGACCCAATAGATTTTATTGTTCGTATGCTGAAAAGTCCGGGAGGTGTTATCTTTGTTGGCGGTGAGCTCTTTGAATTTATTCAATGACTCCGTATGTACTTACTTGTCGTCCCACAGATTCAATCACCCGTCAGCACTGGCATGCTTTCTACGTCCGTTTCCTCCACCACAACATTACATTCCACTTGAATCCCACACACCTACCTCTAGCAGGAGCTCCCAACGCCGACCAATTCGTCCTGAAGAACACTTCTTCCATGTACAAGATCTTACAAGAAAAGGCCGGCGTTCCGGACTCGCGCATGGAACGACCCTTCTTTACTATTCTAGAGGATCATATGAGTCTAGATGAAGCAGATATCAGGGCTATCACCAATATGGAACCAGACTATGAGTGGACTCATAAGTTTAGACGAGTAGACGGATGGGAGGATCATATAAAGTGGCTGTCTACTCCTCGAGAAGGCGAAGAGGACTCGGTCACAGAAGATACGCTGGTGTTGATCAATGCCGGTGCACATGTACGTCCCTGATTTTTTTTGAAACTGGCCACTAAATAGACGGGACAACTCTCGACAGTGGTCTCGTGCAGAACTCCCCATGCTGCGGGCTCCTAAAGAAGTGGAGGAAAAGGCCTTATTAACAGACGCGTATTCCCGCATGGTAGGTTCTTACAGTGCATATTTATATCGATTGACTAGATTCATCATACCGATACAGATCGACCTGGTCACCACTCGTCTCTCGCCTCTGGAGCGCACGTCCATCTACTATCGCTCTACCGCACCTGGTCACCCAAATTGTGAAGACCACAGTGCGCCATACAAAGACATGGATGATGCTCGGTTCAAAGAACAGGATCTTGTACACCGTCTTCAAGAACAAGTTGACGGTTTTGGAGCAAAACTAGGACGGTCAAGATGGGATTGGGATGAATTCAAACATCACAACGAGATGTGGAATCGCACGATACATTCGGTGATGGAGAAAAGACCCGCTGAGTCGAAGGGCGCAAAGTGGTACTATTTTGATATCTGGGATCTATCCCTGCAGCGGCCGGAGGCACATCTAGAGCCTGGAAAAGATTGTTTACATTGTGAGTTTTCTTTGCTCCGGGTTGGCGTGCCCTCGACTGAAAATTGATGGATCAAATAGGGTGTTTACCGACGATATATGACGATTGGACAAAACTATTCTATCATAGAGTGCAATTAGAGGAAGGTCGGGCAAAGTAGAGCGACTTGCTACGAGATCTATAAGAACAGCGCACTTCAGTCGCCATAGGAATACACCACGGTGATGGAACGGCATGATACTCACACCAAAAATGGACAAATTTCTGCTGAGCAGAAATTTGAACAGAAATCAGATATATCAATAAATATGTCAGCACCATAGAAATATAAACAGAAATTTATTTATTCATTAGTATTGAAAGATTTGCTGAAACTTTCCCAATCAGTTCAATATCTGAGTCAGAAGAAAGGACAGCTGATTTGTTCTGTATCAAATCACTTGAAAATCAAGCTGAATTTCAAAGATTCAGCATAACTTAAATATACCCTGAGATATCACATTTCTGCTGTTCCTTCTGAAGCAATGAAAAGACACATGATACCTGATATTTCTGTTCAGCAGAAAGGTGTCTGATGGGATTTCTGCTGAGCAGAAATATCAGATATCATGCACATTTTCATTGCTCCTGAAGGACCAGTAGAAATGCCAAGAATCAGGGTATATTTAATCTATGCTGAATCTTTGAAATTCAGCCTAATTTTCAAGTCATTTGATACAGAACAACTCAGCTGTCCTTTCATTTGATTTAAATATTGAGCTGATTGGGAACTTTTCAGTAAATCTTTCGATACTAATGAATACATAAATTTCTGTTTATATTTCTATAGTGCTGACATATTTATTGATATATCTGATTTCTGTTCAAATTTCTGCTCAGCAGAAATTTGTCCATTTTTGGTGTGACTTTAACGTGCAATCCCTACCGTGTCACATGGTTTGTCGGAAAGCAATCTTTGCTTGAAGGCGACTGGGCCGTGTCCTGAGCTTGAAAATACAATAGTTTTCTTTGTATAAATCACATCACGCAGCCTAATACACAGTTACAGTCCCCCACAAGCTCATCCTGTAAAGAGCATTATACTTCAGTGTGGGGAATGGAAAAGACGTAACTTGAATGGTAAATAAGCGCGCACCACCAAACCTACTAAACCACAATTTTGATCAAGTCGCAAAGTTCAAACTACGTAGTTTGAACTTTGCGACTTGATATACTCTGACTTTGTAATAAATAATGCGAATAATCGTTATGCGGGTACTCCAGATACATATCCAAAGTTCAATCGATGTTCTAGGTTACAGTTACTATTTCGCCTCTACCATCTTTTAGAATGACCAGCTCGCACTCAATCTTCTCCCCAGTATCTAAACATACCACATCCGTAGGATCAACAGAAGTCAGACGAATCTGTCTACGCTCAATGAACGATCGTCCCAGAACGACATCAAAGTGAGGCTCTTCCGAAAGATACACAGTCATCATAGTCGGTTTCGGGCCTTTGTCTTTAGAGCCCTTGGATTTCTTTGTACCGTTGCCAATAGCGGGAGAAGAAGGAGCTGATACGGAAGGTGGCGGTGCATCAGGAAGCGAGCTGGGCACGGTAGACGGAAAAAGAGTTATTGGCCAAGTTCCAATGTTAACAAGCCCGCTATATCCATAGTGTCCAGGCGCGGCGTCAGCAGGTATAAACCCATTCTCGAGTGCAAATGTCCGGGATATGTATACGTGCCGGTAGCCTGCCTTGAGGAGCATGCGTACTGAAACGGATGGGTTAAAAGTAATCAAGAAGATAAATACTAAGCCAGCATACCGTTCTGTACAGGCCCGATACTTCCCATGACAGTCCGAACTCCATTCTCGCTATGAAACTTGTCGAATGCTTGCTTGAAACTTGGCTCCGAGTCGACCTGTTCCGCATCCCTAACGCTGTTACTTTTCTTCTTCCTTCCGCTTCGGATAGTGCTCTTCAAGGACGCATTGGATCTCGCGCTGGAGTGGACTTGATGTGATGGATGGAAGACATAGTAAGAAGCATTCTGGTATTCAGGAGGCACAGGTAGAGGTAACGTTGGGTTGTGTAGATGTAACGTTGGGTTACGGGGAGGAGCTGTAGTCACCGCTGAAGATGAGGAGGCTGCAGAAGAAAGGGCGGCAGGGTCAATTTCTGGAGTTTGCTGTTGCTGGCGCCAGACAAAGATGGTATAATCGGAATCTGAACTTGAAGAATGAGATTCTAGCCAAGCTAGGCGGAATGAAAGTATTTACCATCTTCCAAATCCCATATTGAGTCATTGAATTCATACTTTAGCCAACCAGGACCCACTCGTTCCCCATGGTAGCTATTTCGCACTTTTCGAGTGAGTTTGTCGTACAGCGACTCGAGAGATTCCTGAGTAACTATACATACTTCAGTCAGTAACAAATCAGTTTAGCACAGACGGGCACTTGCTAGAATGAGCAATAGCGAACGAGGAGAACGGCGTGTGTACTTCTAGTAGACTTGGAGATGCAGACATCGTGGGTGAAGGTAAGAACTTAGAAATTAGAGGTGGCGCTCGTTTTGGGCGCTTGCTTCATGAGTCGTACGAGCTTACGAGCAGTGACATTAGCAGTCTTCCTTCTCTAGATTGTGATATACGCTGTATAATTCTCTTCAAAGCATACATGGAAAAGTTATTCGAATTCTGAAAACAGACTGCACAGGATATTTCACGAAAAGGCTTGCTGGTTTTGAAATCCAGAACGAAATTTTGAACATTTTCAAGAATCAAAGTACCAAACTGATCCATATGCTCCTCGAGCTTGCTGTCTGCTCTCCTGATCGTCTACTCGAACTTCACCACCGGGATGGCTTCTACAGTTCATTGAATAATGGTCACACTCACCGAGTGCTCGACTTGGGCTTTGATGTTCTATCTAGTAGTGACACCAATGAAAGATCTACTGGCTGGCGTTTCACACCTTGCTATAAGTTCCAAGGAACTTCCTGCGACTTTACACCATGCTTTTTCTTACACGTTAAATTTAGCTTGTCTTTAGATTGATCAAGGCGATTTCTCTACTTTTTGAATACCTGACTCTCTTCCCTCGTCCAGTTCCCAAGACGGTTCGTTTTCCTATCTTATTTCCAATGTTCATCAATGATATTGTCTAGCTGCGGTCCCACTGGCTACTCTTACACATTTCTCATCTATTTGGAAACGACCTCAACTCGGAGCGGCATTCAGATGCTATTGGGCTCTTTCAAGCTCTTGATTCCGAGTTCTTTCATCTCTCTCTACAGATACTAGCGCTTCGGAAACACGGGGTTGCTTCTTCGCTAGCCTGGTTTCATTTCGCATTTTGCTTCCCTCCTCCCCCACTATATCGCCTCACCATCCAATTTACTATTATCTCATCCCTGCATTGTATCGTCCGTCCCAAGTTGAACATTACACTTCTATATCTATCTATGTAGAGTAGGATACAGTGTATCCTACTCCGAAGTCTTATGGTCATCACCTCCACTTTTTTCGGATTCTCACAGACGCTGTCAAGCTCAGAACCTACTCGAAACCCCTTTTTGATGATCTTATCAGGTCGGTTGACGTTCATCTATCCGTGTTTTACCGCTATTCTAACCGCGATTTAGGCTCACAGCGAGGTTGGGTTCTGACATGGAAATCGTTATCTCTATGGGTTTGAATTGTGCGCTTAAATTAAATCTCTGTAGTGCCGCATTCAAGGAGGGGTGGCTCGTCATTTTGAATATCACTTCATTTGGTGAGCATGGTATTTAAGCGCATTGCGACCTACGTATATCACTAACCCATTATGTCTCTCGCACCTCCTCCCAGTTCAAATTCCTATCCACGTGAAGTGCCTTCTTCATCCACGAGTATTTCATCCCACCGAACCCCATCCGCGAAAAATCCACAACCAACCACAGAAAATCTTGACAGAGACGCCGATGTGCTCATCCAAAATTATATATTCAACGCACCCTCTGACATCCGCCCTCCTTCCTCTGGAGAGTTGCCTTTACCATTGTGCATCCCACAGATCACGGTAAACGCTAATGAAGGATCGGCGTTCGCGCGAGGGTATAATCCAGCTCTTGCTGAAGTTGGCGTTTCGCAGGAAATGTTCCTTGATTTCATTGACGGAATGAATCTAGTGATCGTGAATAGCCCACCACTTCGAATCGTCGGCGTAGCTGGCCAGTTACTCGAATTCGTGTACGTGATTTTCTCTCTATTCTCTGAGTTTACACAATTCTGAACATTACACGCCTATTCCCTTCCTGTAGTCCACATCACTGGGCAAGAATAGCCAGTACCGTCATCACCACCTCTGCCCAGATTGGTACACGAGTCCTCTCAAAAACTTTATCTGACCGTTATCTTCGTGCTGCAAACGTCAAACTTTTCAAACCTCGCGGCCTTTCCGCCCGTCTTTGTATAACCCCCGCTATGCTCCGCCTAGTCACCCACGATGACTCTTTGCCTTCTTCCAACGGCGACATGATGGACAAAGTCGGTCGTGGTGTTAGCACCCTCGTTCTCAAATCCCCCATCCCTTTACCCATCGTTGGCCCCCTCGCTGCACGCGTCATACACGCAGTAGCTGATAAACCACCGAGTGTAGCTCCTTCGGGGTACGATGGGGAGCAGATCGACCCTAACACAAGCCCGGTGGTGTTAAGGAGACTTGCTCTAGTACAACAGAAGGCTCCGGGTGTAACGCTACCTCTGGTGACTAGAGGAATACCTCCGCCCACGCAGCCTGAGGGTATGGTGGATTTGATTAATGCGTGGGGAGTGCAGCAGGATGCAAAGAAAGAGGGGAAAGCTGAGAAGAAGAATGAGGAGATGCGGAGGGCATGGGCGCGAATTCAAGAAGCAGGAGTAGACGGGGGAGATTATGGTAGGGCCATATATGAAAGGGAGACGGGGAGCAAGAGCAGGAGTAGAAGTCCAATGCCAATGCCAACACCGATGCCCGCCAGTACTGGTCCGCCGTCCGACTATTATTATAGCGGGAATGGTCATGTCATAGACCCTCGCGCTGGAGCGTGCAACAGGAATGGCCATGGAATGTACCCTGGAGCCGCCGCATACGATGGGAATGGTTACGGAATGGATCCTCGTGCTGGAGCATACTACGACAAGCACACGCGCAAGCAAATAAAGAAGGAGGAGAAGCATATGCGCAAGGCAGCGAAGAAAGAGGGTAAATCACAGCGTAAAGCGCAGCATAAGGGTCTTTTGAGCGGTATGAGCAAGGTTGAGCGAAAAGTCAAGAAAGCGGATCTGCTAGAGCATTGGGCTACCCAACAGGCTATCTGGATCGTGATCATGCCTGCTGAGGAAGGTATGTCCTATGTTCCCAGTCTTCCTTGAAATTAATAGCTTCTTTCCCAGATGAGAAGATCAAAGATATCGAGATTGCGGAAGATCCAGCTAACGAGGAAAGGATCGACGAAGAAAGCTGGAAGCGAGTAATGGAATCGGAGAAACGGGAGATAGAGAAGCATGCAAATGAGAGGTATGAATTGGAGAGCTCGGATTCGGATTCGGAAGACTAAGTAGAGTAGTGTTATATTACTATAAGTATCACCAATCCGAGTGAGCGTCAATTCAAATCACAATTTGAGCGCTAATTCGCCGTTCTAGTTGGTCTTTACATGCTATGCTGGAAGGACACTTGTATATGTCGGATCCTTGTATCGCCGATCCTGCTTTGGCTTAGTTACTCCTTCCAATATCATCGACGTTCTCGTACATAATGACGAATTCGCTGAACAGCCTCCTGCACACCTTTACTTTGAACTCTCACCATGTCGGATAGTGATCTCGCCGATTCCTTGCCTTCAGGCTCTGCGAGAGGTACCAAAACAAAGCGACAGAGGCTTCAAAACAGCTGTGATAATTGTAAAAAACGCAAGAGTAGGTCGATTCTTAATTGCTGGGTCAATTATCCAACTCATCCTACTCGTGCTATGCAGTTCGATGTAAGTTGATTCCTTCACAATAGAACTGCGGACGACAGAATCTCCTAGGTGACAGTGCAGCTCGCGGAGGGACCGCATGCTCTCAATGTGTATCTTTAAATGTGATTTACTGTTGCGCCCTTTCAATGACGCCTTTCACTGAAAAAGATTTCAGGTTGAGTGTCTTCATACGGCAGAGAGAAAGGTACCTTCGTCCCTCAGTGCCAAGAGTTCCACTTAAGACCATTCCTGTAGAAAAGAGGTCCTCCCGCCGGGTGAGTTTACGCCGCGATTTGCTTTGCTGCCATTCATCGGTTTGCTCTCCAGCCGCTCCGCACAGTTAAAGAGCGCCAGCATTCAAGCTTTAACTGCTTCAATATTATCCTCGGTTCCTTACAGCATTCCGCAAGATGAAATGGAACTTCGAAGGATTCTCAAACAGCTAGCAAGTTACATTCGAACGCTCGAAAGTGAACTGGCCGCTTCACGGAAGTCAGACCTTGGTAACGACTATCGTTTGATCTTTTCGCACAAGTACTTACTTGAATGCGCAGGAACATCGGTTCATAGCAGAGAAGAAAGTTCAGAGCCAGCCACATCGAGGGAAGAATATGACGAAACCGATGAACTTTCTGAACAATTGAAACAACTTCATTTCAACCACTCTCATGAGCGATACCACGGGAAGCTATCGTATAGGCTCCAGTTCATTAAATCTGCTCTCGATACCGACCAACCATTCAATCAAGAGGCCATTCACATATGCAAGCGACCAATATTTTGGGAAATACAGCCCGTGCGTGACATTCGGAAATTCTCTTAATCTTTTCAACACTGACTTCCTTGCAGTGGCAATTCACCCGCGGACCTCGACTTGAACCACTCGTCTTTCCTCCGCAAGATCTCCTCGTCGAGCTTGTAGACATTTGGTTTGCAAAGAGTAATGTATGGTTTCGGTAGTCTCCTCAAAAACTGCGCATTAATCAATCTATTCTTTTCAGCCGTTTTTTCCCCTTCTACACCGCCCGCTGCTGGAGCAATCCATAGCTTCTGGTCTTCATTACCATGACCGGGATTTCGGCGAGGCTCTTTTGGCTATGTGCGCTCTTGCTTCTCGGCACTCGGATGACCCTCGAAACTGCTTGTACGGATCACAGCTTTCTGCAGGCTTTGTGTGGATGCACCAAGTGAACCCTGTCCCAGCTTCATTCACAGAGGTTCCATCACTTTTCCAGTTGCAGAAACTTGTCGTAAGAGTCCTAATAGCTTCATCGGTGCTTTTTTACGATATGATCTTATTGATAGCTCTATATCATGTTTATGCAAAGCACTTCTACGCCTTACTCCGGCTGGGTGTTGGCCGGGCTAGGTATTCGGTTACTTCAAGACGTAGGTGCTCACCGTAAACAGGCTTCTCCGCCCTCCATGTCCAGAGAGCTTTGGAAACGCGCATTCTGGATCCTTGTCTACATGGACTCAGCTTGGAGCGTTAACATGGGCCGACCACGCGCTATAACATCAGATAAGTGAGTTCTAGCTGGACGTTCTCCAAACAGTATGTTATATAATCCTCTCTCCAGTTACGACGTGGAATTCCCTGTGGAGGTTGACGATGTATATTGGGAACAGCCTGGTGAACTAGCCTTTAAACAACCTCCTGGAAAGCCTTGCCAATTGGCATATTGGATACAAATTCTGAAGCTCATCAGCATTTTAGAAAGTCTTCAACGTGCAATGGTAATGTTTTTTTCGTGTCGTATGGCACTCTATTTACGACATTTCGTTGGAATAAGAGGTTTGTCCGTTCTTCCTTGCGCAAGCCAGATCCGGATGTCTTGGCTCAAAGGCAACGAGCTCTGATTGAAATTGACAAGGCATTGGATAACTGGTTAGAGGCTACACCTGAGCACTGTATGTTATGCTCTCAATTCCAGGATAACCCGGCACTAACATATAATAAATCCAGTGAAATGGAATCCACATCGTCCGGACTCTTTGGTATTCGATCAATCAACATCGCTCTATCTCATGTACTTCTACCTGCGCATTGAGACTCATCGACATAGCATTACCCGGCCAGGTTCAACATTCTCCTCTTCGCTGGAAACATGTCTCAACGCAGCGCACTCCTGTGTACTTATTATGGAAGCACGTCGTAAACGCGAGTATGTTGTACTTGGACCACAAATGCTGGCAAGTCTATCCTATCCTGTTTCGAAATTGACCAGCTTAAAACTCCCCAGGCTGCAATTGCCAACTCTGCGATAATGCTTTTGATCAATATATGGAGATCTAAACAACTTAACGTGGAGATAGATATCGAGGCTGAGATGGTGGATGTTGTGAGATGTATGAACCAACTAGAGAGATTCGAAAAAAGGTGTGTTTTGCTCTTCTCGCATGGTCAACAAGTTCACTGAACTTCTTGCAGAATCCAGGTCGCAGGACGTTTATGGTGCGTAAATAAGCTTCAAATAGATTCGAGGAGCCATCCCTAAATTAATCCAATGCAGGGATACAGTTCTAAACATTATATCCATCAGCAACTTGACCGACGCCTACAATAATGCCAGAGAAACTTGCTCTACTGGTACAGAAGCAACAACGATTATCAACGTGGACCCAGATCTAGGAGCGGCTGCTTCATCTGCAATACCTCCCCCAAATCAAAGTTGCACATTGGAACAGTACTTGCAAGGTTACGGCTCTTCGCTTCCCAGCATCCAGGTGATACCCACAGATAAATCTATAGTTCCAACTGCCTTCGCAACTCCTGATTTGCAACATCTACTTTCTTTTGGCTCGAATTTACTTTCCATAAATGCGCCCTTCCTCTCAAGTTCGGCCTCTGACGCATGTTCTTCAGCATTACAGAGCGAGTTAGATGACGCACTACAGCCTTCTGGAACGTTAGATAACATGGACGTTAGGTGAGCATACGTTATACATACTTTCTCAAAATATTCAAATTCGTGTTCAACCCACAGTGGAGGGGATTGGGCACAATATATGACCAGTGTAGACGAGGTACTGAGGGCGTTACAACAGGCTTGAATCTTGATGCTATGTACTGCCGTAGCTCTAGTCGAAGTTGTATAGGTACGAAGCTGAAAATAATGTTAAGGCCTGTATCACACTGGTGAACATACGTGGATTTGACTGTTCTGGCAGCAGAAGACCTTCATGTTGAGATCACACGCCTCTTCCATTCCTGCTAGACAATGTAGTCTTACCAGAAACTAGGCGTGTTAAAATACCCATCATGGATTTGAGGTCGTGTCTCGAAAGTGGGTTTTCAATGCTCTCTTGTGGTCTCTACAGTCACTGGTGTATCATGGAAAGGGCTTGCGTACGGAGGTATTGCTGGTCTATTGCTGGCGCCTGATGAAGACGATATAATCCTGATTTTAGACTCGAACCAGTACCTTTTGCACGGTAGTGATGAGAGTCGATCACTCCGTCGGCAAGACTAATCATCAAAACTCACAGAAGCTACTGGCACGACTCTATCCTGATTTAACTTCAATCCTCTCGTTCTAAGTGTAATTCCAGTGAACAGAAAAGTGATTCAGCGGTGAAAGATAGTGTCTAGAATGAAATGAGGAGAACTTCGGTGTTTGTATTACATCGGAATACTTGAGATGCAGAGATTGCGTTGAAAGATAGCAGGCATAAATCATCGCGCGGGGACCCGTAGCTCCAGGCGAACTATTACCGAACCAAGTGTGGAAGTAGCATACATGAATACACAGATATTATGCAAGGTGCGACGGCAGGAGAATAAGATACAGAAAAATGTACAAAATAATTACTTGGGAACGTTATCTCGCGCCTGCTGCCTGATCTTCTTTCTGGTCAAGCGTGATAGACAATGAGAGTTAGGATAGAAGGTCATGAGAGTATAACTCACTCGTATGCGACTTTATCATTCCTGCGGTAATTGGGTAAGCTTTACGGCCGAGAGAAGAATCGTGCTGCACGTACTTGAACATGGTGTATGCCTCGCTTTGGGCAGGATCAAGAACGTTGGGGTCATTTAGAAGATCTTGAATACCGAGCAGAATCTGCATGTTGGGTAGAGGTTAGTTGGTTGTCTCAATTTCTTTAGAGCATTAAATATTAACCTGTTTGATCGTGATAGCCGGCTTCCAAGATTTTTCCTCGTCCAAAATCGATAAACAAACGGTTCCGGATGGGTAGACGTTGGGATGGAAGAGCGGTGGGGTGAATTTGCCTGGAATTTGAACGTCAGGCATTGACCGAAAGTTGGACATGGACACTTACATTTTGGTGGTTTTGATGGATAATCTAGAGCTTTTCAGGATATAATGTGGACAGGGAGATGTAACGAAGACCGACCCTCAGGAAATGTCATCAATAGCTTGAATAGCCCGCCCTCCCAAGGAGTCTGTAAAGCCACCAATCGAAAGTCAGCATAAACATCAGAGAAGAGATAACAAGCCATTGTTCAGAGCGTCACAGAGTGGGTCGTGAACGACGATTCTGGCAGTGTGGCATAAGAAAGTGGCAAGTTGAAGATTGCGCACGTACACCTGTCTTTCCGGGGATCCCGACTTCCCATTCCATAAGGTTCATGGAACCATCAGCGGCCTTTGCGGGTTTTGCAAAGAATCCCTGGCAAAAATTATGAGTGAGGAGTACGAAAAGTGAGCCAAATCCATTCATGAAGATCTGACGCGCTGCAGACACAACACAAAAAGTGGCATTTACGGTCGAACCAGAAAGATTTGGCCCGAAAAAGACACTCACAAATGGGTGATCCTTTCTCCATTGCTTGCGCTCTTCGGCTAGACGAGGTCTGCAGATTCCTGACATTGTTATGTGGATCAAGTGCGTTGAGATTAGAATGAAAAGGATGAAAGAGTGACGGCCAGTGTCACGATTAAGTAGGTCACATGCCTCTACCATTTAATTTAATTTATTAAAATTTAATGTCTTTCCTCGCCTCTTTTCCTGGTAAAACAGCAATCTATGTTGATATTCCCGCTCCGAGCACCAAAATTATCCTTGCTGGAGACCAGGCTTCCAGAACTTCAAACCCACCATCCACCTGCTCCTCGAAGACGGCCTACAAGTCTCAGTCGCGCACTCGCCATCGTGCGCTGATTACCGACCATGGATCGGCTGTTACTGGCTCCGTACAAGCTAACTTGCAGCTCATACATCTCATTAACGAAATAAGAGGAACAAAGAAGGACCCGGAAAAAGCTGCGCGGCGACAGAGAGTGGTACGACCACCATCTCTGATTGAGTACAACACTTCTAATTCCACTGTAGGAGGCACTGTTGAACCGGCAAGAATTTAGTGGCAAGAACCGAACATTTCATTTGACTAGTCTGGCAAATACACTTTTGCGTATGTCTTACGCTTCTCTCGTCCATTCCATTCCTTACCCTTCTCCAGTTGAACCAGGTCTACGTATTGACCTTGACCTCTACGCACTCTTCTGTCTAACGATACCACTTAACCAGCTTCTATTAGCTTTAACTTCGCTTGCTCTTGACAACAACGATTGGACAAATAGGGCGAAGATTGATTGTAATGCGAAGCGAGAATTGGATGTACGCGCCCACTTTTCAAAAACTATTGTAGAAGCTGACAGTGAGCAGTTGTCCAAAGCTCCTTATCTTGTCACAACGATCCAAGTCTTTGTTCTGCATCCTTCTTTTCAACCAAACAATATGCCTCTAGTGATCTTGGACCCTGCTGTTCGTGATCGACCTGCTCCTGCTGCAGCTAGTCACTGGAAGCTTTACTTTTCCGACATCGAGAATACTGGTGGCCTCGTTGACAGTGAGGGAAATGCTTTATCGCTTCCATGGCAAATATCCCGAACCGACGATGAGCAGCTGTCGCTCTTTGCTCTCATTGTCAATTCTTATAGCAAGCTTCGACATAGCTTTTGAACGTGGCTCCCTTGCGCCGCAATTCTCTGACATAAACCATCCACTGTCTCTATTGTGGGAGACCATGAAACGCATGATAGACCTCATCTTTTATGTACCGCCACAGGTTGAGGCTGCAGGGAGTATCATGATAGAGGCTCCCACATCTGCTCCTTCCGCTCCTTCCACAGAAGATAGTGAGGCATGCACCTCTACTGCCTCGACATCTGCTAGCTCGACCCACCCAATGGATGTTGATTCCCATGCTTGCAAGCCTGTCATCATCCTCTTTCGTCGAAAGCAAGCCATTGACTGACAGCCTCCCATCATCCTCTTCCACCGAAAGTGTGCCATCCACCGACAGCCTCCCATCGGCATCATCTTCCTTCATCCGTATGCGAGGCCTTACTATGGATTCTGACGGTGAGTCTGATGAGGAGGATGAGGAGGATGAGGAGGATGAATATCCCCGTCCTGACAGGCAGGCTCCGCTGACTGCTGCTGAAATCGAGATTGCTTTTTCTCGGGCTTCCAATGGCAAGCTCACTGGTGGGGAGAGAGTTGAGTCGGCAATGCTACTTTTTGGAATGGCAGGGAGTGAGTGTCTTTCTTTGATTTCAACAACCGTTTAGATGCTCATCTATATTTGCTTTACAGGCCACCTTCTTCCTCCAGGTGTTGATTCAGCATAGTTTTAATGTATTTTAGTCTTTTTGTGTATAATTCACCTCTCCGGTACGCCTCTCCCAAATGGTAATAGTAACAAGCTGCACACAAATAGTGTTCCATGTAAGTAAATGGTTTTTCCTGACATATGTATTAGTATTGTTTTCTTCGGAAGACATGTTGATTGAATTTCGGACTACTGCAGTCTGTTTCGCAAAACTACTTGATTCGTTTTCAAACACGATTAGGGCTCAGGTCACACGCCTCCATACATGATAAGATAAGTGGCTAGATGGAAACAGTAATATTAGGAGAAAGCATCGACGAGGAAAGTCTCGACGAGGTTTGGCTGGGGCTTGGCCCCGCGTGGGTGGGCAAACAGTGAATAACCAAGACCGGAACGTCTGATTGACGCTGTTTTACTTATAACTCGAGTCCAGAGAGAATTGCTGATGTACTTAGCGATATCCGGAAGAGATATAAGCCCCTATCGGCGTAATGACTCTCACCATGTCTTTTCCGAAATTTCATGTCTTTCCTAGCCTCTTTTCCTGACAGTGAAAAATCATTCCCTTATGTCGGTATATCACCTCCGACCAAGAAAATCATTCTAGCTGGCGACCACGCTACAAAAACTTCAGTGCCACCATCTACCTGTTCCTCGAAGACGGCGTACATATCTCAGTCACGCGCTCGTCATCGTGCGTTGATTACTGACCATGGATCCGCTATTACTGGCTCTATAGACGCTACTTTGCAACTCATACACTTGATTAGCGAAATAAGAGGAGCCAACAAGGACCTAGCAAAAGCTGAAACGGCGATAGAAAGTGGTATGTTCACCATCTCTGATTGAATGCATCACGTCTAATTCCACTGTATATATATTTAGGAAGCACTGTTGAACCGACTAGAATTTAGTGGAAAGAACAGAACATTTCATTTGACTAGTCTGCCAAATACACTTCTGCGTATGCTTTATGCATCTCTTGTTCATTCCATTCCTCACCCATCTCTCAGTGGAACCAAATCTACATCTTAGCCTAGACACTTACGCACTCTTTTGCCTCACAATACCATTCGATCAACTGCGAGCAGCTATGTTTGCGCTTGCTCTTGACAACGAAGATTGGGCGAAGAGGGCAAAGATCGATAAGAACGCAAAGCGAGAATTGGATGTAGCGCGCGCACTCTTTCTTTACCATCGTGGAAACTGACAGTGAACAGTTGTCGAAACCTCCTTATCATGTCACAACGATCCAAGTGTTTGTTTTGCATCCTTCTTTTCAGCCAAAGAGCATGCCCCTAATGATCTTGGACCCTGCTGCTCGTGGTCGAGGTTCAGCATTGTGTGCAGCTAGTGACTGGAAGCCCTACTTTCCCGAAGTCAGGAAGACTGGCGGCCTTGTTGACAGCCAGGGAAATGCTCTCTTGCTACCGTGGCAAACATCTCGCAACGATGACGAGCAGTTGTCACTCTTTGCTCTCATAGTCAATTCCTACAGCAAGCTTCAATCTGCTCGCAAACTCTCCTCGCTTGCGCCGCAATTCTCTATGGTCCATCCACTGTCTCTATTGTGGGAGGACACGAAACGCATGATGGAACTCATCTTTTATGAACCACCACAGGTCGAGGCTGCAGGGACCCGCTCAATGGATGTTTCCCAAGCTGAAAGCCTGGCATCATCCTCTTTCAGCGAAAGCCTCCCATCAGCATCATCTTCCTTCATCCGTATGCCAGTCCTTACTATGGATTCTGATGGTGACTCTGACAATGCTGATGATGAGATAGAGGATGGATATCCCTGCCCTGATACGCAGGCCCCGCTGACTGCTGCTGAAGTTGAGATTGCTCTTTCTCGGGCTTCCAATGGCAAGCTCACTGGCGATGAGAGAGTTGAATCGGCAATGCTGCTTTTTGGGATGGCAGGGAGTGAGTGTCTTTCTTTGATTTTGACAATCATTTAGATGCTCATCTGTATTTGTTTCGCAGACCATCTTCTTCTTCCAGATGTAGATTCAGCATAGTTTTTCAGTCTTTTTGCACACAGTATAACTGGTACTACGCCTCTCCCAAATGGTAATGGAAATAATCGCTGAATTTTTTCCCATACTTTGAAAGACACATAATGATATGTTGATTGAATTGCGGACTAGATAACAACGACTAATCAGGGCGTAGAGGCTCTATATATTTGGGACTCGAATATCCATAAATATGACAAATTACCACATCCGAATTTACCATGCAAGAGAAGGAAGAAGAGAAATTTCTATGTAGGCAAAACCATCGAGGAAGGAGGTACTCTTGGTTCCAATTTTTACGCAGTAGGTCCTCCATTTCCACCAAGTTGAGCTGGAGTCAATTGATCATAGATGGGGCAAAGCTGATCCCAATCCTCTGTTTAGAACATTTGATTCAGTATCAATGGATGCATAAAAATCGGCCAAAATCGTACCAGGGGTAGGGTTGCTAGCAGTTTCTTCCGCGTCCGTTCCCTGTGCAAACACAATTGCGAAACCACTATAAAGCAGTCTCAGAAGCAAGTATGGATCAGACATTAACCGAGACTCACGCTTCCAAATGGAAATCAATGTGGCTATATGCAGCAAGGCCGAGTTGTAAATTTTGAACCATCACAAACAGTTTATTTTACTTACCAGTGCAAGAACCCTTGTTTCAAGAGCCAGTTAGCAAGTTCTGAGAGACAAGCAAAAAAAATTTAAACTCACAAGGACCAGCGTTACTAGTAAAGAACCGAATCGTGACATTGTCCCCTGGCATACCAGTGTCGACAACATCTCGCTGCACAGGATTCACAAAGTTATCAACATCGCTTCCAGCGGATCGGATAACAGAGAATGCTTGCTATATGGACGTGAGCACAAAAGAACAAAAATCAATCCCGTGTAAGACGTACTCCGTGAAGATGGAACGGATGCTAGAGATTCATGTCAGTGAGTGATTCTGTGATAGTTTCAAGTTTACTAACCGGACCACCATGTTGAAAGACGAAGCTCGTATTGAAGGTGAGTTGAATTGACGCGTTCAAAGGCAATTCGTAAACCGATCCGGTGGGGAGGAGAGCATCTGCGGTTGAGATATGTGAATATTAACAGACGAGGAGCGTGGTGGTCTTTACATACTTGCTGGCTGAGCCCCGCTTACAATTTGAAGTAAGACAGGGACGGAAGGCGGGTGGAACTGAACTCCGTTTATGAAGAAGAAATTTCCCAACTCCGGAGTCCCGACTTCCTGCAAAGAGTATGGGCGACAAAGTATCGAGAACTCTCAGGGAAATTGACCTACCCAGAACAACTGCAAGTTCATGGCCACGTCAACGTCATCTATGGTCGGTCCACCAGGCTAGAATCAGTGTTAGTCACATATGATAACGACCTGTTAATAAATGGAACTTACTGGTGTGGGATTTACAAGAGGCTGCACTGGGTCAGTCAAGATAAATGAGGAACAATGTCTTGCTCTTACATGAAGGTCGGTTTCAAGCAACTGTCTGCCTGGTACCGTCTGGTTTTGCGTAGGCTCTGCATCGGGTGCACCGACGTAACGGAGAATGGCACTGTTGATGCCCCCATCGAAGAAATTCTTCGCAGCTCCTGCGACGTCGTTGACCTTGATCCCTGTAGTAATGGATATTAACCCCATGTGGACTGGATGGACTGAAATCATACATACAATAGTTATCAACAGTTTGGTTTGCGGTGAGCACGAAGGAGTATCGCTGAGCGACAAGGATTTGGAATCCATCTGCTACAACAGGTTCAGTTTCGATCCCATCAGCTTCGATGACCTTGATTCAAACTCGTTAGTATCTTCCAGAGAACAAAGTGTCTACTACATACGAGCATTGGATGGAAATCGATTGAAACGTTCATGGGGTTGTCACATCCAGAGTGGATCGTACGCATGCGGTAACTTCAAGTCACAGGATGTTCAGTATTGAAAAAGTGAAAACTGTGTTCGGAGCTCACCGTAAGCCCTGCTGAACAGTAATCACGGCCAAGGGAGTAGGCTCTGTACTGAACCAGCTTCGCCCTGAAGTTTATTTATTTATTTCAGCCCTTTGTTACCGTCATGATCAGATAGATTAGCTTTACCTAGACCGTTGATGAGTGTCGCATTTGGAGTCCTGAACAAGGATTAAGAAAGCTATGAAAACAGAGACTGTGATGACGACTCACGTGGAACCTGCCACCATCTGCGGGGCAAGATCATCTGCAAACACATCTTGTAAAAGAGCACTTTGTTGAAAGAATTAATCCTTACGGTACCTGCCAAATCGTTCATTAAAAAAATGTACAAACATAACGAGAATAGGCTTACAATAATGAGAGTACGATGACAGTGCCATCTGAAGGAAATCATTAGATCTCTGATTCGGAAGATGAACAAAGCAAACCTAACCATCGTCGACATCGTACAAATCGGCAAGGGGATCGTCTGGGTCATAGATAATCAAAGCCCCAGTCAATTGGTCGCAGTACTGAGTAGCTGTCACGGAGATTTATTCAAGTTCAGGATCGTACAGCGTAGAGGGAAATTTACCTAAATGCGAATGATACTGAAGATTTTTCAAAGTTAAAAGCTTGATGAATAAGCAAAGCTGGAAAGACATACCCAGAATGTACCGGCTTGATCAGGTACAGAGAATTCGTACAGGAAAGAGTTGTTGGCCGCGATCGGGCATTGGTTCACGAAAGCACTGCGATTTCCGAGAAACTGATAAGTAATTGTGGAATGAAAATATTGTGGCTGGTTACATACGGTCTATAAAATTCATGAGTAACTAGAGACTCGGAAATCATATCAGAATTCACATACCCGTCAGCCCAGTTGCTGTGCTCCTGGAAGATTCCGTGCCAATGCTACACCGATAAAAAGTGAAAAGCTGAAAACCCCTGGTATGAGGGCTATACGCACAATAGAGGTACTCAAGAGCATACTACCGTTGTTGAGCTCATTCTGCAAGTTAATTTGGAAGGTATCGCCCTGTCAGTTTATCATGTTAGCGTTGTTTCTTGGTGGACGCGCTGGAGCATAAATACCTTCATTCCTGAGATGATAGGGCCAGGGAGAGTACCTCCAGCGGTAACAAAAGAACGATTGAAACCGTCAGGCTGAGCGAATGCATTCTTGATGACCAAGTCTGTGACTGGGCCGATGGAGGCTAATGCCTGCCACCGAAGAGTGTGAGTGTGAGCAGAATATGGACCGGGCGAAACATTGTAAAAACCAAGGAGGACTGGTCTATAGTCTTTCGAGGAATGGAACAGCTTAAATATCTTTTCCACTCAGCTTACGTGAGTGGAAAAAAAAATCATACATGGTCTCTTCAAAGGTCGGGATGCTATACGATGTAATAGGTGTGAACGGACTTACTGGTTCAGTCGAAGCGAATGGATGCGGGAGGTTCCCATTTCTAAACTGCTCCCACAGATTTCTGCATAAAGAAAGCGTTCAGCGCGTACCTATGAGAATTTTCACATCGCGCTGATGAAGAAGCAAGACGCAATTGGCTAGGCGTCGCGGTACCGGTACAAGTGATTGAAGGAAATGCCTCAGTTCTAAATTCGTCCCAAAAACGATTGGCAAGATCATCACAACTTCCCCACGCACATTCTAAAGTCCGTGGTCAATGCTCCTCATACCTTTCGAGATTAAACATATTGCCAACCGGACCCGGCCTATTCTGAGAAGGACTGATCTGTGGGATATCAGGGGATATCCTCAGATATCCTCGGGACCGGGAGGTAGACCCAATGGAAGGCGCTGAATTCGCATTATTGGCTCCTTATACTGGAGTCTCCTTGGAGATCGCGCGCGGTCTTGGCTCGGTGTTATACATACACATCAAGCTGCGTAGCTCAAAGAATGGATGTGATTTGTTGGCGGAGAACTGAGATGGATGGAAGTGCCGCGTGAAGGCGGCTTGAGGCGGTTCAATTAACTTGACATGGTGTGAATGAGGATAACGGACAACTAGAAGTGAGGAAGGAGGTCA
The DNA here is from genome assembly GCA_009733575.1 of Gymnopus androsaceus JB14. NCBI lineage: Eukaryota > Fungi > Basidiomycota > Agaricomycetes > Agaricales > Omphalotaceae > Gymnopus > Gymnopus androsaceus. The sequence goes on from ML769387.1 coordinate 198,290, forward strand.
TTCATAGGATCCAGATAGACTAAACAAGAGTAAAAGCAAGAAGCATAATCTCCTGGCGTCCAACTCAAATAAATCGTTCCTCCTTCCTTCTACGCCAGTCTACTTCAGTTATAGCCGTCCCCGGGCCTTCCTGACCGCTTCGATACATTGCCTGAAGAAGTCTTCTATACAGGAACGGTCATCAATCATTGAATATTCATAATTTCGTTGTCAGACGATGAGATCAATGTATTTGGGACCACTTACTTTACCTTTTTGAGACTGTTTCAAGCGAGCGTTGACAGTCACTGAGAACATCATTAGTTATAGTATATATATATCCAAGTAGACGCATGGGTTCTAAAAAAACCTAGGCCGTTTCGAATTAATAGAGAGCTGTGTTAAACAAATTTTTTGAAGCGGCCTAGGTTTTTTTAAACGGCTGTCAACTGGCTCGCTGGGAAAATCCAGTATGCATGACGGGTCTAGGAGAAACGAGATGGATAGCTAAACGTTTCAATGTTCAACCGCTGTTCTTTCTATGGTCTTTTCAACACGCTGCTGCGCAAAATTATTAAACCTTCCGGGATTTGAACAACGCTGCAACACTTTGGCGTTAGAGCTAAAGCCAGGGAGATAATTCTTGTACCACAGCTTGGTGCAAATCAGAGTACTTGCACTTTTGGAGTTTCAGACAGAAAGAATAATTCTCCGAAATATCATTCCGACAACGAGCAACAACGTACAGAAGATGACTAGATCAACAGCTTCTCGATTTCCAATTTCACCCTGTTGATTTGGCTGGATAGCTCCCTAGAATCACCTGTGGTAATACTCACAGCGATTACAGGCCGCGTAACGTTGCAAGCACGACCTAGAGCTGCTTTCGAAGGAAGGAACACGTAGGGAACGTTCTGAAAGTAGGAATTGAATTCAGTGATTATTTCGGCAGCATCAGCATGAGAGGCGCACCTTTTCTTCACAGAGAAGGGGAAGATGAAGGAGGATTTCAAGAGGCTCGGTGTCAGCAGTGAGGATGATGAATTCAGCAACACCTCGGTTGAGAGTCTTGGTAGCTACATTTTTTTTTGTTATTAACATTAAAAAAGACGCAGAGAGCGTACGCACCTTCGTTCGCACCCTTTTTCAGTTGCTTGTACTGCACCGCCTGCTGCGTAAGGTCAAGGATCTGAATTCCGAAACTAATCTCAGTTCAATTCGTCTTTGGAAATACACATTCAACACACCGTATTCGTCAATTTGGCATCCGCGAGGGGGAAAGCTCTTGATTGTTCTTCTTCGGCCATTATGTAGGTAGTAGGTAGACCTCACGTATAATGATCCTTGGTCGAAGTAGAAAAAAAGTTGAAAAGTTGAAAAAAAACAGACGCTGGAAATTTTGAAAAGGGTGGGAAGCCGAAACGTCGTCGATCGGGCGCTTGATGTGATCAAAGCTGTAGTTCACGAGTACTTCTTCTCTCCTCTAATGTCTCTTACTCTGAACTTCAGCTACGGCAGTAACATGTGGCGAAATCAGATGGAACGAAGATGCCCAGACTCTAAATTCATTGGCGTCGGAGTTCTGAAGAACTGGTACGAAGGTGGCATCTACTTACTATAGTTTTTTGCTCAAGCGTTCTCTAGGCGTTGGTTCATCAACACAAGAGGCGTGGCTAATATCGTTCGTTCAGCAGAAGAAAATGGTGATCTAGTCTATGGATTTGTGATTTCTTACTGCTTGATCGCCCTCGCTGTTGACTAACTAATTTCCAACATGTCCGTCCTTAGATATACACGCTCAATGCACATGATGAAGCTGTTCTCGATACTTATGAAGGCTCTCCCAATATTTATCAAAAAGTGAAGGGAATGACAGTTGAACTTCTTCGCAGCAAGGAGGCCCCAACTGCAGAAGTCAACGAGGAGTCGACAGTGGATACGCTGGTGTATATAGACCAGAAAGATGTGACAGACGGAAATATAAGGGCGGAGTACATCTCTCGAATACACCGAGCGATGGAAGACGGTATACGAGAAGGAATACCTACCGGGTATTTTGACAGATATTTCAAACCTTTTGTACCATCATAGAGGTTGTAATATACTCATATATTAGAGCTGCCCTACTTTATTTACAGTGTTCATACAAAGCTGCCTAGCGGGGGGAATTTATCATTTGTGAAACTGGATAGATCGGGGAAGAGCATGGCAGTCTCCAGGTCCAATTGTTCCGCAAAATTGCTGGCAATTATAAACGCATCTGCGAAAATGGGTAAGCGGGAGTGGAAGCTGATATCAACCTCAATACGACTCACAGATTTGGACTAGTACGGAGACTCCTACAATGCAAACCGACGCGCCCTGCACGAGAGACCACCCCGGTGTGCAAAATTCGACTATCATATGGTTTGAGGATCCATTTGTGCATCGATCGACAATCGCATCGCTGACGGGTCGAAAGGTCAAGACTAAAGTAAAGGCCAAAGCAACAAGTAGTAGGATACAATGACTAGCGATCATCTTTGAGTAGATGAAGGTCAGGCCAGTACGTTTGGAGATCCCCACGGCGATACTAGAGTAGATGCAAGAAAAACATTGGTTTGAATAAATGATCATTCCAAAAGGGAAACCTACCCAACGACGGAAAGAAGAACGAGGAGGGAAAGTACGATTGTCCTGGTGAATAGTAGCACCTTATCCTCCAAAGGAAGAGGGTGACTAGCTTTGTAAATAACCAGATTAAGAATCCACCGATGAAAAACAGTACAGGAATCACACACCTAGCACTAATATTTCTAACCAGCCAATGACTGCACCAGTGATGCCGAGCACGAAACTAAGAAGGCAGAGAATCCAGACACCCGCCCCCAATGCAAGACATCCCAAGAATTTACGAGCCTGAATCAAAACCATTGTCAAGCAGAAAAAGCTCTACCTGTAGAGCGAGTTGAAAAGTAGAATATGAGCAGAAAGAGAAAGTAAGGTAAAGGATTCAATCCTTGGCGTCCTTGATCAGCCAAGAGCGCATACTTATATATACCGCGATGAAATCCGATACGCGGAGAATTTCACAGGTTGGAAAGGGCCAATTCTTTCGTTGTCAGGTTGAGAAAATTGAGGAAAGATTAGCGAGGATTGCCCTGAACCTACTGGCGGTCACTTGCGCACGAACCGTCGGCATAACACTTTTCTGGGCATGGGCAACGAAGTGGAGCCCAAATTATTAGAGCACTCCGACTCCGAAGTTATAAATCGTATTAGAGTGTGATGTAATAGTTATTCCAAGTGAACAGGGAACAGAAAGTAGAATTGAAGAGAGGCAAGAGAACGGGATGCAGGCGCCTACAGCTGCTTACCAATCAACGCGCTTGGAACGCGCGTCCAGTCGCGGAAGACCTCTACTTCTAACCATGAACTCTCTCACAAATCGATTCTCTACGACTGGCCCTCTCAGCGAGCTCAAAAGAGCTCAAGCTCTCGTTGAAAACGAAGAATTTTCCGACTCTGCTTGGGGATCTGAAGCAGGGTTCGGCAGTTTGGCAAAAGGTGTCCCAAACTTTACTGTGCCCTCTGTCCCAGACGTCAGTACGATTCTGTTCAAAATACGAATCATCCATTGATTAATTACTTGCAGCCTTCTGCTTTCTTGAGACTCCACACCGATGACCACGCCGACCCCAATTGCCGAATCAAGATTCAGCACGGAACAACGACTCTCGCTTTTAGATTCCAGGGAGGCGTTATTGTGGCAGTAGATTCAAGAGCTACAGCAGGAAGCTATGTTGGTGCGCTTATGTCCAATGACCAAGTTTTCCCAATCTCATTGTATCTAATCAGCCTCTGGAACGGTGAAGAAGGTCATTGAAATCAACCCGTATCTGCTCGGTACTATGGCTGGAGGTGCTGCCGACTGTCAGTACTGGGAAACATATCTTGGAATCCACTGTCGACTTCACGAACTGCGGAACCACGAACGTATTTCGGTATCAGCAGCAAGCAAGTACTTGAGCAACTTGGTGTACAGCTACAAGGGCATGGGTCTTAGTATGGTCAGTTGGGGCAGTCCGATTCTTGAACATTGCTGACCTTTGTCCAGGGAACAATGATTTGCGGTTGGGACAAGACAGTCAGTTGGATTTAATTATACACAATTTTTTCTTCTAACCTACCTTCCAAACTAGGGTCCTGCCGTCTTTTACGTCGATTCTGATGGTACTCGCCTGAAGGGCGACCTCTTCTCTGTTGGTTCAGGAAGTACTTTTGCGTATGGTGTCCTCGACCAAGGATACAGATGGGACCTCACTGATGAAGAAGCGCAAGAGCTAGGTCGACGAAGCATCTACTGCTGCAGGACACCGAGATGCCTTCTCTGGCTAACTCTTGTAACCTTTTCCATGTCAAGGAAGATGGCTGGAAATTCATCGGTGTGTATTTCCTTCAGTCCCTCGTTCTCTGCCTTACGTTCCACAGGCAACTACGACATTTCCAAACTTCACTACGATGGTCCTGGCGAGACTCCTGGTGCTGGATACGGATACGATGTTCGTATTGAAAGAAGTACTGCTGCTCCTGTTGCTGTTCAAGCTTAGGTTATCATTTCTGGATTGTGTAAAGTCAATGAAAACTATATTTTGTATCTTCACATTGGCTGATCCCTTCTACCGGAGCTACGAACAGAGTATGTTCCATATACGGCCCAATACTGAATCAGACTCTTCTTCTATTACGCACTCGTCCTCGTAGCGATCTACGAGTAAGCGTTCCTTCTCAAAAAAATTAATATCTTCAGGTCTTCGCCACTGGAAAGATTTAAGAATGACGACCTATTCTCTGAGAAAGACTCTTACCTGCGTTCCACGATAGAATTTCCAGAACACAAATAATACTGGGAGGATACCTATCATCGTATAGGAAAAGAAGAACGAAGGAATGTCCCATTTTCCGGGTAAGAACACAGTGTAGCCACCGACAAACGCCATGATTATAGTGCCCGTGAATCCGTAGTATCTATTTCTTGATGAGCAGCGATTTGCGTTTGCTAAGAGAGAACGTACGCGCAAAATGGTTGCCAGAATGACTTGTGTGGCAAGCTGTCGCGGGAAATTCCTTGGACTTTTAATGCCTTGAAATGCAGCTGAGATAACGAGAATCAAGGGAGTGAAGCCTGCTTGCCTTGTAGAATCTCATGTAGGTGAAGCAAATGATAGCATAGTTTAACAATTGAGAAGCTGTGACCAGATTGACAAACCTATCGGATACATTAGCTTGTCTAAGTGGATATCACAGCGGCGAACGCAGAAAGAACATACCACTCCAAAACAACAGCCGAATTATTCGAAACCTGTAGAAAAGCTTTCAAGAAAACTTGGCATAAGAGAAACCCTGGATGGATATTTTACTACTCACAGAGAAGCGACATGGCCAAGGTCACAATAACGCAATATACTGGTACGCCATTCCTGCTACATCTTTTAAAGATTGCAGGAGCCTTTCCCTCCAGCGCCAATCCAGTATAGTGTTCTGCTCGCGTTATACACATAGCTATTCCCCGCAGAAAAAATCGAGGTCAGTACCAGCGCGTTGACGATGTGCGGTAGTACAGGTATTTTTAGCCGTTGCATCGCGATGACATAGCGGTGAGGAACCTGCGCCTGGACGAGCATCGGAAAGCGCTGCGAGGAGGTTTGGGTCTGAATAAGACACGACGATGACCGACACAGAGGGAACCCATGACGAAAAAGGTTGTGAGGCGATAGAAAACACTGTTGAATGCGCGAGGGAGGATTTTTCGCGGGTTCTGTACTTCTCCAGCGGCTATGGACACCATGTCTGGACCAGCTATGGTGAACGAAGCCTGGATGAAGCAAGCAAGGAAACCCACGAAGCTGCCCAGCGACCCAGGTGTAGATGTATTCGGCAAAAGGTGTACCTTCGACTTTTGAGGCTGTAGTGCCAATTGATAGGTTAGGTAATGGCGAAAATTAGGATAAGCCGACCTACGATTCCAAAAACGAAACCCATAGGCATCATGAATCGGATTTCCACCCACCATAGTAACGAAGGTGAAAAAGATGAGACCTACGGCGAGAATGACCTTTCCAGATGCAAACCAGAACTCGGATTCTGTAAATTGGTCACCAGCTATTCGCTCAATAAAAGAAAAGGTACAGACCTCCAAAATACCTCACAGTCCAGAGATTCAGTGCTCTAGATAAAAAATTAAGAGCACTTCCCATTCGAGAGTTCAAAGACGTACAGATAACACACCAGCACGAAACAGATGGCAGCAACTAACGGTATTTTGTCTGTCCAGAATTGAAGGACGAGATTAAAGGCCGTTACTTCGAATGGAATCAGCATCGTCTCAAAGACGAAGAAGTTTATTCCAGCGCAAAATCCGAGAGCAGGATCGACAAAATGATCAGCAAATCGGACCTAGTGCAGGATGTTGGGAGCCTGGGTATCATGGAAAAAATACGAGAAGATATACACGTACGAATGGAGAAGAGATGGGGATCCAAGTAACCATCTCAGCTGAAATGTGAAGATTATGAATGCTTGCTCAAGATGGATAGATCAGACTTACAAAGACAGTTATTGATAGCGAGGATAAATGTCGACCACAATGTGAATGCGATGAAGAGACTGGCTACAAGTCCCATAAGGACTAGAGTTTCTGTAACTGTGACTATACTTGCCTGGTCCTCCTTGTGTCAAAGCCGAACCTTTATTGCGAGTTCATTCAATAAAAGCTTGAACGGAGAAAAATTCGTGGGTAACTCACCTATCTGCACAAAGAGCGCAGTCCCTAATTGCGAACATGTAGGTAAGCTTGGATATGCAAGCTAGGTAGTTACAGGCGTATACCTATAGTTCCTAGAATAGCACAATTGATTTTCGCTTTCGGACTGCATAAAGAGACTCCAAACCTCCAATGGCCATGAGCTGGATGTGCCTATTCTGTGAAAAATGAGGAAAAGTGCCTAACTTGTCACTGGAGAAACTTTTACCTTGAGTTTCCTGATACACATATCGTCAGTCTGTATTCGAGGCTGTTTACAAGAGAGTACCTCTGAGTGTGGTCGTACGAGTCGACGCTACTCGCATCCAACTCATCGAGGACTTTGTCCTCAGATTTCTCGTAATTTTGGCTCGTCGACCGGTTCATAGTAAGAAAAGAAACCAGAATGGTATGTATAGACTTAGATTCGTGTTGCTATCGGTTCTGATTCTTCTGACTGGAAGCATCAAGAGGCGTGCGGGATCGCAATCCCGCGGCCGGACATGTATGCCCTCCCGGACCGATGACGTAATTCCCTTTTTCAGTGGGTCAAAGCTGACATTTGTCATCTTATGGTACTTTCGTTTGGAACACTGAGTGCATATTTTGTTTAAAAAAATCACATCGTTGGATTCGGAGACTAATAAAATGGGTACCCTCTACACCAAAGTATTTAAATCTTCGATAGTTATAAGAGACGGAACCGGTACCTAGGTACCCCGAATTCTTCCAGGCATGATTAATCATGATGTCAAAATTTCGCAGCCGCACGCCTCTTGGGAAGCATGAAGCATTTAGAGACATACCGGAACACGGTGAGCCGCTTCATATAAATGAATAATGATTCATCGATACTATTTCCCATTCCGCATCCTTCGCAGAAGCTTGTACACCTCGTCCAAGATGTCGTCTCTCACATTCTCTCTCAACGATGGAAATTCTATTCCCTGGCTTGGCTTCGGAACTGGAACGGCTCTTTATAGTACGTTATTTCACTCAAGTCCCACTGCTTTGTAGTTATCTTTTGCTAGGCAAGGACGCTGCAGCCGCAGTCAAATCAGCTATTGAGACTGGAGTGACACACCTGGATGGTGCCCAGCTCTACCGTAACGAAGAAAGTCTTGGAGATGGTGTTAAGCAATCTGGGATTGCACGTGAAAAAGTCTTCATTACCACCAAGCTTGCCGAAACCCCAGACGGTGCTATCAAGAGTACATTGGAGACATCGCTGAAGAAGCTTGGAGTGGATTATGTCGATCTTTTCCTCATCCATTCTCCTGCTGTCGCTATGAAAGAAGGAAAATTGAAGCAATGGTGGAAGGAAATGGAGCAAATCAAGAAGGAAGGATTAGCCAAGGTACTTAGTTCCTCGCTGTGTGCGTCATGTAAATCTCAACCTTCAATAGTCTATCGGTGTCAGCAACTTCACCGTCGAGCACTTGCAAATCGTCTTGGAAGATGCTACTGTTGTTCCTGCCGTTAACCAGGTTCGATGTCATCGCACTACTAATTTTAATTATCACAACTTTTATTTTAGATTGAGCTTCATCCATACGTCTGGGACACTGCTTCGCAAATCTACAGTTTCTGTAAAGAGAAGGGCATCCTGATTGAAAGCTACGGTGGTCTCTCTCCCATTACCGCGCTGCTGGTGGGCCCGTCGATCCTGTCCTTGCCAGTGCCTCGGAGAGATTGTCCAAGGAGTCCGGTACTTCCGTGTCTAGTGGTCAAGTCCTTTCAAAATGGCTTATTCAAAAGGGAGTTGTTGTTGTTACGTGCGTATCTTAGTCTTTGCATTTCTCGCTTCGCATCCGAGCTGATTTCTTAATTCGCAGGACCTCGTCGAAAGTCAGCCGAATCAAAGAGGCGCTTTCTACTGCGTCTCTCCCTGATCTCACGTCTGATGAAATCATTGCGATAGAAACTGAAGGCTCCAAATTGCACAAGCGATTCTTCATGAAGCATGTTTTCAATGATGAATAAATAAGCAAGTATAGGAGTAGAAAGAAAAGAGAAGAATACATTTATATGTTCTTGGTCAATCTTGAGTGCTACTGACTCGAAATTGCCCACTGTTAGCCGCACATATGCGGTATATCTCCTCACCTCAGATACCTATAGCATTTTATCAGTTTAGCCCGGTGAAGGTATACAGCACGCGTGCTTCAAACTGTATTATTCACTACTTCGATGTCCTCGCGAGCCGGCCCCACACCGCCGCTGCGACACGGACAGGACAGTCATCCATGGACGATCCGAGTTCAGTTCGAGATCGTACTATATGCTCTCATAAAATATGTCTCCCACAATCTTTCTCGATGAGTCGCCGATGCTGGTTGGGATATGGTGAGTGGGGCAAGTTAGCATTGCTGGGCTAAGATGCTCAAACTATGAAGAAAGCGCCGAAACCTTGGGGATAAAGTAATCTCTAATTGCCTCCAATCTAATCGCCCTCCAATCATCCAATCTACTCGCTCCTGCTTCTTCTGTCTGATTCAGCTCCGTAAACAGCCCGCAGCTCATCATTGTTCCGCAATGATGCCGAGATATTGAGTGGGAGAAGATTGAGTGACACGGAGCGGAGAAACAAACGTCAAGAGGGTATCTTGCACATATTAGAAATGGCGACAGATTGGCCGTTCCTGAGAAATCCGATTGCTCGGTGTATACCAGTTAAGGCGGTCCTTAACGAGCGCCTTTTATCCTAATTCTATATATATTCATGCTTCGCAGAAGTTTGTACACCTCGTTCAAGATGTCGTCTCTCACATTCTCTCTCAACGATGGAAATTCTATTCCCTGGCTTGGCTTTGGAACCGGAACGGCTTTTTATAGTACGTTATTCGCTCGAATTTCACTTGTTTGTAGTCATTTTTTGCTAGCAAAGGACGCTACAACCGCAGTCAAATCAGCTATTGAAGCTGGAGTCACTCACCTGGATGGTGCCCAGCTCTATCATAACGAACAAAGTCTTGGAAATGGTGTTAAACAATCTGGGATTGCACGTGAAAAAGTCTTCATTACCACCAAGCTTGCCGAAACCCCAGATGGTACTATCAAGAGTACATTGGAGACATCGCTGAAAAAGCTAGGAGTGGATTATGTCGATCTGTTCCTCATCCATTCTCCTGCTGTCGCTATGAAAGAAGGAAAATTGAAGCAATGGTGGAAGGAAATGGAGCAACTCAAGAAGGAAGGATTAGCCAAGGTACTTACTTCTTCGTTGTGCGCGTCATGTAAATCTCAACCGCCAGTAGTCCATCGGTGTCAGCAACTTCACCGTCGAGCACTTGCAAATCGTCTTGGAAGATGCTACTGTTGTTCCTGCTGTTAACCAGGTTTGATGTCAACGCGCTACCAGTTTCAATTATTCTCACTTTCACTTCTAGATCGAACTCCATCCATACGTCTGGGACACTGCCTCGCAAATCTACAGTTTCTGTAGAGAGAAAGGTATTGTGGTCGAGTCATATGGGGCTCTCACGCCCATTTTCCGTGCGGCTGGCGGACCCCTTGATCCTGTCCTTGTCAGTGCTTCGGAGAGGTTGTCCAAGGAGTCCGGTATTTCCGTGTCTAGTGGTCAAGTCCTTTTTAAATGGCTAATCCAAAAGGGAGTTGTTGTTGTTACGTGCGTCTTTTTGTCTTTGCATTTCTCGCTTCGCATCCGAGCTGATTTCTTAATTCGCAGGACTTCGTCGAAAGTCAGCCGAATCAAAGAGGCGCTTTCTACTGCGTCTCTCCCTGATCTCACGTCGGACGAGATCGTTGCGATAGAAACTGAAGGCTCCAAGTTGCACAAATCAGCTCTCATGTATTATGTTAAGCAAGTACAAGAGCATAAGGAATAGAGAAGAATAAATGTATATGTCCCTAATCCTGAGGGTTACTTACTTACCGTTAGCCGCATATATGCGGTATATCTTATCATCTCGGATAGCGAGCTATTCCCTTGCTGAACAATAGCCTTTTGGTTTACTTCGGAGAGCATATAGCGAGACCTCATTACCACATGCGTCCAACTTCATTATTCACTACGTCGATGACCGCTGCGTCACGGACAGTTTTTCGTGAACGATCCAAGCTCAATCCGAGATCGTAGGTACTTAATGTCTAATCTCGATGAAATTTCGAAACTATACAACATGTCTCCTAAACTTCTTCTCAATGACGGTGCTTACATTCCTTGACTGAGGTTCGGTTTGGGCCCAGCATTGCTGGGTCAAGATGCTGCAGCCTCAGTCGAACTAGCCATAGAAAACGGAATCACATACCTTGATTGTGCTCAGCGTCGAAAAGGGATAAAATAATCTGGAATTGCGCGCGAGCAGCTTGTTAAACCCTTCCAGGAGATGCTACAATCAAGACCACATTGGAGATGTCGCTGAAGAGACTTAGAGTGGATTATGTCAATATGTCATACACTCTCCTGCTGTCGCTATGAAGGAAGGAAAGCTGAAGCACTGGTGGAAGGAAATGGAGCAGGTCAAGAAGGAAGGATTAGCCAAGGTATTTACATTGAATGTACGAATCTCTGTGAATCTCACTGAACCATCTTTAATAGTCTATTGGTGTCAGCAACTTCACGGTCGATCATTTGCAAGTCATTCTTGAAGATGCTGCTGTTATTCCTGCTGTTAACCAGGTCTGGTCTCATCGTACAACGAGTCTTAGTTGCCAGGCTAACTTAACTTTAATTTTAGATCGAACTTCATCCGTACGTTTGGGACACTGCTTCGGAGGTCTACAGCTTTTGTAAACAGAACGGTATTGTTGTTGCATCTTTTGGTGGCCTTTCGCGCATCGTCCGAGGGCTTGGCGGACCCGTAGATCCTGTTCTTGCCAGTGCCTCGGAGAGGCTATTGAAGGAATCCGGTACTAGAGTGTCTCCTAGTCAGGTCCTTTCCAAATGGTTTATCCCAAAGGGAGTTGTGGGCATTACGTGCGTCATCCAGATTTTTCACGCCCTCTATTCCCTGTCCAAATCTATAACTTTCAGGACCTCGTCGAAAGCTAGCCCGATCAAGGAGGCGCTTTCTAACGCGTCTCTCCCCAATCTGACGACAAAATTGCTGAGATTGAAACTGAAGGGTCCAAGTCGCATTATCGTTTCTTTTTGAGGCATATATACAATGAAGAGTGAAGAACTCATAGATTATTATGATATACCGTTTACGCCGTGAGGCGATATAGATAAGATACATATATCTATCAATGTAAATCAGAAAGATTCGTTAAGTCTATGTACGAATGCTAACACAAGCTCAATCATCAGGTATCCCTTCACCCTCGGTCCTTAGTTGCTCATTAAAACCGTGAGTTCTTTGGTTCTGAGTTCTCCCACTTCGGGTCCCAATCCTCCCAACCCGACCCCTCTTGAGTATCAAGAAAATCTTTCATAAACCACTGTGAATAGCATCAGAAACTGATAATCTAACACTCAGAAAACACAAACCTCAACCATATTGTCCATCTCCTCTTCCATGCTTACTTTCGGTGAGTAGCCCAGTGCTTCTTTAGCTTTAGATATGTCGTACCAGCGAGAAGTAGTAGCCATCACAATTCCTTGTCTCGAAGTCTTGACTGGCTCTCCAGTTATCCGACCTCCAATATCCTTGGCAGTAACAATGGCGAGTGCAAGCCAACGTGAGATGACAACAGGTTCCTTCTTAGCCCTCTTTCCCGGAAAATACTTATCAAAACGGTCCCAAATACCGTGTAGGAAGGTATAATGCGGCCAAGGTTCACCATTTGTAATGAAGAAAGCTTGCCACTGGATGTTTGGGATTCAGGGGCGATGCCAGATAGTCAGCGGCCAAGATATGAGCATCCGCTAGGTTCTGAACAGAAGTGAAATCAACCAGGGATTTATTGTCTCCGATTTGATACCCCGTCTTTCCTTCTTGGTACTGCTTATACAAGTTGAGCAGCAAAGCAGGCGGACGAGAATCACGAAGAAGACCAGCTCTTGCTCGTAATGAAAATCAGCTGGAAAGCAAATAATAGTTACGGTTCATCTCACCCGAAGATATGCGAAGGCCTCAATGCACAGGTGAGCAAACCCTGTTGTCCGTTCGCATCGAGAACCATCTTCTCAGCCACCAAGACCGTTTCCTGCTGTGTCTGATAACCCTTTTTGGGCAGAGGATATGTCTCGTCCGCACCATTGATAGGCTGGCCAGTGAATATAATATCCGCGGAACTCATGTAGATCAGCTTTGCCACCTTGGCATCTACGCATGCGGAGACAACGTTCCTAACTCCCTCTACATTGATCTTCCAACGCTTTTCATCGGCTTCGATTTTTGGCAAATTCTCTCCTAGTGTTGCCATTCTAGTATGAAAAACGCATGTGGCACCGGTCTGTGTTGTCACTATGAGAGTATTTCGAGTCGGAAAATAAATACCTTTTTCAGGACCGAGAGAACGGCGCTATATTCGATAGTGCCTGCTGAGTGGAAAGGAATACCATCGTCGAAGTGTTGCTCGTTATCCAGAACAGCAACAACATCACCGCGGGCGATAAGCTTTTTTGCTATATGTCGTCCTAAAGCATTAGAGCCTATCACAAGATATATGTCGGGCATCTGAGGGACTGAGACAGACCCAAAAAGAAGGGATGGATCGAAGCAAACGGAGAATTGGGGGATGAAACTGGCCTTTTATTGCTTGCATCAACGGTACCGGCTATCTATTTGTATGTTAAAAACTGTTGAGGAAGAAAAGCTGTTGAAGAAGAAGAGAACATACAGTTGATGAGATCACGATCGCGGAAGATAGCCAGCTTTGTTTAAGTACACTTGACAGACCAGCTTCCAGCCGATCATGGGCCGAGTCGAGAACTTCAAGTTAAACATCCCAAAAATCGAAACATTGAGATTAGCTCAGAGTTGAATGCAATATAGCAAGATAGTTGACGGCAGGAGAGCCTGAGGCGGACTGCAAGAATGAAGAGAAGAAACAGACACGTTGCGTAAATCCCATATTTTTGTTATAGCTAACGCTGACTCACTATCCTTGCTAGTCTCGGAGGGTACTATAGTACTGAGCATATACGGTATGCCCTGAATACGGACTCTTCAGCTAGGGCTTCGCGAGTTGGTTGCTGAGGAGCACGACTATGCGAAATGCGAATCGCGATATGATATACATAAGTATCAGCGCGCGCCTATTTAAGTGCTCTGTCCGCAATTATATCACCGGTAGACCTAAAGACATGAAGAATTATTGTACAGCCATATGTGAACGTCGTAGATCAAATGTATGAATCCAAAGAAAGACGAAGACGAATGATATGAATCAGAGTGAAACATCTGCATAATCGTAAAAAATACTGGTTAACCTGGTAAATTGGAATCCGCGGTATTGTAATAGTGAGGTATCCGTAAAACGAAAAAGAATGTCAGAGTAGTATAGTAGAAAGGATTCACTCGTAGTCAAGTGTACCTGTGGCAGAAGTATGAAAACGAAGGTCAAAAACAGCGAGAAAGATGCAAGGAAAGAGTCCACAAAAAATAATGATAAATTACAAAAGAACGCAAAGGAACAGACAAGAAAAAGCGACCGATTTTGGGAAGGGTGAGCAACTCATCTGAGATCACCCAAAGCGCCCAAATCAATGAACCTTGTCATTCTCTTCTGAGCGCCACTCGCCCTCTCGTCATTCCATGATTCGTCCTCCCAGTCCTCGCCTGATCGATTGGCATGCTTCTCACAAAGCATCCTCCCATCAAGCTTCCCAGTACTCCCCATTGAGTCGTACGTCGCATTCGGGATAACCAGGCCACTCGCAGGTGAGATGCTCTGGATGGATACCTATCGCCAGCATGCGAAACTGCACACGGGCCTTCGATGGGCTGACCGCATGTCGCAGCGGCGCAAAGCGATTCATTGGCTTCATGGTAATGGTATTTGCAGAGAGGTCGACCGTCATAGACGTAGAAGACTTTATCTGGGAAGGGTTTCTACAAGCGGACGAAGATGAAGTGTAAGTAAATACACCGAACAGATATCGGCTTGTACGCACGTTGCAAGTGAAGCAATTGAAGCAGTCTTTGTGATATTTTCCCTTGAGCTGTCCGTCGGAAGACGACACAGCTTGCTTTTCGATGGGGAGATTACATCGGCGACACTGAAAGTAATCAAAGCAGGGTCAGCTCACTCCGGATGGCAACATGCGCCGACAAAGCAAAAACAGGGTCAACTTCGAACAAAGCAAAACTCACCTTGGGAAGGTACATATTCTTCCAACACCTCTCACAAAGCACCCCTCTTTCCCTCCGATCTCCTCTCTCACCATTGCGTCCAATACCATCCCCACCGGCCCCATCGATAGAAATCCACCTTCCATCCTCAATCCTCTTTTCGCACCTCACGCACACCTTGACTTTTTTCTTCGTGCCGTTGTCATGCTCGTGATTCGAACTGGTGCTATGGTACCCATTAACATGCAGCGCCTTTGACCCCCGCTCCGTCATACTCCTCGCCGGCAACTTGGGCATCTTCTCCGCTGCGTCTGTAAGCAAAGTATACGGCGTCGTAACACCAACAGTATTACTCCGATGCGCCAGCTTGGAACCACGCGTGCTCGAGCCAGAATCGAAGAATGGTGGCGTGACAGGAGAATGAGGAGGCGACGAAGGTCCATCATCTCGTAAGCCAATACCCACTGGTCTCGGCTTCGGAGGAGTACCGATAACATCGCCTAATAATCCCTGCATGGCCTGTTCCAGCTCTGTTAAACCGATTCTGCTCCCGCCACTTCCCTCAGTACCGCTCCTTGCCCTCCCAGAGCCAAGGGAGCCATTGGACCTGAGACTCTTCGAGCTACTCACAGTCGCACTCCTGTTCCTGTTCCTCACAGCCTGGTTTACACTTTTACCGCTGGGAGTTCTTGCAACCCCAGGCGCTCCAGGTCCACCCAAGACAGAATACTCCTCCGCGTTCGATTTGGATAGTCCAAGAGCCTTGGCTATAGCAGCTGCAGATGATGATGCCGAGGAAGCAGAGGAGATGGAAGAGTTGGAATTCATTCGATTCAATGCAGCTTTAGCTGGAGGTGATGATTCCAGTTGGAGACGATTTCGAAGGTCGTTGTCGTCATCATCATCGGAGTAAACAGACCCAGAAATAGGCCTCTCCGATGAAGCAAGAGCAGAGCCTTTTGTCTGTCCCGGGATAGGCGTGGCACCCTCCCTAGAATTCCCAGCAGTCCTCCTCGACACACCAGACTTTACTGACAATCTAGATTTTATATCCTCATCGTCAGTGGAATCAGCATATGCCAAACCACCATAATCGCTGTCCTCCGAATCATCGTGTACACTCGACTTGCGTATCGTCGTTCGGCGACGGGAGGTAGCCTTTGACTTTGACGACGAAGCCGAAGCATTCGATTTGGAATATGACAATCCGAGGGTTAACGCTGACGTTGACGAGGAGGATATACTCGTTTCGCTAGCATTGGAGTCCTGGCGTGAAGGTGCTGCACGAGGGGTAGCACTACCATTTCCCTCGCCCTTCGCAGTCGGAATGTCACCTCCTGGCGATGAAGGGTCGTAGTCGGAGCCAGGTCCCAACCCCAACCCAGGAATCCTATTCCTAAACTTGTCGAAGAACGTCTCTGCACCCGAACTTATGCCTGTGCTACTGCTACCAGCAGCTAAACTTGGTGTTGATGGCACTGGCATTGCATTCAATGTTGATGGCGGACTGGTGGAAAATGGCGGTCGTGGTGAGACAGGGGAGGGAGATGATAGAGGTCCTGCACCTGGAGATTTCGGTGATAATGAAGTAGCAGTTAGCAGAGAGCTTGTATAAATCAACAATCAAATGAAAACAAGGATGAACCCGCCACAAAACTGGCATTGGTAAGTAATGTAACCGGTTTCGAATAATCAACCAATAAAAACGCTTTCCCGCACCCGTCCCCGCACATAGCTCATAAATCCGAACTGAGATCGAAATTCAGAAATCCCAAGGTAGAATGATATGAAAGCAGCTATTAAGCTGGGCATGCAGGCACACCAATACAAGATGAAGGTGAGAGAACAAAAGAGGCACCAATAAGCCAATAAGAGCGTTCCCTTGTACCTTGACAGAAGCTGAAATTAATTATCATCCCATCGCATTCCATCTTTCGTAACACCAGTCGTCTGACTGAGCGCGGAACCAGACCAGTGCCGTTTCGTAAACGATTCCACTACAGTTCATATAAAAACGACATCGGCTTGATAACACCCACTCTACCGTACTATCATCACCATCCGAAAACCAAAACACGAAAGCAAAGCGTTTCCATGGTAGAAGATGAACCATACCAAGAATAGAAAGAAAGAGACAAGACAAGTAGATCCACTCACTCGAAATAGCAATAGCAGCATCCATATCCAAGAATGGTCCCCTTCGATCTTGCATCCCCATGCTACCGCCACCCATAGCATTAGTAAACAACGCCGCTCTAGCAGCAGCTGCAAACCCTCTCCGTCCAACTCCAGCCATACCAGCTTCTCCTCCAGTTTTTGTATCTGGTTCGTGTTGTTGGATTGACCGATTCATCGCATGGGTTGGAGTTGGCGTTAGAGGAGGTGCACGAGAGCCAGGGGGAGGTTGATTTTGAATAGGATTATTGGGACCGGACCCGGGACTTAGAGAGGGAGGGAATGGACCTCGACGGTTAGGATTAGGACCAGGACCAGGAGAGGGTTGGCCTCGAGAACTAGGTGGAGGTTGGCCTCGAAAAGGGCCAGGACTAGGTGGACTGGGACCAGGAGAAGCCATGAATGGACCTGCTCGAGGGTTAGGGCCAGGTGTAGGCGGACCTTATACATTAGTAGGCGGTATTCGAGGAGACATGGGTACATTCGACATATTTCTGTTATCCTGCATAGACTGCGACGTGGAAAACGACGGCCTAGAAGGAGGAGGGCCATTCCCATTAAGAGCGGGAGCAGATGAAGACGAGGCCAATGCATTGGATAACGCGGCAAGAGGAGATATAGGCGACATTGGTGGCTCTGGAATTCGGGATGAGATGGGTGGGCGCTGGTTCTGGTTGGATTGCGCTGCAAGTGGAGATGGAGATACGGGAGATTTAGCTGATGGTGAACTGGGAGATTTGGTCGGGCCATGTGCATCACTGCTACCTGATCCCGATGAGATGAATGAAGGTCTGGCAGTACTAGAAGAGGAAATGGAATTCATAGTATCCCTCGAGCTGGCTGATGCCTGTCTGGCAAAGTAATCCTCATTGGATTCTTCAGGAAAGGACCTAGCCAATGGACTAGAGCGTGACTGAAAGCTAGAATTACTACCTCTGGCTCCGGAATTGGCAAAGGGACGCCGAGGAGAAATGGATATTGCTTTCGGAGGGCTGGCTCGTGGCTTTAAACTGGTCGAAGACGGAGGGGCAGGAATGGGATTAGTCGGCGGAGGTCGAGCTGCAGGTGGAAGTCGAGGCACTGGTGGCGCTACAGAGCAAATATGTTCTCCTAGTTCATTTAATGGAACTGGCTGGTTACAATTCGAGCATTTGACTGTCGGAAGAACCTGAGAGATTCTGGGGGGGCCTCGTGGCGGGGGCGAAGAAGGAGAGACCAACATTATTAGTCGTGGTTATAGGTTAGATTGTGGCTGGCTGGGTCTCGGAGAGGGAAAAAAAGAGCGAAATGAGAATCCAGTTGGGTTGGATGACTCCAGAAATTTTCAGGAATGACCAGTGAAAAAGACGAGAGAAACCAACACGCCAGCGTGACAAGCAATGCGGATGGAAGAAAAGATCAAATCGTTGAAAAGAAAAAGACTGAGATACGCGAGATCGCATATTATAAAAGCCACGTGCGCTGCGCTTATCACTTGTACCCTTTTTGGTTAGCTCATGGAGTCAAGGTCTCGCAAGAGCTGTCCAAGTCTCTTGACCTCAATCCATCTCTGATTTATCTCAATTGTCTCACTATCGAATCATCCCAAAATAATCATCCTCTGATGAACAACCGGCAAGACTAGCAACCTCAACGTTTTTTATTACACCGGTATTCAAACGTTCAAACATAGTTATGTTTAAGTATAGTACATATTCATTTATTCGGTCAGTCCGTCTGTCCCGAACTACGTTTCCTGACTGTCGATCCCGCGTCCCGCGTTTGTTGCTGCTCCAGATGAGGAAAATCATACTACTTACGGAATCATATGGTTCCGAAAATCACAATTGAGGTTTATCGAGACTCGAGAGATGGACGTCATTGGCTGACTGTTCTTCGTCTCACAGTACATGTACATTGATCAATGGCATTCAACCATTCAAATTTGTCGCTATAGCAGGCCAAGTCTCTTTATAGGCAGCCAGTCACAGGCCTCGGAGGCTGCAATAATAAATCTGGCTCCACCGATCCAGAAGATGCAGTGTGTCGAGTGCGTCTCTTTCGTGATAAAATTTCGAAGAACGACTCGAGTGTCGCCGAGGAATGATAATTCTTTATCAAAAGAGAGGCGAATAACTGGGAGAAAACTCCGCTCCGCCCTCTTCTAACATGGGGAACAAAATGTTCAGCTCGCATCACCTTTCCCTTCCATCCCAGAGCGGACCGAGGGAGAATCACTTACGACGCGCCACGGTAAGTGCCAGATTCCCCCTCCGAATGCGCTTCGAAGTTCGAGACTGAAGTCTTAAAAGCGAGCGTGAGTTGGGAATTCGGGAATAATCAGAAATCAGAATAGAGTCTTCCAAGTTCCATACGCAATCCATACAAAGTCTTCCCGCCCATTCAACTTGAGACTCTGATCTACCTCAAACTGGTCTCAAAGCATTTATTTCAATGGTTAGAGGCTGTTAGAGGCATAGCTATGCATTGAATGGCCGGCAGATTACTTGCGACCCTGCGATAGATATAAGGAGAGCAAGGTAACGAGTGGAAGGTTTCGAACTTCTGGCCAAGTTCCTCATCGCAACTCCTACTTTGCTGGTCAAAGTAGTGTGTATATTCATTCATCTCACCAATAATATCTAATTCCCGGTATTATCATCATGAAATTGAACCCTTGCTTCATTTTGCTTGGCCTCGCTGCTGCCACCTATTCCATGCCTATTGATACTGTGAGTGCTTCCAACTTGTGTGCTATTTGATTGGACTAATGTCTGTATATGTTCCATTTGCTAGATCGAGGTACGAGACGTCGGTGAAAAGTGGAACTCAGCCACGGAGTGGGTGAAGGACCATGGCGCCTCCTACGCCAAGGCTTTCTACAATGCCGGAAAGACAGCAGTCCAGGAGCAGAAATCGAGCGGAGGGTTCCTTCACCCTACCTTTACGCGACGAAGTGTATTAGCTCCTGCAACTACATCGAGTCCCTTGCCTACATCGACTCTCTCCCCTTTAGCTCGTGCTCTTCCCTCAGTCCCTGAAGCCCGTGCTTTGCCCACCCTTACAGCTCGTGCTTTACCCACTCTGAGCCCTACAGCCAGCGCTTTATCGACTTTCCCGCCTTCCATTGCGCGGCGTGATGGCGGCGGCTCGTCCGGAGAGGATGTGAAAAATGGTCTGAAGGAAATAGGCAATGGGATTGGGGAGGCTGGGTCGAATGCTGCAAGCGCTGCCGAAGCACCGTTCAAAGCTGCAGCCAGCTCCGTGAAAAACGCAGCAGCTGCAGTAACGAGTAGTGTCGAGCAACCCTTCAAAGCTGCAGCCACTGATGTCAAGGATACCGTCAACGGTGTGAAAGCAGGGGCATCAGATGCTGTGAAAGGCTACAAAGGTGCACAGACTGCTCGGGATCTTTCTCCTGCCCCTACTGCCAGAGCTTTCCCGCCTTCCGCTGCAAGCAAGTAACTAATCCCGAGGGCAGGGCCTGGACGAACTTCAAGTAGTTCGCCTAAATTCATGGAATTTTTCATAGATACATACAGTGGGCGAAAAAATCAGGAGAGCGGAAGATTAGAATCACTATATAAGTATTCATAAATAAGATTCGTAGTAGTCAAGTCTGTACTGGTAGACGTGGCCGATAGAGGTCCATCTGTGTATTGTCCGTGTCGTGAATGCATTATACTATGCTGTACGTTGAGAGAGAAAAAAATTCTCATCAACCACCAAGCCAAAGCAACCTCTTCACTCCATACTCCATCTTGGCAAACATACTTGTCATCTTCTGAGCATCCGCAAGCCCTACCACATCTTCGTCCACTATGAACTTCTGTCCTGGTCCTGAATACCCACCTAAACTCGAACTCGAACTTGCACTCCCAATATCCTCACAAGCTCTCCTAATCACATCAACCACCATCTCCACCGCCTCCTGACAATTTGCAGCTCCAGTCAACTCGTCTGCACCCTGTGAAGTGTAGGAATAATCTCTGGCCGTCTCGCTCCCGTACGACGAAGCGCGTCTCACCCTCGCAGGGTCGATGGGAAGCATTTTGAATGCTGCAAAGGTGGTGTTCACTCCACCGGAACCAGGACCAGGGCTGCTTAGGGAGGCGTTGGAGAGGATGGTGGAGAGGGTGCTTCGTCGTGCTAGATTTAAGGAGAGACCTTGGACTTTGCGTTTGGATAGAGCTAATGTTGACGTCGTGGATGGTGTTGTAGAGTTGGTAGGGGTGGATGCTCCCGTAGGTGTAGTCTGTCCAGAGCCTGCGGGCATGGGCATGAAGGACATGATACTAGCAAAAGAGCGTTGGGCTGCATTGGGTATAGGATCAGCTTTGGGCGGAATGACGACTTTGAGTGACCTAGGTGTGGGTGTAGAAGGAGTAGTCGGAACAGGGGTTTTGGCAATGACGGGTGTTGATGGAAGAGAGGAGGACGCATTGCTTTCTATGCTATTCCGCAGGGAATAGCTGGTGACTCGAGTGGTTTGATTGTTGTTTAACCAGGTGATTACGAATCCTGCATTTTGCAGGGGATCACGGCTGGCTTCCTCCAATGGCGAGAGTATGTATGCGCCTAGTAGTGGAAACACGGTCAGAAAATGGCTCAAGCCGATGAAAGGGAATAGTCACCTTTTTTAATTCCGACGACATCACCAAGAGGGACACGGGTATAAAGTTTCACCTTCTCTAGGGTATAATCATAACTCTGTATGGCGCAATTATTTTTATGAGAAAAAAGGGGGGGGAAATCGCAAACTTACAACGACATAAAGCGCAGCATTTGTCTATAAAAACGGGGTTTGGTTAGCAACTTGAATGATCGAGTGTAAAAATCTACTCACAAGCAACAACACCTTCTCTTCAAACTTCTCTCCAATGGTCGTATTCAGCTCTTCCGGGGAAAAGAGTGTCCATCCAGACAATAATCTCTCGCCTTCCGATAAGCACCTTGATACTGATGTAGCAATCGCTTCAGCTCTAATCTTGGAAAGACGAATGAGATCTCGAGGATCGGTAGACTGAAGCTTGAGAAGGAATTCTGAGAAGACAGATATTGCGCGGTTTCCAAGCATGTAGTCAATTACAGCTTGGGAGAACCAGTCGCTAAAGGTGGATGTGTACATCCTGTTCATACAGATGTTAGATATGCCCCCATCGTGGTTTAGAACGCTCACCTAGCTAATGAGTTGACACCATCGTTTAGTAGCCCACTCAGATCGCGTTTTCCTGTCCTGAAGCAGAGTGTTCAGGAGATAAAGCAAGGAGTAGAAGGGTCAGAAGAATTTACCTCGTAAAATCACCCTGGACGCGATAAACTTTGGTGAGTACAAAAATCGTCACTAGGATCAATTCGTACCTTTAGAGCCGATGTACCCGCACTGTAGAAGGTTAAGCAAGTTAGAGACCAAGATTAAAAGGTAGCGAAATTAAAAGAGGCGAATCTTGATTAACCACTCACTAAGCTCGACTGATTGCATCACCATTGTTGGCCCAAACTACGTAGAAAACCGTTGAGCCCAGGACGGATAGAAGAATGAAAAGGCGAACCATCGTTGAAAACATGATCCGTATCAGTCTTCTCGACAGTATGCGGTGCGAGAAGCGCTACAGCGCTCAATTGCTTATTCAAGATGTTTCGCGCAAACGCAGACTTGATGAAAAACGCATTAGGTCTCGATATTGGTGATCACTAAGGGCAAACAAACCTGAACGACATTCGTTCTGTCAAGGCAATCGATACAATTCACCCTAAACACGCCTTTCTGTTGCGACAATACGGCCCCATCAGAGACCCAGAAGAAAGCTTGAGAGTCGAACACTTTTTCCATCCCCTCAATGAGATGTGAGATATTTTCATACCTATACAACGATGAGATTAGCGTCCAAGGGTGAGGGGAAATACCTACTTCATTCCCTTCGTCTCCTTATGAAAGTCATACTCGTTGTATTTGGCGTCCGGAAGATTGAGCTCCGTGAGGTATTCACGGTAGGCGTTCGTAACACCTCCTTCCTTGCCGGTTTGTTCGGCCAGATTGACGACCGTCTGCGAAAAATTTGAGTTTGCACTCAAGTTGTGGGGGGTAAAGATTCACGAACGTGGGGCCCATAACGAGGAACAGTCTGTTCAAAATGTCTCTTCATCGCATTTAGATGCTGCTCGCGTGTCCTGTCTGGAGAAACCAACGGTGGTGGTTTCAATCCGTATCCAGTTTGCGTCCAGAAAAGCGGAACTGAAAATGGTTATGTGATGTTTGTGGGATACGACGAATGGCAGATATAACTTACTTGACCCTCGGATTTGAACGTAGCTAAAGATATTCGTTGATCCATCGCGCTGAAAGTTGGGCATTAAAGAAGGAGACTTTTTTTCTGCGAAGCACTGGACGTACTTCGACTCGCACGACGGCTTCGCTCTCTACAAAGTTTGCGACATGCGCGTCGTCATCAATTCCTCGTCGCTGGTACCTCAGTCCTGCTCGATCTCTAGATCGTCTCGACACTATAGCATAGTCAATAAGGATACCTTCGCCCTCAGTGTCTTGTGGGTCTGGAACGTGGAAAGATGCTGTTTGATAGTAACCCTGCATTATCGGAAGGATATAAGAGTGAAGGCCTGAATCTACGAGTGGCTTCGCCAACCACTCGTTCCACCAGAATTGCCTATCTACTCGACGCCAAAGCGGTAATGTCGGGTACGGTTCAGCCATGGGATCGATGTTATCAAATTCGAATACATTTGGGGTTTTTGGAGGAAGTGCATCCAAATCAGCGAGGAGATCATGTTGCTTTTTGGATTTAGCCATTCTTTGCTGCTTGTGTTGCAGAGAACGAGTGATGTCTGCAGGTCGTTAGCTAGGGTATACAAGATCAGCAAACAACGTACCGAATGTGTAAGCAAAGAACATCCCCTTGGAGAATTCTCGTATACACTCTCTGAGAATCTTTTCTTCAAGTTCTGAGTGTTTCTCCTCCACAGTTTCTGGCGGAGGTGCGGTCGCACTTAGGATGCTCTCGATCACCTCTCCAGGGGTCTCTCCTTCGTCTAAGGCATCTAGGGACAATGGCTCTGGTACTGACTTTCTAGACGCTTGTTGACTATCCTCGGGGAACAGGGAGTTTCGCTTGGAAAGCCTACTCCAGAACGAGAGCCTAGACGCCAGAACTTTCGCGATGGGTGCAGAGGAATTTTGAGACTCGACAAGTGATGGAGTTGAAGATCCAGATAAAGAAAGCTCAGAGGTCGAGTCTGAGGGTGATTGAATACTGTGCTCGTCAGAGTTGAGGCTGATGTATGGCGTGGATTGGTTTCTGATGACATCAGGCTCTGAGAACTGGACGCGGGGTGAAGATGTAGTACTGGGAGCTGACCCATCAGTTTCTGCATCTGTAGGAGAGCTAATAGTATCTATGGTTGTACTTGAGCGCAATAAGGGCCGATGAAGTGAATTCCTGGAGGCCAGAGTGTTCACACTCATTCGAGCTTTGTCTTCCAACAGGGGTATAGCAGAAACACTCTTTACACTGTAGACCACATGCGTTGGATCGAAATCTTTTGACAGAGAATGAGGATTGAGCGAGTATGATACAAGTTGTATTATGCTCACGATTCCCGACGTCCTCCTTTGCTGTGACAACCAAGATATATGAAGCTGGATCCATGCAATAAGAATCAGTGTCATGATAATGAGAACTTAATTCACCAGAAAACAATTCCAATATCCCGACGATTCCATACACAACTATGGCTTCCTCCCAATCGTGCATCTCGCTGCTATCTCCGGAGAGTTCCTCAGCTTTACCACTCTTCCCCCAAGCAATTTGAACATAGGATGAGGCCACATTGTGCTCTGATAGATGAGGCCTTAATAAAAGACCATCTTTTGTGACCAAAAGAGCGATATGATCATACGGATATGGATGAGGGATAGGCGGGACGATATCTTTTGGCTGAAGACCAGTCGTGTGAGGTACAGCAGAGGGTACAGAGATTGGCGTAGGAGTTGGCGCCTTTGTCGGAGACTTGGCTCCACTGGGCTTCGTGAAAAACCGTTTCATAGACGGAGCTCAGTAACGTGAGTTAGTAACTCCTGTCGTAGTGTAGTATGTCGTATGTCGTCGTACTCTGAAAGTCGCGGCCCGCACCACGTGCTTATCTATGACACACTACCGGCGTTTAATTAATAATTTCGTCTTATAATTAGTCTTGACTCTCACTCTTCACTTTAACGTGTACAATGCAGGCTGTTGATCCTCTAACTCTTCCCAAGCTTGCGCTTTACCTATTGCTTTCTCTTACCGCTCTTTCCCCCATTAAATTCAATAACTCAAAGACGTCGTGCTAAAATCAATCCCGTGCCCAGCACTCTATCACTCCCAGTGAACATTCTTTATGTCTTTGTAAACGCCCTTCACATATTTGGCGCTGGGTTCCTAGGATCTTTTTCAGTGCCTTAGAGCCGTCTTATTAATAAGACATAGTACTTATCAGTGAGGACGATTTCGTATCATTCTCTCCTCTAGATCTTCAATACCAGCAGGCTAACCTCCTTCACTATGAGCTCGAAAGTCTTGTCGGGTGCTAGAGGAATGACCTTGAATAGGCCAACAATGAACGCTGTTGCAAGGGACCAATTCAACGTTCAACTTCTGACATCTCCTAGACCTCGTCCTCGAACGCCTTCAACAAGTGACGATGAATATGTGCGTAGCAAGTCTCCCATACCTATTACTAACAGTGCTGAAATCCACAGCAGGAAGATACATCTTCCACTCTTCTAAAAGCCGCTCACCGGCTAAGAAAAGGCCACAAGACACCGTTATCTGCCAACGTATGTTTTCTTCACGATGTCTGTATTTAAACTGCTCAACGTTCCGCTGCAGTTCCGGAACATGAAATTTGAAGATTTGTATCTCATGGGAAGCCCGTTTCCGTCTCCTGATACTACTGCTGAAGATTACAACTGGGGCGACGACAGCAATGACCTTCGAGTCACTCGAAGCATGTATAGCGCGCGAGTTATGTCTTCTCCGATACAAATGGATTTCACAGCCCTTTTGTATGAGGGACCTGCCGCACATGAGGTAATATTTTTTAATTGGGCTCGACAGTTGAGAGCTAACCGTTGTTTGACATCTCTAGACTTGGAGCCAGGACTTTAACTCGTATGCTAAAGCAAGGTGCTGTCGGACGCCACCACCAACATGGAATGATCCTTATTAATATTAACAATATCCAAGGCATCCTAATGTTCTTCAACTCTTTGGTGTCATTGATCAAGGACCCATCCCTGCGTTAATTTTCTTTTCAGGTAATTTTATTGGTCTTCCGTCTTTCCTCGTGAGTTCAGTGCTCCCACTACCGTAGATCTCATCCCGCTAGGCCTTTTCATCCATCAGTGTTCTCCTATTGCGCTGTGCTACCTCCAGCTTCGCTGGGTGAGCGTATTATACATTTATATTCACTGTGACTTACTAATAAATACCAGATTATAGATCGTGGTCAGGCATTTCGGTATCTCAATCGTCCAGTCCTGGTGCGTATATTCGGAAATATTTCTGCCCAGTTGCGTGATACTTATCAATGCTCACTCACAGGATGAAGAGCTCTGGATGCAAACACAGTCTGGATTGCTTTGCGCAGGCCCCATAGGTCCGTGCGTGGAACATCCAGATGCATTGAAGGTTATGGAAGAATGCCACTACAGCATCGTGCAAACATGGAATCCTCAACTTCCTTCAGAGTATTACGGCGACGAAGGCGCCGTTGTTCATTATATCGAAAGACATCTAAAAGATTTTCACAAATTCGTCGGGCAATACCGCACAAATCCGACAAACACAACATGGGATTCAATCAGGTCGAGCCCTTTTGATACTTACAGCCTTGGTTCCGTATTTGACGCTTCTACTGGTGACCAAGTCGCGCTAATGGAGCTGTCACCGAACTGGAGCTATGATGTTCGATCCTGGAATGCGCATGTTATAAAAGTATGGGATTGTGAGTACAGCAGTGTGATTTCCGAGGAAGGCTGGACAAGGTCTGGTAGTTTTTTGATTCAAGCTGTTCCGACGATTGATGCTTTTGTACTAGGTTTTCCTTTTCATCCTATATTCCATTCGGGCCCTTCGAAATCACGTATACCTTGGCCGTAGCTGAAAATTTTGCAGCGACATTGAGGGCCGCATGGCTAGCCCAAGCTCGATATACTGCAAATGAACGTTGTATCAATCCATGCAATTTTGGTGAGCATGCCGACTTGCAGTCGTCAAAGTTACACCCTAGCGCTAACGGTGTTATCAGTGTTGCTAGATCACATTTGTTTCACGCTTACCTTCATTTTCGACTACGATATAACCCTCCGAGAACGGCCCTTGTATCTTTTTGTAGCACCAATGATACTGGGCGCTGATGACGGACAATACGGGCTTTCGTCTTTGAATCAACTCTCCATAACACCAATGCCATTGATGTCTTACTGGTCTTTTGATCCTAGGGGTCAAGTATCCCGCATTCGGGACGATAAAGCCACACTCACTAAATTACCCAACCATACACTGTCCATTTCCGGTGGATCCCAATGGAAAACTTACCAATACGAAGCAATCCAACAGTACCAGCGTCTTATTCCCTGTGATTTTAATTCTAGGTCGTATGCTGAGATACATGGGTTGCCCAAAGTGCATATTCTTTGGCCTCCACACGAACAGGACATTGATGAAATCACCTTTACCGAGTCTCCACAGCCTGAGATCTCGCTACTGGATTTCACTGAACTACGGAAAGAGCTTCAGGACATAGGCGGTATGTCATCACTCGCTCGAATCGTTTTATGTGGACCTGCTGTTGATGTTGGCTTTCAACAGAATCACCGGAGACTGGCGATGATCGTAAAGAAACAGATGAATCTCAAGAAACCACAGAGTCCTGGAGCTCATATTCACCACCTACGAGCTCCCCAGACACCCTTGATGTCGCGGATGCGTCCCCGGCTGTTCCGAGGAAGATCCCTATTATTCATCTCGAAGAAATTGACGGCAAGAATGCTGATGACCACCAGCAGTTGCTTGGAGAGCTAGTCCAAGATGCGACATCTTCGTTAATGCAGGAGATAGATATCCTGCAAACGACGTCTGAACTTGAAAATCCATTCGATGAAGTGCCCTCCCCATTAAGCACTGGTCTTCGAGACTTCGATGATGTAGAACAAAGCTGGTCCATCTTGTAGGGGTGTATATCAGTCATAAAGAAACTTGTAGTCAAATGTGCGTTGCTTTATTCATTATTACCGAAAGTACTTAGTCTTCAACTCGTCAGCCGCATATGGCTGCCACTATGACTTGGTTAGAGTTCTGGATTTTTTTACTGCAGACTTGTCGATATATCAGGCAAGCTTTCTTGGGAGAGTCTGATAGACAAGGCGGCAAGGTAAAATATCTGGATCTTTCCTGCACTAGGATATCGGTAAGATCAAGGTTTGATGCACTGTAGGTCAATGCGTTCAGTTTGACCTACAGCGATTCCGGAGGTTGAGATATAGCGGAGGTTGAATTGAGCTATTACGGAGGTTGAGCTATGCTATAGCTGTGTTAATGGCTACAACGGAAGATGGAATATCTATACCTTACCTAGGGCGCCGGGGTCCCTCCAAATAAATCGTATAAGAATTGGAAGATAGACAAGAAATTTTTTTCTCAAGCTTCTGGTGTAGCTCCTCATCTCACCTCTACTTCGCGGGTCGAAGTAGTAATTTTTTAGTCTCGTTGCACAACCTCTTCACGTTTTTACGACAGGATCTATCATCCGATATCATGCAATTGAAGCTCTCCTTCATTTTCCTTGGCGTCGCTGCTGCCACCTATGCCAGGCCTGTCGAGAGTGTGAGTGCTTCCACCTTGCATGCGACTTGTTCATTAGTTAAAGGCCACCATTACTAGGTTATCGGCCACAATGCTGTCGCCATTGGCTTGGGTCATGGTACGGGCGTCGTCGACACCATATACCAAGAACACAAAGAAATCCCGTCCTTGAAAGAAGGAAAGACGGTCCTACCCTTCCCGGCTGCATTCCCGGAGGAGCATATAGTCAACATTGTAGAGGCTGATGCCTTAGATGTGGTGGAACACGTAGCGCATGCAGGAGAAAACAGAGCAGGTGGGGTGAACGGACGAACGAAAGGGGTGGTTGTAGAGTACGAAGATGCAGAATTAAAGGGCTCCGACTTGCAACGTCGTCACTTTAGTTTCGGTAAATTCGTCAAAGGTGCATGGAACAAGGTCAAGGGTTTAATTCCTTGATATGTACTTCCAGGATGATGTTGTCAATAGGTGTATGAATTGTTTAACACTGAAATGTAAACTGAAGTTCAGAAAAATTGAAAGATAGCAGATATGTACGTCAGCTTTAACTTGAGTTAACTATTTTTCTTGACTCATCGTAGTCTCGCTTGCCAGAATTCTGTAATATACTTACTTCCTTCCTTCCTTGGAATGAAGGAAAATCGTTAACTCGTTAACTCGTGGGAAGGCTCATCGTGCCAAATGTTCGCCGATTAAAGGATCGATGAAAGGATACTATAGGAGAGGCCGGCGTGGCAAAGGACAGGCGCAATACGAGGCCATTACTTATATATTCATATCGGCTGGACCTGCGTCGGAACCATTGATTGCCAAGCTACATTGCCAACACTCATGAGGCCCATTGCTATCAGCGCTCTTGGCACGCACACAGATATCGGAGATCTTTGTGGAGTTGATGCGACGCACTGATCCGAGCTCGTCCTTCCTTCTTTTCCGTCTTCATTGAATTTGTTGCGCCTCTCTCTGTAGAGGCATTTAGGTTTGCGATTTTTCCTTTGTTCATCTCTGTGCCGTGCATACACAGAGGGGAAGGTTTTACACACACCATTTCGCTGTCCATCTGACTTAGCGCTCAAGGAATTCGAAATTCCAACTTCAAATTCCAATTTCAGTGATATTTAGAGGCACAGGGTTGTAAGGGTTGTAGCGGTAAAACTTGCTGCCTTCGGGCTACCCCGTAGATATAAGGACAGCAAAGTAACGAATAGATCGTTTCGAACTTCTGGTCAGGTTCCAGCAACTCCTACTTTGCTGGTCAAAGTAGTGTACTGTGTATACTCACAATCATTCCTTCATTTTACTACTAACATCCTGTTCTCGTCATTATCATCATGAAATTGAATCCCTGCTTCATTTTACTTGGCCTCGCTGCTGCCACCTATTCCATGCCTATTGATACTGTGAGTGCTTCCAACTTGTGTGCTATTTGATTGGACTAATGTCTGTACATGTTCCATTTGCTAGATCGAGGTACGAGACGTCGGTGAAAAGTGGAACTCAGCCACGGAGTGGGTGAAGGATCATGGCCCCTCCTACGTCAAGGCTTTCTACAATGCCGGAAAGACAGCAGTCAATGAGCAGGAATCGAGCGGAGGGTTTCTTCACCCTACGGTTACACGACGAAGTGCACTCGCACCTTTAACGACATCGAGTCCCTTGCCTACATCAACTCTAGCCCCTTCATCTCGAGCTCTTCTCTCTGTTCCTAAAGCTCGTGCTTTTCCCACCCCTACCGCCCGCGCCTTCCCCCCTTCCTTTGCGCGGCGTGAAGCGAACACTGACGCTGTCGAGCCTAACACCGCGGTCGAAAGCGCGGTTTATAAAGGAACTGAAAAAGTGGAGAACGCAAAAGAGAAGGTGAAGAGTGCTGCCTCTGCTGTAGCTTCATCCGAACCAGTTCAAGACGAGAAAAATGGACTGAGCCTGGTGGCTCAAGGGTTCAAGCAGAGCGCAAATGATACCAAAAATGCTGTCGAGGCTCCGTTCAAAGCGGCAGCCACTTCTTTGCAAAGCAAAGTCGCCGCAGTAACGAGCAGTATCAAAGAACCCATCAAATCTATGGCCACTGGTCTGGCAGCAGCAGCTTCTGGGGCGAAGGAAGGTTATGCATCTGCGCAGACATCCAGCGATCTTCCTCCCACTCTTACAGCTCGCTCTTTTACAATCCCTACAGCTCGCGCCTTCCCGCCTTCCTTTGCGCGGCGTGAAGTGAATAATGACACCGAGGGCGGCTCTTCATCCGGAGAAGAGGTGCAAAATGGTCTGAAGGAAATCGGCAAAGGGGTTGGGGAAGCTGGGACAAATGCCGCAAGCGCTTTAACAGCTCCGCTGAAAGCGAAAGTCACCTCTGAGGAAAACAAAGTTGCTGCGGTAACCAGTAGTATCAAAGAACCCTTCAAAGCTGTGGCCACTGGTGCGGCAGCAGCAGCTTCTGGGGCAAAGAAAGGCTACGAAGATGCGCAGACACCCACCCCTACCGCTCGCGATTTCCCTGCTTCCGTTGTCCAGCGTGACATCAACGCCGCAGCCTCAGCCCTTGGGAACGGCGTCGCGAACGTGAAGAATTCTGAACCAGCACAGAACATTGGCGGTGGAGCAAAACAATTGTGGACTGGGGTGAAGGGAGGTACTGTGTCCGTGGGGCATGATATCGCCAACTCCGTCAATAAAGGAACCCATTGGGTCGGAGAGAAAGTCAACGGTGTGGTAAACGAGGCGAAGGGTGCGAAGGAAGCATTCGTAAATGGAGCGAGCGGCGCCAGCCAGCAGCAGTAGCGTCGATTATCTATTGATGATTCTAACGAGAATTTCCGCATTTTCAGTAATTTATTGTGTATGGATTGTTTAGTGTTGAAGTTTAGGAAAGCAAAAAATGAGGTGACAATGGATGTGAGTGACATCTCGAGCCTCATAAGTATGTCTCGAGTACATTCTTCTTCAACTTTAAAAGCCAAAACATTGAGCATGCCGTGAAAACAACGGCGCTTAAGCTTACTGAGCACCATCGAAAGCCTCAGGATATCTATGCTGCGCTAGCACTCAGGACGAATTTGGGATGATGATTTGGCTCAAGGACGGAATCACGTGTACCGCGGTTTCGGCGTCACTTGTTGTTATCCGCTTTCACGACCCAATGCCAGGGTAGGCTCAATCGCTCGCGTTAACTCAATACTAATGTAAATTCTTGATTCAGGGGACGGAATTCGTACAGCGAAGAAGACGATGCCCTTCTTGTAGAATATCTGGCCGAATCTGGGACAAGCGAGGGACGGAAAGGAAAAAACGTCTATCAGCGACTGGTGGAAAACGTGCGCTTTCAAACTTGTCTTTGTTAATTTTATTTTGAACCTGCATAGACTGAAGGTCGATGGCCATGGAGTTCTCGTCACCCTTGGCAATCATGGCGGTCTCACTACATCAAAGATGAAGAACTTTTTGATCGTAAGATCCGTATTTACCAGAGGCAAAAGCTGAAAGCTACCAAGGAAGTTTCTACCTCCGATAATTCGAAGAAGGAAGAGACAAATGCTGAGCCATTGCGAAAGCGCAAAACATCCCCAGTCGTTGAAAGCAAGAGGGAGCAGAAACGGCGTAAAGTTCAAGATGTTCCCGTGAAAAAGGTAGATGGTTCACCGTCCAAGGGACCCGCTCCTTCTCGAAAGCAGACCGCTCCTCTTGCTTATAATGGGTTTGTTCCTGTCAGCCAACTTTTCCGACGAAATCAACCCGTATCGGATGATAAAGGTGAAGGATCTAGTCGCGATGGTGCGCGCGCTCAGTCGAACAGCACCAAAGCGGCCCCTTCCACTGCCCGAACCACATATCCCACGCGACTTCCCTGAGGCTGGGAAACCTCCACTAGCCCCGCTAGCTCTTTCTGCAAAGGAAGGCAACTACGAGAAGGAATCCATTCCTTATCGCCCTCCGCCTGACGATTACTTGGAAGAGCATTTCAGCGGTGGCTCGGATGCTGCTCATGAAATGGAGCTTGACCCCGAAGCTAATCAGGACGACGATGAAGACGAAGTAGGCCAGATGCTCATGGATGTCTCCCAAGAGAAGAGCTCGTAAGTCCTCATCCAATCTAATTTTCATTTTGATTAAACTTTCCTCATCTCTAGAACCAATTTATACCCCTCTATTGAATCTGTTCCCCTTCCGTCGAAACGACCTACTACTACACCAAATGCACGAAAATCCACATTGAAAGGCAACTCTGGCGCTCCGGCTGTCTTCTTCGAATCCCCTTCTGTTCTTTCCGATACGGACCAACCTCTTCAGCCTCCGAAACCCAAGCCTGCCCCGAAATTGATAGAAGGTCCATTCGGCGCGCGTCACAAGCAGCCTGTACGTTGGCCGCCTTCCTCGGGTAATGATTCTGACTCCGAGTCGAAAGAGCCACCTAAAAAGGTATGGCCTCCTGTCAGAGGGCAGAAGAAGAAGTCGCCGGGTCTTCTGCGCGAGGTCGGCGATTCTGCTACCTTCGCCACGAGATCTGTCAACAGTGCAGCAGAATCGTTCTTTGGAAGCTACAGAGTCCAATGCTCCAAAGCGAGTATCACGGAAGGGAAAGGAGCGGGAGACGGTCGCAGACGAGGGCGGTAACCAATCCGAAGTGAACTTGGTTGCAAACCAGCGCCCTGGAACGGAGAAGAAAGTAAATGGAAAAGACGAAGTGATGCAGACTGAGAAGGAGCACAAACCGCTATCTTCTTCGCTGCCACAACCTAAGCCCAAACTGGAGAGCACAAGTTCACGGAGGATAGTCGTGGACGACGATGACGACGATAACGAGGAAACGGACATGGTCACACCACATAACGACCAACACGAGTCGACACACTTTTCTCAATCACATCCTACTTCTCCACCAATGTCCGATCGCGAGACGACAACTGAAGCAGCTTCTAGCGATAACGAAGCACCCTACGATGGTCCACTCTTTACTCAGCCAGGATTACCATATTCGCCTCAGTCTCAATCGAGACATCCTTTCGATATACCCCAATCACCATACCAAACCCCACCTCCACTTCATCCGTTCGATGCGCCTCCATCGCGGCCACAGTCCCTTGCACCATACAGGTCTGGAGGTATACCGAGCCAGCTTGTGAGTCAGGACACGGCAACCATGGTGATCGATGCGTTGAAAACCTTCTTGTCCGAAGTCAGGACAATCGAGCGAGACAGGCAGGCCGAGAGGGAGAGTCGATACTCGGATAATGAGAGACGTGGAGAGTCTGAAGGGGTTTTGCCAGAAAAGGCCGAGAGAAGCATCCTCCGAGCCAGAGGGTCGCCTGTGCGGACAGGCCCGAAGAAACGACAGACTAATGGTCTGGATCCTCACCGTTCTTCCCTTCCCAGCTCCTCTCCTGTAATGCATTCTAGTCCTAAACGCGGACGAATAGTGACTGGTCCCGGCCCTAATGCGCAAGCTCATCGTTCCCCTTTAACCAAAGGTACCCCTGTAGGGCATTCTGGTCCTGGTCAGAGGGGAAGCAGTGTCAAGTTCCAGGTGAAACGGGAAGGGCCAGACGTATTACAGTCGCATTCTTCTTCCGTAGCTCGTGTGGATCGTCCACGAACATTGCAATCCCCGGCGACTATATACCCCAGTGCAGAGCCCCTTCAGCATGCAGATGACGATGCGGATGAAGGGAGTACAGGGGATAGTTCTATGCATAGCCTCTTTTCAGCTCCTTCTTCTCCTTCACGAGATCCTGGTATTAGTACTCCGAACAAGGAGAAAAGTAAAGCCAACGATGAACTGGATATCCCCAGTTCCAGCCATCGAGATCCCAGTCCCAGCACTCTGAACAAAGGGAAAAATAGGATCGTAGTGGACGAAGTGGATCATCGAAATCCCAGCAGAGCCTCTTCTTCTCACTCGAAGCATATTGATTTGCGTCAACTAGTGCGCCGAAAGGATCGTGCTCGGAGATCCTTGCCTGGCCGCACACAGTTATCAACATCCTCCTCCGCTGTCTCGAGAAAAGCCGTTCCTCCCGCCCAATTCACCAGCAGGAGTTCCTCAAACTCTAGCGAAAACTCACCACTCAAGCTCTCCCCCTCTGATCAATCACGACTCATTGAACGGACGATCCAGGACATGGCGGAAAAGTACGAGTTCCCTCCGGAACATGTCCGGTACATTTGGAAAAAAGCGGGGGATTTGAATCAAGCAGCGGTAGTTCTGGCTCAATTGAAAGAAACGCAAGATGCTTTGCTACGAGAAACCAGTGTCCGGCGCTCTTCATCTGTGCCAGGGACTGGGATACGGTCGACGCAAATGCGCTCCTCTCCTCTTACTGGCAATAGAAGTAGTCGTTGCACGGGACCGGCATAGTGGTACAGCGGAGGTGAGAGGGACTCTGAATGCTGGTCCTCTGTTAATATCTATTCCAACGCGTTCACCTCGTCGTAGGACCAGGAATTCTTCCAGAGATCATGATACCTTTTCGCCGATAATATTAGACGGACCCGGACCTGATCCTGGGTATAGTCCCCCAACGCACTCACGAGCAGGCCAGGTCACTTTACTTTCTAGTCAGGGACGGGTGAAAGAAGCTTTGCAACGAGAGAGAAGACATGCATCTCGAGATACTGGCCGTTTGATTGTGAGAGCGAAGGGATTTGGATTATCTACTTCCTGACTGGGCATTCTCGGATGTTTCCTTTCTTTTTTCTCGGGTTTGGGCGAGTTGTAAACTAATTTTCGTACAGCTACATAGGATAACAGGACTAGTCTGGTATTCATTCAGCAGTAGTATTCTGTTTCCTCTACTTTTTACATTCCTCCGATGCGAATACTGAATGATCAATAATGATTGTGCGATCTGGGGAAATTTGTTATTACCCAGCCCTCTCTTGAG
Organism: Gymnopus androsaceus JB14; assembly: GCA_009733575.1. Lineage (NCBI taxonomy): Eukaryota > Fungi > Basidiomycota > Agaricomycetes > Agaricales > Omphalotaceae > Gymnopus > Gymnopus androsaceus. Next base: position 234,138 of record ML769387.1, read on the forward strand.
ATGAACCCGGCTGTTTCTTTAGATGTGATCGAGGTCTTTGAGGGCGAGGGGATTGAACGAGGAGTGAAGCTCCGAGCCTGGATAAGTACTCCTGTTGCCAAGCCTGTTGCTCAAGCTGGGAAGCGATACACTTATACCACTGACAAGGACTCGTTCCTGCCGCGCAGTTGCGAATCGCGAATTTCAAATTTCCAAGGGTTTGTTAATCTTGAACGCTCAACATCTCAACGCTCGATACGACCCACGCATATGTCTACTACTACGCCTGATCATTGCCCGGCGAATGACTGGAATAACTGGGATTACGACATTCGAATTTCAGACCTATCCTTGCGGTCACTCCGACAACTGCAGTACGCGCGGGTTCGGCTACTATGCCCAATCCCTCTCCGTGCCTCTCCGTGCTAAACAGGAGATACAGTCAGAGAACGTCACCGTCTTGACTAGTCTTTCCAGCAAAGTGAGGAGGAAGTTGTGGAAGCGTCGGCCATGTATACTTCTCAACGCGAGGAGGAAGATCACGACTAGCGGCCAAGAAGTGGTTGACATTGTGTTCATACCTGAAATAAGTTTTTTCAACCGCCCGGACAGACAGCCCTACGATCCCCGGGATCTTTCCTATCTAGACGCTGACTATCTGGACTTAGGGAAAACTGGCAATCTCCTCTATGAGATAGTACCAGTGCCCGAAAGCTACGAAACCGGCTTTTCCACTGAGTGGAAACACCATTTCCGAATCAAACCAAAGCTCATAATGTTCAAGCGTCTTATGAGCCAGGAGTTTACCCCCATCCGCCGAACGTGGCTATTTGGTGCTGTGTTTTCTCTTAGGTTTCCAGTGGAAACAGCAACGGTATGCAGACATTACAGCCTTTCTCCTTCTCACTTCTATCTAGTTGCGCCTTCTAAAGACTAGACGTGAATTGCTATACGCTGATCTGCGTTCGATGAACCTGATTCTAAATGACATACAGTTCGATTACCAACATTCCCTATCTTTAGTGGTTCCAGACTCGTCGGGCTTGGGTGGTGGAGGTGGTGGGGGTAATGCAGGGGATGGCAATGGTGAGGGAGGTGGGGGTAGTGCAGGGGATGGTGAGGGAGGTGGAGGTAGTGCAGGGTATGGTGAGGGATGCGATAGCAAGGATGATAACGCTCGTCTAGCACAGGATGGACAGTGGCTCTTTGCCCCCGCTTCTACAACACGTGCGGCAAATGATATGCGGGACTTTGATGATTTTATCATTGAGGTCCCGAGTCAGTGTTAAACCAGGAGGATGGCGATTCGGATGAGGAGGAAGGGGCAGAAGAAACATATTCGACTTATTGTATGTCACATCCAGTGGACTTGTTTGCATTTCTAAACCTACTTCTGCCTTTCCAGCTGCTTCGAAGGACCCGACCAGTCCGATTTTCATCTCCCCGAGCACGAGCGAAAGTTCTAACACTTCCGATCCTGAATAGAGCCATCGACGCCGGCGACAATTGTGAGACCATTATTACCCCAATCTCTCAGAATCTGATTATTTCTCTCTCAGTGATCAATAACCCTGCAATTTCTCACAAGACGAAACACCAATCTAAACTCAAGACATTATTTACCATGATAAAGAAGACTTGGACAGGTCTGTCTGTGTCTTCAGTGTCTTTTCATGTTGTCTCTGATTCATGGCCAGGCGGACAGGCATTTGTGCGTTGACCCAGACTCATTGCCATTTTGCTACTTTCTTTAGCTCGTATAATTCCGATATTTTACATTTCATACTATAATGCTGATTCTCAAAAGCACATCCGAATACAATATTCTTGGGATATAGATAGATACACAGCGTGGTCCATATATATGTAGTTGGTCGACGAAGCTACAGACCTACGAAACGTTAGATAAAAACCCTTCTGAATGGTTTGAGTGTCGAAGAATTCAGTCCAATGCAATTGTCCTTACCAAGTCCTTACACTAGAAGTTTGATCCATGCTTGAAATTACAGTAAACACCAATGGATGCTGTGACTTTAGTACAATAGGCATGGCCTTGACGTACAAACCGTTGAGCTTGTTCTGAGAACGACGGGGTCGGAAATCTTGAGAGAAACATCTCGAGAGAAACATCAGCGTGGTCTTCTTGAAGATCCTTTTCAAGCCCAATAAACATCGGGTATATAGAGATCCTCTTATGTCTATAAAGCGCAGCATTATACCAATAACAATTTGCGGATGGTATTCTTGTTCTGGAAACATAATCCGATGAACGGGTCATCTCCTGCGCCAACGATCAAAGTACTATGACTATGGTAGAATGAATATTAATTACCCTGCATACATCCCAAGATCTTCAAATTATCCTCCACCACAATCCTCCACGCACCTTTCCCTTTCTCGACAGCTCCCCATCCGCGAACCCCTACCTCTAAACAGCTGCGCAGAAATTCTCGTATATCACTTAAAGCATTTCCTTTGGGACCCAAAACTTTTTCTCTGTCAGACGCATAGATCCATTGCTTTGCAATAGATGGCGATCGCTCGGTCAGGCGAGCATTGAAAAGGTCCGGCCATGAGCTTAGAACATCAAGTACATCTTGAGGAAGTTTAGGCTGGTGGTTAAAAGCTCCGTACAACGAGTTTCGCAAAGGAGAAGATGTCCTCGGAAAGGAAGGCTAGGCAAAATTCGCTCTGATTAGTTCGGGAAATTTACCAATGCAGCGCTCGCACATACCCCCACTCCTGCAAACTCCCAATCAATGATTCCTTGTATTTGACCCTCTGCATCTCCCAGGAAATTACCCAAGTGAAGGTCCCGATGCCATAATCTTCCTTTAAGGCCAGGCTCGCGCTTCAGCTCTTCGACCCATGTTTCGGAAGATAGTCTCCCTTCAAGCTTATTAACGAGCTTCTGAAGCGGATCTTGAAGATGGAGAAGGTGGGACACGTTAGGATGGATGCGTATTACATGAATATATGACTGAAGAAAAGCCGAAATATATTCCACCCAGGTCGTAGTATGATCCGGTTGGATTCAACGTTGCGAACGTTTCTGAGATTAGACAATATGGTTCATCATGAAAGTATCGCTTAATATCAGGCCTGGTGTCAATATAGTAGCGTTTGCTTAGAATAAGAACAGCAATAAATGACTCGGAAGACTTACTCCTGCCACATCGTCTCTTCTAGAACTGGCCCCGGGACGATATCCTTAGAGATTGGGTCTATCCTCCGGCTTCCAATGACATGGTTTCCAGGAAGCTCTATGTCCCACATCTTGACAAATAGATCGACCATTTGATTTAGAATATTATTAAGAGCCCCCTTGCTTAGGGACACTGTGATGTCAAGCAGCGGAGGATACCTAATCTCTATAGGTTGGCTAAGAACTAGACACGGAGAAGCGAAACGGAAATTGAAAAATGAACTCACTCTCGATACATATAAACTCGAATCCAAGTTCCGAGTTGTCAGGTTCCGAGTTGTAGAAAATGACATCGGGAACAGGTATGTTTGCCTTTTTGGATATCTTGAGGCATGCAACCTCGTTTTCAATCTTGATATGCTTGATAGTTTTTCTAATAGGAAAATTTAACTAAATCATCAGTGCCATGAACATGATTCTGAATACTTGAACGAGAAAGCACCTTGCTACTCTCAGAACAAGCTCTTTCCCTGAGCTTTCAGATTGCAAAGGAGGCAGATCGATAAAATACACTTTATGATATTGGCCTTGGCTTGTTACAGGCGCTGTGATCTGCCTCGGGACAAGGCCCAAGCGGCGTTCGAAAAGAGAAACGATCGCCTCCAAAGGTACAGGCTCGGTCTGTGAAAAATTGGAATCAAGTGGATGTACCATTGCCATTTTGGCGATGCTGAAGCGCTGAAGGGTGAGGAAAGAGAAATCGATGATGGAAGAAAGAAAACAACTGAAGGCCGTGTTGACAATCACATTGATTAAATAGATAAGTGCCTAGTGTCACAGCTGCAGAATACGTACACCTCCCGCCGCATCTCCCAAAACCACTCTACCAATGGCCTCGTCATAGTCCAACGCAGTCCAATTGTTCAAAGCGTTCTTATAAATCTTACGGGTCCGAACATTATCCTCGGGATTCAGAGGACCTGGGAAGGTTCCTGCCACTAGAGTCTCTGCAGCTTTCCCATCCACATCCGCATCCATGGCTGTGGACTCCGCGCCCGCGATCCCACCAAAAGTTCGAGCAAAATACGCATAGTATACATCAGATGTCAATAGGCCGTGCGTTGCTCGCTCTCCCGGTTTCACCCATATCGCAGTTCCACATTTTCCCAATAAAAGATCGGTGCAGCGGAGAGAGCCTCGAGTAGAGGTAACTCGGGAGGTGTAAGTGGGAGGAAACGAGTACGGAGTTGCAGTACTGGATGGTGCGGAAAGTGTAGGAGAGTCGGCCTCGTTAGCTTGTGCGTGTTCAGCGGTGGCAGAAAAGTCGGGGTTGAGCCATAGTTCGTACAAATCCAGACTATGTTCATTCGCCATCCAAGGATTATCACTTTGTAACCTAACCAGGAGTTTTAATATCCCTGGTTGTGAGCGATCGGAAGGATTGGGATATATCGGAACAACTGAGACGCCATCCACCCAGCCAAAGGTGTGACTGGCTATCGGAGGATAGACGGGCAATCCGACTGACGAGTCGGAAGATGAAGGTACAGCCAAACAGAGTTCTGGTTCTGGAAATAGATGTAAAGATCTCGCCCGGACAACGAGAATGCTCTTGTACGCAAAAACGACTAGGATAACATGATCATGCTACAAATAGGCGATACTTTAGTATTGAGGCGCGACTTTGTATTTGTTAATCATACCTTCCAGACTCCCGCTTCGTCCTCTTCATGCTCTAGAACTGCAAATGCACCACTCTTCCAGTTATATATGACCGTTGAAGCAGTGTCGTCGGACATTGCCAGAACATGCCCTGACAGATTCATGGGCTTCATAGGCCGCATAGTTTGCAAATGCAAGGTGTCTTCTTCAGATACGTTTGCTCGCAAAGGAACGGAAGGTATGATGCAGATCTGAAGCAGTTCTCCTGCATCTGAGATGTTAAAAAGGTCAATTTCGTGACGACTGGAAATTGAGATTAGAAATGAATTACTAGGAAAGAATTGAAGCTGCTTACCCTTCACAGACTAAAGACACCGCAAGATCTGCTTCGGCGTTATCTTCATGGTTCAAGCAAAGGCCGGTAAATATTCCTCCTTTGGGTGACCAATCCGTGCACTTTCGAGGCCCGGCGTTATCGTTGCCATGAAGAGTCAGTGGTACCTCCCATATCGTTAATACAGACCATATACCCTTCGACACACTCAACACCAATATGCTCTCTTCCATAATGATGTTTGATTGTGCGCCGGAAGAAGGATGTCGTACGGATCGTATGAAACGTACGTCTGTAATGGGAATGCTCGGAGATACCACCCAGTATATGTCTCTGTGTGGTAGTAGAGAGGAAAGGGGTGTGTGAGTTGGATCGCGATAGTTTGTTGAGTTTGGATATTCATGCAGCCATTTCTGCGCTAACCGATACGCGTGTCGTGTACGCTGCTCGAGCTCTGAGCGCGACATGTTTTCTATGTTCAAGTTTGGGAATGGGTACCCTTTACGAAAAATTTGAGTTTCCCAAGCAGAGATCCAGACGATGCTTTGGTTCGTAGTTTCGCTGAGAAGCCTGCAGGTCTAAGTAGAACAAATCAGCACGATTTTGAAAGCACCGATGAATCAACTTACTTGTCGGATACACAAGATTTCGGGAACAGACAAGAAGGCAAAGAGATAGATTAGGACATCTTCAGAAAGGTCCAGCAGCTTTGCACAAGACATTTTCGAGGAGAATTCGATATGGAACTGGGAGTGTACACAGTATTTATACTACGTGTTCAGCAATCGATTTGGAATGGAACCTCCACGGTCATCGTCCAGAAATTTTAATGATTCGACATTGTTATGGAGGAAAAGTCTGCTGGATAAATTTAGCCAGACAATTGGAACGCACGCGCAGCTGAACGCTTGCCTCGAGAAGGTAGTGGTGGAACGGGAACAAAATCAGGCAGTGACGAAATCCGATTTGGCCTGCGCCACGGTTTTAGGCGCCCATTTCTCTTTTGTAACGTTACTACGTTAACGTTTAGTGTTTAGGCTCAAGTTCAAGTCTGAGCAGCCAATGCGCCAACGGTCATAGCTCGGCGAGCGCTTCTTTCGCTACTACTTCAAGCTCGAAATTATCATCCATGCGATGCGCTTCCTCTTAGGCGACATATTCTATGCAAAAAACTCAAGCTTTATCTTCCGATCTGTGTGCTCGACCGTTCAAGGTGAGTATTGGATATTGGGGACCTGGGGTGCATAAAATGCGCAGGTTTTTTTTAGATTGAGAAGTTTGCACGTTTTAGTATATTTTTTCTTTCGTCTTTTCCTCTCTCTGATAATTCCTTCCACAATAAAGGACCTCCTGCGACTAGTCCCTTCTGGGTGGCGCACGCGCCTACCAGCTACGACACGCTGTGCCAGACTGAGAATGATCATCAAACGAGAAGCACCTCCCGGTAGTACGACTCCGAGTGTCTTGAGCTCGTAAAACTCCCCTGACTCAATTAATTCAAGTGCTAAGCATGTTTTTTTTCTATATCATTCAAATATTACCAGCCCTTCCCGTGGCAAGCAGATTCGTTCCTAAATGATATTCATCTCGCCTTTTGTATTACCTCTAGTCTAAAACGTCGGTTATAGGTCCTTTTCTCAAGACAAACCCCCATGGTGTTTTCGCCCAAAGCTCTCAGTTTGAGACTCATCGAGAAAAGGATAATCCAAGCTTTCATTTCCTCTACAACTGTGTAATACGGATTGCTAGCGCTTACAACACAGGAATGATCAGCAAAGAGAAGGCCCTTAGTGTTTACATGACATGTATTTCTCCGCCCCAGGCGTTTATTTGCTTGAGCGGTCCAGAGTTGTCGGTACTTATTCTACTTAAAAAAGGATGATTGCAGGTCCTTTCCTCAAGACCAATCCATCATGCTGTCGTCCCCCAAAGCTCTGGGACTCATCCTCGCCTCCACTCTTGCGGTGGCAACAGCTCAAACATATACCCTTTCTCAATACCTTAGCGGAGATAACTTGTAAGTAAAGCGTTATACTTTGTTCGTTTTTATAGGATTTGAATGATTTGCAACTGTAGTCTCTCGGCGTTCAACTTCATCGCCAGTGCAAGCGATCCCCGCAACTTTGGTGGGTCTTTTTGAGGTAGAGGCAGATTGCGGGTTATCGAACGACGGGACAGGATTTGTGCACTTTGTTTCTCAATCGGTGGCCGAGTCATCGAACATGGTTACGTCGATTCGAATGGAAGAGTAAGACTACAGGTCGACAATTCGACGAACGGTGCAAACGATTCAACGTTTGGACGAAACAGCTTTTATATCGAAAGTATCGAGACTATGGACATCGGGAGGTCAGCTCTACATTACTTCTTCACGCTCATTCTGCTCACGAGAAATCAAAAGCTTGCTTATATTCGATGCAAATCACATCCCATTCGGTGTATGTTTTGCGTTCCACTTTGTATATCCTATCCTTCATCTCACCTCTTCCTCGCAGTGCTCCGTCTGGCCCTCTCTGTTCACCCAAGGTCAAAACTGGCCAGCTCAAGGGGGTACGTTGCATCAGCTTTCCATATCTTTTTCATCTCATCTGTTATCAGAGATAGACATAGTGGAGAACGTCAATCTCGCAAAAGACAACCGGTACTCTCTCCACACAGGCGATGTCTGCAATCAACCACTTTCAGTAGCTTCTAATCAAACCGGCACTATTACCACTCCCAACAGTGACCTGGGCTTTTCTAACTAACTGCTCTACGTATAATGGGACAAATACTGTTGGATGTGTTGTTACTGAAACGAAGTCCAACTCCTTCGGTTCCGCGTTCGCTGATAAAGGAGGAGGGGTCTACGCCCTATTGTGGAACACGGATGGAATCGCAATGTGGTATTTTGCCCGAGGTTCTGTACCGAGCAACATTGGCACCTCTGCCTCCCAGACCCGACGACGTAGGGCGAAGTCAGTGCATGGTACCCTGCCTCTTCCTGTGACCCCACTACCTCTTTTGGTCCTCAAACTATCACTATTGTATGTCTATTTCTCTTTGAACTCAATCATGATTCTAACCTTTCTTCTCTTAGTATATTGACATTTGTGGCGCCTTTGCAGATGCTCAAGGCATTGTATTTAACCGAACTTGCAGTCAATACTTCCCTTGCTCCTCCCTGGTGGCTGACCCTTCCAACTATGATGAGGCCTATTGGGAAATCAACTACCTCCATGTATACACATCGTACGTTCGCTATCTATTTCATGCTTTCCTACTAAGAGTTTCGCCTTGCTCATAGTGAAAACATATCCAATGCTCCTGCCACTGGCTCTAGCTCTAATGTATCGGCCACAGGAAGTACTAGCGGCTCGGGTTCCAACTCAGGCTCTGCTCTCGGTGGCGCTGAATTCTTCTTTGTTCTTGCCTCACTAGCATTTTTGGGTCTGCTCACCTTGTTTTAATTACATTGGGATTTTAGAGATACTGCCGGTTTTTCAGATGCCTCGTACTTACAGCCGAGCAGTGAGTAGTAGTAAGTACTAGTACTAGAGAACATCTGTGGAGATTTTTAATTTCAAAAATCAAATGTTTAATGTTTATCAACACTTCCACTCATTGAATAAATGCCACTCTTTTCGTTTTTTTGAGATTCTACCTCTGAGCGAACGAAAATTGTCCAGATTCCATAAAAGGCAGTTGTGATGGGCGCCTATTAAGTAAGCCACGTGATCGATCCACTTCAAGTTGGCGAATTTTAGCGTCTCTTTCGTTCCACTTCCTTCAAGTTCTTCGCGAAACCTATCTCTTCTCTCAAGCCCGACTGTTTAGTTGGGGGGGCCTCCTCCTTCACTACATCCTTTTAACGAACCTCTTTACGCTACTTATAACAAAATGCTCACACACCGCGGCTTTTCGGTAAGTGGCCCTTGTATTTTGTAGATTGCGAAATTGAACGTGCTGGGATAGGCATGGATTGTGGTCGACGGTCTCGCAGTTACTGAAGAATATCTTATCGCTGTGAATGCCCAGCAAAATCAAGTTTCCTGTTGGATACCAGCGAGTGAGGGGCAGGTAGACAATTTTTTGCCTCGGATGGCGTTCCCGCAATCTCAACGCGTTATAGAGATTCTCCGTTCATTGGTCGGACGCTGGCGGAAAGGTGGATACGTGTTCGTTCATCACTCTTGACGGTGGGGCTCAGTGTTCTAAGAGACGATTCGATGAACTCACCTCGCATTTTCTTCCTCCGCTTCGTTCCCCGATCTCATCTCAGGCATTACTGTCCCAGGGAGGTTTCTCCTCGGCCAAGGGGCAACATATCGTTCAGGCGTGCGCACTTCAAAAGATACGGAAGCACCGTTTGAATTCAAGAAATGTCAAGGTGGTACAAATGGTGTGTGCCTCTTATTATCTACCACTGATACACTATCTCATGAACTGGTATCTAAGCTTCACCGTCGTCTTCCATTTCCAAAGAATCCGGCATGATCACTCTGAAAATCAAGCGAGTGGATCGTGTATCTCCTCGACCAGCGAATATTTGCCAAGATCTAACGCAGGCCCCTCAGGCCCAACAGCAAGTTAGTGATTTGTGTACTGGGTAACTATGAGCTCCTGTTCATGTTCCTGCATAGACCTATCCTGAGCTATTATTTCAGCTTTGGGGTGGACCATAAGGCTTATGAACAGTCCCCGTACACTTGGGCAATCAAGGCGCACGACCCAACTACTTCGAAAGACAAGAAGATGATCCCTACCTACGTTTCGTTCGTATTCCGATATCGAAGTCAAGGTGAGCTAAATGACCTTCGATGCAGCAGTAAGTACTGACTAAAGCACTGAAGAATTTCTGCGGGCCCAGGGAATAATGCAACCTGAAGCTGTCCCAGACACTCCGCCCTCTTCTCTTCCCAAACTGCTTTCGCGAGCTCCTGTCCGTCGCGTTGCAAGCGCCCCTGCTGGAGCTGCACCTCCTACCCCCAGTCCTACTCCACCGTTGCGAACACCGAAAGTAGAAAGCAAACCGTACATTACGGTAATATATATATTGCTGTTTTGCTCCTAACTTACCCGCGAATTTTTAGAATCCTTATCCATTGCATAGACCAACAGTGGAAACGCGCAGGACTGTCAGTTGGCGCATTACAACCGCTCCTCCCGGTTCCTCCAGTCAAGCGGCACTCATGTTCTACGAAAAGCAAAATGTAACGAATGATACACCGAGAGACGACGATTCGGACTCGGATTACACTCCCTCGCAGTAACTGCATTTCGATTTTAACATTTGGACCGGAGATCTTATTGGACCCGTAACTGTATCGCTATCTCTTTCATTTTTTCGTCTCTTCGGATTCGCTTTTCGTGTTTTCCTTGCTCTCTTGCTTTGCTGTTTGTCGCTTTTCTTCATTGCTATCCCACTTGCTTTTGTAACTTGTCCGAGTCGTACTTAAATCTTTGCTTTGAATGTTCGCTGAGCAAAACGTAGGCTGGGACCAACGACTTGGCGAACATGACTTTTTATATATGTAGTCAGTATAGTCAGTATGTAGTCACTGAATAAAATATATCATTATGTTTGAAAATCTGAGCGCTTAGTCGCGTTTACGTGTTTGCCTCCGATTCTCTACCTTTGCGCCGTGAATGTCTTCGACCCCCGTTGAACTACACGTCTGGCCTGGGCCGCCTGGTCAATGGGGCCTTCCTTCCGTGGACGCAGCCTCTCTGAGGTAACTCACTTATCTAGCTCATAAAACTATTCAACTCAATACTTCTTCAGTCTCATTATATACCTGCAGCTGGTGCTGCCATCTCAGTTTGTGCTCGTGGAAACTACTAACCCGGAGCTCTCACCATCTGGTAGGTGAGTGTTACGCGCCTGTCTCTCAAATTTGACCGAACAATGTAATCTACAGGCCAACTTCCGTTTATGAAAAATGGAGAAGACGTTGTCGCGCCCTTTTCTTCCATTATCTCTTACCTTGCCAATAACGGTTCCAATGATGCGCAAGGTCCCAAGTCTCATGCTCCATGGCTCGCTCACGCAGAGTCAAACCTCGGAGATTTGGTTGTGAGTCCCATTAGAGTCTGCATCTCTGCATCGTTTCAAAAGTCCTCATGACAATGTATGCTCTCTCATTCAAGTTGCATATGTTTTACTCCCTTCACGCAAACTGGAACGAACTCACTTTTCCATCCATCGCACACCACTTCCCTGTCCTACAGCGATATTATAGACCGAATGCGATACGACAGTCTTACAAAAGCAGATTGGAAACCGCTGGTCTGTGGAGTCTGCCCGGAATTGAAATTGAGCAAGAAAAAAAAGCCTTTTCGAGGAAACCCCAAGACTTTGATCGTTTGAGTGAACAGCAAAGCACCGAAGCAAAAGAAGGAGTCAAGGCTCACGATAGATTTCTTCAAGTTTTCGAACGAGAAAAAGTCAGGATACCTGCTTTTCTGCGTCTATCTCCGTACTCACCGAACTGTCAAGGTATTGGACAAGGCCCGAAGCACTCTCGATATATATGCCCGCCTTTTAGGCCAGAAAGATTTTTTCAGTGGAGACCGGTACAAATCCTATTTATCATCGTTTAATCTTCTACTCATACTTTGTCTGCAGTCCTTCTCTTCTGGATGCCACTGTGGCTGCTCATATACTTTTACTTTCTCGACCACCCTTTCCGGACCCTCTACTTCAGGATCTGGTGAATAATTCATATCCCTCACTCGTCGCGCACGCCAATCGTGTGTACGATCTGACACTTTCTGCTCCTCTCTCTACAATCGACGCCACCACCGAGTCAGATGTCTGGGAAACTCGCTTACGATTCGCTTTCTTCGGACTAGCTTTGGGTGGCATAATTACATATTCTGCAGCATCCCACTTGAATGTCATTACTCCGTAGGGTATAAATATATCTAGATATCGTTATATGATGCACACTAGTGCTGCCTGAAGAGTCAATGGAAAGTATACAACGCACAAAAATGGCAGCAACCATACACCTAGTACATCCCAATTCCAGAGCATCCGTTTCGTCATATCACCCCACAGAATCCACCCAATGCCCAATCCAAGATATGCTGAGTATTTGACCATTTGAACGGCCTTGTTCGATGAAAGAGAATCTGCAGACAACGGGATTCCCAAAGCGACAGCTAAACAAGCGGCGAGAGAAAAGTTTAGGACCGTTATAATCGATATAACTGTGGAGCTCAAACACAAGTTGAAAGCTTTTAGAACCAGAGATAGAGGAGCGACGCTATCCGAGCGGTTTTGCGGGATGAAACTTGGTACGACCAAAGGCAGTAGAGAGGTAACGGGAAAGAGCAACAGAGGACCAATCTAGACTGTTATGAGCAGATCATTATTCATTGAGATGAGGTGTGAGGCTCACCGAAATAGAGTTATACCATCTACTGCTCAACAAGAAGAATGTAACAGCACCAAAGAAATGGGTGCCAATCATGATAAACAGTGCCTGAAGGACTGGTCGTCTTCGCCTTGCCCATATCATAAGAGCAGGTTCCGGTCCTTTGGATTCCTCCGACTGCCTTTTTGTCCATGCAGCGTCAACCCAGACTTGCAGACCGCCAAACATCATCGCGACGCTGATCAAGATTGCGCTAGGTAGATAGTTACCGATTTTCAGGAAGCGGTCGAAATTTGTCATGACGTAGAAGAAAAAGGAGGCGTGCAATCTCTCAAGCAAGTTATTTGTAGTACGCAAGGTGGACTCGATGATTCTAGCATGAAGATATTAGTGAGAGACTATCATAACGCCGCCCAACTCACCGACCGAGCGAGTAGAAACCGTGTGGTCCAGTGGCTGGTAGGGCGAACATTGTAAAAGCATCGATTCGGTACCTAAGCATCCCAAATAAGTTGAAAGGAATAGAGAATGGGCACAAACGAACTAACTTGTGAAAGAGCCCATGAACTCCACTTCCCCGACCGGATGCTTGATAGCCTACGTTGCGCCATAAGTTTCGAGCTTGCGCTGCATAAGTCTTTATCTCGTGGTGGTTTCGAATGGCTTCAGGAAGCCAGCTCAGTTGTTCAGGCTCGTCTTTGTGGTCGTAAAGAACAACTGGTACCCCTGTACGACGAGCGATGTGTTGGAAAGAGTTTATCAGGTCTTGATTGGGCAGCCGGCCATTTACTCCCTCTAATAATTTAGACTTGAGCTTATAGACTATTTGATCCGATGGGAACAACATACCATGAAATATTCCGAGGTGGGAAAGGGAATGACCAGGATAATCAATGTTGAAGGCGGTGAAAATTACACCAGAAGTCAAGTCCAACCGTTGCGCGCGCAGATCTGGGCAGTTTGCGAGTTCAAATAACTCTGCAATGTGAATGAAGGCTACTCACTAGACTGAGTTTCCCCATGATATGCACTCAGCCACGCCTGCATTCCATCCATGTAACCATCACTAATAACGAAGATTAAATCTCTGGCCCATAGAGAGTATTCTGAGCAAGACCGGTCAGAACATCGCTAACGAGAACTTGGAATGCATTCTCACGTTTGACAAATTTCGAAAACGCAAGTACAGTAGCGACGCCACGCAAATTCAGAGTTCCGTCTCCTTCATTTGTCCGACTGAGCCAGGACGCAGAGATGACCATTGCTTCGGCTCCTGAAACTCGAGGCGACGAAAGCATAGCATACGCATTGGTTCCATTGACACCCTAGGACACGTCAGTATCGAATTACAGGATGTGGGACTCCAGGGATTGACCTTGTGCACACCAGTGAATTCATAGTCCTGAGTAGACGCGGAGAGCCCGATTTTGACGAATTGATTCATAATGAATTGGGAACGTCTGGACATACGACCTGAATGTCAGAAACCGGGGTGATGAAGGATAGCTGCTCACTGCTCACTCGTAGCATTAGAGTCTCGAAGGAATTCTAGTTGTGACAGAAAGTGGTCCGCATCGTGAACTTGTTGCCAGTTCCAATATGTGTTCACCTAGAAATTTAATGAGCGACAGAATGCCGAACGGTAATTATCCCTGACTTGTCCTGGCTGCAAGGCATTTTCGTCGATGAATACCCCTCGATCAAGCTGAGATGAAGGTATAGCGAGCATCCAAACATATCCCGCAATAAAAAGGGCTACTCTAACAGGGAATTAGGAGAATAAATCGAAAGATACAAGCTGGACGCACTTTAATATAGACACTCTGCGAGCTATGAGAGATAACAAAGCTTTTCTTCTCTTTATCCGCGCAAGATTCGGGTCGCCTGCTGGCCGCAAGAAGTTCAATGGCCTCCAACGATTGTTCATGATGAAAGTAGTGGAAGAGAAGGAACCCTGAAGTCACTTGATCGTGACCTTGATGTATTACTTTTAGGCTCTACTCTTCTTTGTTTCTCCCAACAACTTCTTGAAAATTCTGGACCCCCGAGAATGGTCAAGCGCACTAGGCTGGCTTCTCCTCCTCCAAAAGGACTCGCAGCCGGCCAAGTTCTTCGTCGCGATGTCTTGCGCTCGTGGGGTTGGGTTGGTTCAGAAATAGCCGACCCCTCCTTGATAACACGCGACCACCTACTCGCAACTTGTGGGCTGTCGAAGAAGAATAGTTACCCTTTTTGTCGCAATCAAGACCAATCGAAATCACGTAGGTTAAAGGCTTCAAGAACTTCTAGTCCGGTGGCTACAAACGATGTCATTCCCAACGACGTGATCATCATATCAGACGACGAGGACGATGGGACGCTATGCGGAAAGAAAGGCTGCAAAATTAATCCAAACTGTTTGAACCATTTGGGGCAGGAAAAATGGAAAGACGAAGGTACGACCAGCTTGCGCTGTGGCTGGTTCATTTTCTCATCAATATCATCTCAGAGTCTGTCATGGACAACTTTCTGCAATATGCAAAACTTGGAGAAAACCCATTGCTTCTCACCAAGGATCCGGATCTACCTGTGGGCCTTAAGGTGACGATTGAATCTTCATCTGCTTTTGTGGCGTGTACTGAGCCATGAGACAGAATTTAGGCGCGACTTGCTATGCCAATGCCTCGCTTCAAGTGAGGGTGTACATCTACATAATTAGAGGAAGCACATATACTTGAGCATCTTTTAGGTCTGGTTTCGAGATTTAGCCTTTCGTGCTGGTGTTTACAATTGTCAGCCCCTGGAAGGGTTAGAATCAAAATTCATGGTGCCACATGTTTATGCTGCTTCCCTTCATGCTTCCTGATTTTTTCCCCTCAGGATTCACCGATATTTCAGCTGCAGGTCACCTTCGCAGCACTACAAGAGAGCATACAAAGCGTTTTCAATCCGTCCAAATTAGTGGAGAGCCTACAACTACGTACTACTGAACAACAGGACGCGCAAGAGTATGTGAAACTCGATCCATCTCTTATTTGGCACATTCGCATACGAATCTTGTAGATTTTCCAAAGCTATTCATGACCCACTTGGATGCCGAGTTCAAGAAGCAACCGAATCCATCCTTGCAATCTTTGATAAATTCTCAGGTGCGTTTTCTCCGCGAATAAATCCTTCGCAATCTTTTCACAAGGTTTTTTTTTTGTTTCAGTTTGAAGGCGAACAAATTTATGGTACATTGTGCAATAATTGCAAGTATTGCTCAGAACGATCCTCCAACTTTTTGGAAATCGAAGTCAACTTCCAGGTTCGGGTCGGTTCACAAGCATCTATTGATCAATGGCTAAACGCATCGTAGAACAACTCCAAGCTCGAAGATCGCATTGGGGTTCTCCTTGAACCTGAAAGTCTAACAGGCGATAACAAGTAAGTTTTTCTAACGCCGCGAAAAGGATAGTATCCTGACTGATGCACTACCAGGTATTTTTGTGTGGAATGCGACAGCCTTCAGGATGCCACCCGATACACCGAATTGCGAAAGCTTCCTCCTGTCCTCCATATCTCGCTGCTCCGCTTCGTATATGATCTAAAAACGATGGAACGCAAAAAATCAAAGAGCACGATCGTGTTCCCCAAAGTCCTGGATATGAATCAGTTCCTCGGCTCATCTGCCGAGCGAAGAGCATCACAATCCCAGGGACCGTCCAGCAATATCTACGAGCTTCGCGGCATCTTGCTGCATAAAGGTCCGTCAGCATACCACGGTCATTATGAAGCTCAAGTATTTGACTCTGGGTCAGTTTTGTATTGTCACTGGTTCAATTTTGTGCTCATTCTTCCATCAAAGGGCCGATTCTTGGTACCAGTTCAATGACGAAGAAGTCACTCGAATTGACAAATTGGGTGACAAACGTTCTGCTAACTTTAAGAAGGTTGAAACTAGTATTGAGGATAGCAAAGACGACGAAAAGTGAGTTTCTCCCTGCTGGTGTTGATGACGAGCTCAATGGCCTCCAGACCTACTGGCTCAAAGAGAAAAAAGTCGGGCAACACTTCTCGGAAACGACAGCGGATTGACGACAGCGAGGATGAGACACCGCCGTGAGATTCTTGTATAACCTTCCTCTCTCTGCTTCGTTCATCCTACTCGCAGTGACATCCATTCCAAAGATGCATACATGCTCATCTATGCTCTGCGGCAGTCTGATCCCAAAATCTCAACAAACCCAGAAGTTACCGCCCCTCCTCGCGCAATGAACGTTGTCAACGAGCTTAACGCTTCTCATGACAAGGAGTGTGAAAAATTTGCAGAAAAGTAAGCTGCCTGTCGATGTCTTTACACTGAGACTGACTGCCGCTTGCTAGCGAAAAATCGGCTCGCTCCGCTTTGAACGCGCGTAGGGCTCAAGTCCTGGACATATTCAAGAGCTGGTCTGTGACCTCGGTAGATCAAGTAGGTCGTTCCTTGCTTTTCGCACGCTGCTTTCTGAACTTCGGTAAAGGACTGCATTGTAGTGAGCCAACAGGCATTGCAAAGCTGGCTATCTATACATTCTGTCGCGGGCTTATTCGCCAACAACAAATCCGCCGATGCCACAATGTCGCCACATACTCAGATACCTGTTAACGATATCATTTGTGAACACGGTCTCCTCGATCACCGTAAGGCAGACTCGATGAAGCGCGTGTCTAGGGTGCGTGATTTCAGAAATCCTATGCATTAACTGGCGTGTCATGGCCTATTTCAGGAAGCTTACGACAATATCGTCGAGAGCACGAACTGCGTATTCGAACCCGCGCTATCATTGGACGACGTCTGCTCCATTTGCGTGCATGCCACATTCAAAGGTACCATCCATTTACTGTCTTTCAGTGGTTAGCATCTCTTATGTTTTCACAAGAGCGTCTTTACCAGATGGAGCATCCTCGGATTGTCGCTCAATTCAACGAGAAACTCAAATCTGGAGATGAACATTCTGGTTACTGGATATCCAAGGCTTGGCTCAAAGGTCTTGATCACCTTCTTCCGTACCGAAAACATGCTGAAAGTATTTTAGATTGGACCCTCCAAAAACCAAAGATGCATGCTGCTTCTGAAGACGATCCGCCTCCAGATTCACCTGACTTTGCAAGTGATGTTTGTTGTGAGCATGGGAGTCTGTCTTTAAACACCACCGCAAGGAGACATATCTCGATAGAGGTTGGCTCATCCTTCTTCCTCTGTGCATCAAGGTTTACCTCTTAAACGTCTTCAGGCATGCGAAATCCTGACTGGGTTATTTCCTGGATGGGTGCCGAATTCAATAGACGACGGTTATTGCCTATAACTCTTGTTCCAGTACTGCTTGTACTAACTATCGTTTGTAGAGCCGTGCACCATCTGTGAAGTCGCGGTCTCCGAACGCAAAGCCAGTAGGCAGGAGTGCCGCAAACGAGCTGAAGATGAAAAGGTACGCCGATCCTATCATTTAAAGATCGATTACTTCAATGATAATGTTAGGCTAAAATGAAACATATGCTTGAATATGCTTTCGATGGAGAAATATTCTTACTTGGGAATGTTTCTTGCGCCCTTATTCCCTTTACCTTTTTGTGCAGCTGGCGACAGTGGGTCAAGAAACCTGCGGAGTCTATCAGACCAGATGTTCTGGATAACACTATGTTCTTTTGCGAGCATGGTTTGTTGAATCTAGATGTTGGAGATATCGAAGCAACGCGAACAGCTGCAATCATCAAACGCTCGGAATGGAATCACTTGGAAGCACTGTAAGTTTTTTTAAATCCTCGGCTACAATGTATATATGCTCAAATTATGCCTGCTTCCAGTTACTCTGCTCGTCCCCTGATATCCCTGACTCAATCAGACGAAAATGAAGCACCCTATCAGTTCAACCTTCCTGTCTGTTCGGAATGTCGACAAAAGAGGTTCGTGTCCTTCTGTCACTCACCACCCTTGATTCACTTTGTGTGCTCAGGTTATCGGATTGGGAGTCCGTAGAGCTAGCCGTGCGGATTTTTGGAAAAAACTCTACCAAATCTGAGGAAACTTTGCGGCCAAAAACCTACGGCAAGTCAAGGCAGTCTAAACGGCTACGACAAATACGCGAACACGGAGAGAAAAGCCATGTCAAAGTCGACAAGCACATGTCTGTGAAGGATGTCAAGGTGTCCGTGAGTGACTGCTTCAGCTTCAACTTATTCAAAAGCATAACCACTATTTTAGCTGCAAGACAACTTGGATATTCCAACCATCTGCCAGCGACTCTTCCTACACGGCCAAGAATTACTTGACAATGAGGCGACTATCGAAAGCCTCCAGGTTCTTGCAAATGATGTTCTCGAGCTGCGCGAGGAAAGTGAAAGCGGTGATTTCTCTGATTCGCTTGATATCCCTGTACAAAGAGATGAAGGGCAAGGGTTTGGAGGGACATTGCTGGGTTGAGTAGGTTTAGTAGTATACAAGCAGTCAATATGTGTAAGAACGCAGTAACTAAGCCTCTATACAGATATATGCAGTTCAATTGCAGTGAATGTACGATAACGGAGCAGTCCCAAAGCTAGATACAAAATACGATGACGAACAACATAAATCCCAAAACAGAGAAAGAAAATTTCACGACATTCCCTACTATTATACAAAAGTTGAAAGACCGCAGGGTTGGGGAACATAAGGCGGAGTTCTGCTGCTGCTACCAGCAAGAATGTTTGACGTTCGTTCTATCACTTCTAAGTCGTTTGAGCTGCTCTGCAAGGTTGTGACTGCGGCAGCAAGAGCTTCTTGGGTGAGAGAAGCCATGCTTTCGATGGACGCGACTTGGATGGCTAGTATAGGTGAAGCGGTGATCCCTGCTGCTGCCGCTTGGGGACCAACTGCATGCTGTGCCGCCTCAGCGACCACCAACTGAGCTGCCACAGCCAAGTCATGAGTGGCTGGCGGAGTTGGACCATTAATTGCTTGGTTGTAAGCTTTAAGACCATTTTCGACTGCATGCTTTTGTTTTGCGAGATGCGCAAGGTCGCCCATGACAAGGTGATTAGAAGCTAGCGAACTTCGGTTTCTTCGGCGGCAACACGCTGAGCAACGTTCTGCAAAACCTCGACCACACGGGCTGGCGCGTCGGTAGGAGCAGAAACGTTAACATTATTTGCATGGTGAGCGTTATGAACTTGTGGATACTGGTAAGGCGATCTAACGAATGATGTAGTATGAGCACTATAAAAAGCTACATGTCCGAAAACACATACCTCACAGGCATTCGATTCAATGATGGTTCGCTAGAACGCCGAGGGATTTCGACCGGAGAGGTCATCCGCCCCCAGTTGGGATCCATAGCAGAGCGAGGAGCAACGTTGATGTGGAATGAATTCGAGAGTTGATCTTCTTGTCCATCGAGTATGAACTAGTGGGAACGGTTAGCATTCCCAAAGCTTCGTTGACCTTTCATGTACCTTAGCAATCACTGTGATATCGCAACTTTGGGCACTCGAGGGAGGAGTTCCTGACAGTTCATCGCCTTTCCAGGACAGCCAGGGGGGAAGATTAGGTGAACTGTAGAAAACAGGGACGTTCTGAAAGTTTTGTTGGGGATCCCAAACCCGCGGTGTCCAGGACCACTTGAGACCACAATACGCAACACCAGGGAATTGACCAGCAAGCTGACGATGGAATGGTCTGAATTCCCATGTTCCATTACCAGTTTTCTTAGCTTCAACATTCCATATGTGGTTCCCTTTTGACTTGGCTTTCCGTCCCTCATCATTGTACCGCTGGATGTACGGATTTCGCCAGAGGTAATTCCGTATCTAGATGGATCATTCACGACTTTAGATTAAAGACCAAGGAAATAAGAAAAAACTCTGACCCTTTTCATTGGAATCTTTTCCTCGGGAAAGCCCTGCTTGGCGAGCTGTACAGATAAGGTAAGGTTTAATCCAGTGGCAAAGCATATATAGACCCACCTCTTCGAGGAATGCCATCGTAAATGCCTATTGGGAAAAAAAGTTAGTCGGTGACGGTTGGGTTTCTGGAACACATACCAAAATACGAAATTTGAAGGGTCTATAATCTAGCGATTCGTCCAATCGCTGCATCTTCTTGGCCATCAACGTCTGGTGGATAGCTTCGCCCTTTGAATCAGTTGCATCCACTTGAAATGGAAAGATATCAGAAAAATTACACTATATATATATAGATACACCTACAATTTGAACAGACTTTATTGAGATATTCAAAAAAGATGCGGTCGACTTCGCTACGATATTCTTGGGGTACGTCCGAGTTGGTTGACGGCTGGGCGGACATGTCATTGAACAGAAGTGATAGAAAAGGGAAGAGAACATACTTGAGAATGATTTCCTCCTGGAGAATCTTCGTCGTCATCATCATCGCCTCCGTCTTCTTCGTGCATATTGCTTTCACTAACAGCTCGAGATCGCGAAGCTGGAGCAGCTGAGGAAGAGCGCCACTGCTGGGGAACAGCCACGTCGCGCTCTCCTCCGCCGGACCAAGCTGAAGTCGGCGGTTTGGTAAACGTGAATTGATGCAGCGGATTCACAAAAGTTCCTCCAACGGATCCAGATCGGTTCATACGCCCATTGACTGCAGGTTGTGGGACATTAGAAAAGGATATATCTGGGGCAGATCGAGCTGACGGCGATATATTTATGGATCCAGCGGACATCGAATGTGAGTGCCTGGTGGATACGATGCCTTCGGACCAAGCAGATCGTTGTAAGGGAGGCGCAGGTCGAGCAGAATATGTTGCTGCTGGGCTTGGTGAATTGAAAGGGAAAGTAGTCGGCGTGGGTGGTCGTGATGGGGGAGGGGATTGAAGAGCGTGCATATGTGATATTTCCGTATGATATGCATTAAGTGAGTTAGACGCAGGCAAATCATCCTGTGGCTCGACTTTAAGCTTTACACGGCGACCTATCGATGTGGCGGTTCTTTTCCCTCCCTTGATATCAGGATCACCAATACTAGTTTCCAGAACCGCTGGCGGTCGGGTATAATCAATGGTAGCATTGGAATCCGTGTACGATGGGGTATCGCTCACGGACATATTTTGTAACCCAGACAGTACTGACGCGTGCTGCACTTGGCCCCGCAGTTCATCAACCATGTTGAGTACTTGATCCGTCTTTCCTTCCGCCCGACATAGATTGGCAGCAAAAGATGCTGACTGCACAACTCTGTCGAAGTAAAGAATGAGATTACAACAAGTCAGACATATGCGGCAACGTACTGGTCAAGGATGTTAGTTAGACTTTGGCTCGACGTCTCAGCCGGAGGGGCAGGGGGAGGGGTTAAGACCGTAGATGCTACTGGTATCACGGGTCGCGCCACAGGAAGGGAAGAAATTCCAAGCTGTCCCGTTGGCATCACTGAAGGGTCGAATGCAGACTGTAGAGAGGAGGATACTCCAGGACCATACGAAGCCGCCTGCCCATGTATAACCGCTGAAGGAACGGTCATTGGAGGAGAAGGAGCATGACCCGAAGATGGCGAAACCTTGACAGTCATACCGTTCTCTACGGGGGAACAGACGGAGAAAGGAGGATTAAAGTCCGGTATAAATGCCACCGAGGAAGCTGCTGCTGGAGTCGGAAAAGCAACAGGGTCAAGGGGTGTTGGTGTGTCCAAGAACGCAGAAGTCGTGAGGTTTGGCTGAGACACGTGCATATCTGAACCATTTTGGACGGAATGGTCGACGAGATTAGGAAAGACAGGCAAAGGTTCAGGAAGAGAGTGGACAGGCAAAGAATGATTAGATGGAACATGCATGAGATTGGGTAGAACCTCGGAAGAGGGTACTGGTAAGACATTGTCAACGTCGTCGAAATGCAGCTGCAATGAAGCCACTGCGGGATGGTTTTGGTCGATTGACATGTAAGACTAGTACCGAAGGAGGTACCAAAAAAACGTCGTATGGATTTCAAGTTATAAGGCAGGCTATTAAGCCAGAAATGAGATCAGTATAAGATCGAAGCTTGGAACACGCGGAGAGCTGGCCGTTTACTGATAGTGCCGTCAACTGCAGCTAAATGAGAGCAAGGAATAAGCTCGACAAAGCGCCAGACTGATTGGCAGCAAATTGGTCGCGAGGTGCGACACTGTACGAAATTGAAGCAAATGGCTAGTGTGTATAACTGACAATATGCTGCAGACGCCAGACCACGCCCTGGAGCGAAGAAGAGATATAGGATACTGACTGAGAAAGAAAGGGATGATGAAAGTCAGGGAAGAACCCAAACACCAAATGCCACCAATCCATTTGCTCATAGCTTAGCTAATTTCACAAGTTCCGCCGGTCGTCACTTACATGCCCGAGCCCACTCTCAATATCTAATTCTACAAGTAACATTCACATCTTGGACTTCGCTTCCGTCGAACTAGTACTCGATTGTCTTCCGATATCCTCTGTTAATCATGCTCATCCCATTCAGTCTTTTGAATGTGACACTGTCATCTGCAGCCACAAACGACTGCATTTCCGTTGTCAACTCAATTGCCGACTTGAGTTGGTCCCAAACAAATCATATTTGCATCGTACCTTTCACCCGCCAGCTGTGCAATATGTAGCTACGGATATGAAATCCTTCTTCATAGCTGTGTTGGAAATAACACATCTCCGAGACTCCGCGAGTTTAAGTATTCCCAGAAAGAAGCCTAACCTTGCCCAGTAACAACCTCTAACTCTTAGAGAATCATGCACCTTGCGGCGAATAATGATCAGCACTTCAGCCAAAAGAGTCCAGCTGAGCGCTCACCAACCGCTACACAACCCTGACCACCTCGTAGGACTCAATCAACACGCTGCAGAAGATGAAATGATATCGTTGTTACAGAGGAGCACGTGCACTTGAAGAATACAGGACAACCGCAACCGCAACTTTCAATATCTCCTTCTCGGACTCCGTGAGCGGTCTCTCTCCCTCCGACGGTCACCATTGCTGAACGAAACAGGTCAGAATCGCCACGGTAAAAGTAAAAGAAAGATATTCTTACTCATATCGCGAAGAATGTCTGTCGTACCGATCACGATCGCGATATTCATCTCCTCGCGAAGATCGATGCTCAGAAGAACGTCCAGAAGGCGTAGGCGCAGCACCTCCGGAAGTGGGTGTAGTAGGTGCGGGTACCGACTTTCGCTTTTCCCGCTCTTCTCTGAACTTGGTCAGCATGTTACGGAGCTCATGGTAGCCCAAGTGCATCTGTAAAGCCTGAATGAGAGTTTCGAAAGACTACGTCTGGACATTGGACTGACTTTACCACCGAAGTGATCGGCTAGTCGACGATCGGAATCCAGTACAGACAGGTACGCCCCGCATACATCACATACTCGAAGCTTCTGGTGGCCGGAAGCGCCAGAAGTATCCGTTAATTGCTGTAGTTCTCTCTGGAGATTGTGGGTTTAGTAAGAGTATAAGAGGACCATGTGGAATACACACCTCCTTGTCAGATTTCTCGCTTTTCAATGCTTCAATTGCCGCCATTTCCCTCATTGACTCGTCTACCTTCCCTTGTTCACCTGGTGCGCTAGAGTTTTAGAGTTCCATTAGATGTATCAATAATCGACGCTTACCGAGTGTTTCAATCTTTTCCGTACCACCTTGGATAGCTAGCTCAATCTCAGCAATTTCTCTCATCTAGGGGCCATGAAATGAAAAGGCAGAACAAGGACATGAAGGGATACTACTCACCAAGTTTGTCGTTTTAGCATTCTCTTCAGGGGTTTTTTCCAGCCTTCGGTGAGCTGCTCGTATCCGCCTGTCACATTCATCAACGAAAGAAAAGATATTCTGTTCATATTCCATCTGGAAACGGTTGAAGATAGGATCATTCGGGTTCTTTTCCTTCTCCGCCACGAATTCCTGCTTTAATCGCTCTGTGTGAGACTTTGGGCATGCTCCGAGATCCATTTTCTTCGCAACAAGCAATCAGTCATTACTGGCAGCAACATTCCATGAAACGACCCACTGTGTTGGTGAACAGAGCATGTGGACAAGTTCCACACAGAAAATTCCTGCAGACTTTTTCGTCAGACCAAACTAGGTTTGCGTTTGCTACCCCCATCGCCTCCGGGCCCATCATTTGCTAAAATATAGATACATGAGCGCACAAGTTGGAGATGAATGGGTCTAAAGCGCACTTCGAGCAGCTTGCGCTGCATTTCAGCCAGTCGTCCCATCTCCTAACGCGTGTAGAATCAGAGGTCGTCGTAGTTAGAGTGAGGAAGATGTTTGTTCGTGCTTGGCTGAAGCTTTGATCGAAATAAGCGCTGCGCCTTTGCACTTAATTTATACACTGATGCTATTCTGTATCTACTTACATGAAAGTGCGTAAAACTATAAACATCATACACTTACTTATATGAGGATCTAGCCTACAGTAAATTAATACAAGAAAGATTTGGCACTCCATGGAAGTGTAGTGCCTTTAGCACAGTACTGTACAGGAGAGAGTTTATATTAAGAGCCACCCTTCTGTGAGGTGGCTCTGGCCCTGGTAAGGTAGACGCATGAGTGACGAGCATCATGAACATTACGCGACTCGCTGTTGGTCGCTGTCGTAGGTATCAATGCGCATGGGACCAAAAAAAATGCAAAGGACGAGGATCTAAAATGCAACAAAACAAGAGCAGAAGCTTCAAGCACCACGGCCTCGACCCCTGCCACGGCCACGGGACTTGGTCTGCGGCCTGGTTTTGGACCGAGGTGGAGGCGAAGGCGATGGAGACGCGGGCGAGGACGGCAGTTCCTGCGGGATTGCAGAATTCTTTCCAGGGAGGATGGGTGTGGGAGGCGGCGTGAAGCCACCATAACTCATGAGCAGGCCCACGATATCATCCAACTTTTCAGAGGCGTTCCAGAGACACCTTTCGAATACTGCATCATCGAATTCCTGCCGCTTGGGGAGTTAATCCACGTCCAGGCATCACTGATGTCTCGAGAGCTTGCGAGTCCTTGTTCGAGTACCATCCAGACGACCTCGGGCTCGTACGATTCAAGCGAAAGCGACAAGACAGACTTTGATTTGGGCGCCGCATATATTTGTTGATAGTCAGATTCCTGCGGAGGATGGTTCTTGAAAAAGTACGAGAGGACTTTTGGATGACCGCTCTGAACCGCGACGTGAAATGCAGTTCGATTCTGCGAGTCGCGTTCCTCTGGCTCGGCACCTGGTTGACAGTGAGCGAGCGCAACAGTACCAATAAAAATGACTGACTGTGTGTATCCAACCACTCTACGAGGTCAGAATCTCCGTTGCGAGCGGCAATATGCAAAAGAGTCTCTTGAGAGTCCTCGGGCATAGTGACGATGAATTCTTCGTGACCAGGTACAACTTCACCGCCTGCAGCGTCAACGTTATTTTCCCAGATACCCTTCTTTACTTCTTGTGCATTGCCTTCACGCGCGGCTCGGAAAACAGTGGAACGATTATTCTGAACTTTCTCTCGTTGAGCACGAGCAGCGTCTTCGGCCTTTTGGCGTTTAGCATTAGCTTTTGCCTTCTTCTGGCTAATTTTGGCTTTTTGACGTTCCTCGGCAGCTAAACGTTCTGAAAGAGAGAAATGAACATTACAAAAAAAAAGACGAGACAAAAGAGTTTACCTTGTTGTCTGTCGTGTTCTTTCCTCTCCCTTATATTTATTGCTTCCTGTTTACGTCTCTGTTCCGCTGCTTTTTGATCTTCGCGGACACGACGAAGACGCTCCGCTTGCTTTTCAGGAGTTTTCTTTGGTTCTGGGGGAGGGGTGGGAGCATCTACAGGCAAAATTAAGATAAGATGAGAACTAAGAGTCGAAAAAGACTGCTTACGAGGAGGATAACCACGCGATCCACTAAAGCTAAAGCCAAAACCTCGTCGAATTTGAGCATCGCGCATTGCCTGCTCGAAGAGGTACCTGGAAGATGCAATTAGGATGAAAACTAGTAGATCCAAGATAAATGTACTTGCATGTAAAACATCATTCTCTCGTATTCATCCTCAGAATCATACTCGTCTTCGTCTTCGTAGTAATCGTGTTCAGAAGACTCGTCAGCACTACTGAAAGCAAACGAAGGTCTCCCAGGAGTGCGCGAAGTGTCGAGATGCTTTACAAGTATATTGTAAGCTTCTCCGACTCGCTGAAATTCTGCAGTGGCGTCCGGACTGGGATTTTTGTCAGGATGAGTGCGTAGAGCAAGCTGGAGACGGGTTATTTAGCAAGTATAGAGAATGAAAACCAAACAGCTTCTACCTGCTTGTAAGTGTTTTTGACAATCTCCAAAGACACGCCCTGTAGATGTCCAAAGTCAGAAAGATAGAAAGATAGAAAATAGACAACCAAATACCTCCTGCAGTCCTAGCACGGAATAAGCATTAGCCAACGATGCAGCTTTGGACATTTTCGCGTGTAGATGCAGTGGCGTAAAAAGGGAGAAGGAAGAGGGAATGATTTGAATGGGGACGCGCTGAAACGTGATCAATGACTCAGAATTTATTGTCCTTCTTCGACCGCGACGTCCAACATAACTTTGTATGGTGTCAAGTCCAGCACCCACTGAGCCTTTACAGAATGCAGCTGTTTCACCAGCTCTGCAGAATGTTACGCCAAAAAATTGGTTAGACGGATTCGAAAAGTACGTTCCAACTAGTCTTTCTTCAGCCACTGATTAAACCCCCCAGTCCTTATTTTCAAGCCGGATTCGGCTTAATGGTGAGCTGAGTCTCGTTTCGACGCGTTCAAGGTAGCCTATCACTTTGCAAGGGCGTAGGAGTCGTTCTAGGCGGTCTACGAAAATTCGCCGCGGTCGGCGATGTTTTTCTCCGACGCCGCCTGTTAGTCAAGGTCGAGATAAACAACAAAGATAGCGCTTACCCGTGGATTCTTGGCTGGATGGCTCAGCAGAGTCTGATAAACCAACGCGGATCGAGCTCCCTCATATCACGAAGTCATACACTAAGCGTCCAAACTACCGTAAACCAACATGACAATGGGAGTTCCTCGGTCTTTTTCAATCTCATTGCGGGAACAGGCATGCATTGGTTCAAGTACCGCGACGTTTGGATGCAGGTGTGTTGAATCCAGAACATTCGCTGAGTGGACTTTTTAAAACCACTCACACATAGGTCGTGCGGGAGCGTGATACGAAATCAATGAATGTAATGACCGGTAAACCTTGGGAGACCGTTACATTCACTACCCTTTCGCGGGATCGGGACATATTTCCTCAACTTCTCGCGGAAGCTAGGGACCTTGCCATGCAGGATCAGGAAGGTAAACTTGTCATTCAAACTCCTCGGGGATTCGAGTGGAGCCCGTTTGGACTCCCCAGGAGGAAGAGGCCTTTGCATAGTGTGGTCCTGGACGATGGCGTCGCTGCGGCTATCGAAAGCGATGTCAATTCGTTCTTACAGAGACGTCAGTGGTATGTTGACAGAGGCAGGTTCATTTCGGTTAAAGTCATTCTTTCCTGGTAAACTAATTTTCTTACATTTTAGGCATTCCCTACCGCCGTGGATACTTATTTTACGGTCCTCCAGGTTCTGGCAAGAGCTCATACATACAAGCCCTGGCGGCATCGCTCAACTATAATCTCTGCCTTTTGAATCTCTCCGAACGAGGACTCGGTGATGACAAGCTCACATTTCTGCTATCCAAGGTTCCAGAACGTAGCTTTGTCCTTATTGAGGACGTTGATTCTGCATTCAATAAGCGGGTGCAAACAGGAGAGGACGGGTAAAGTACCCTTCTATTCTCGGCCGAATTTTCATTTATATGACGACACAGGTATCAATCTTCGGTCACCTTTTCCGGACTCTTGAACGCACTCGATGGTGTAGCATCTGGCGAGGAGCGAATCATATTTCTAACGACGAATTATATCGAAAGACTGGACCCTGCACTTATTCGACCAGGACGTGTAGATTTCACGCAGTACATGGGTGATGCGACGCCAAACCAAGGTCAAAAGCTCTTTGAGCGGTTCTATGGCACGGCACCTTCGGAGATTCAATCTGGACAAGATCTACACGATATGTTGGAGGAAGAGATGAAGAAGGAAAAGCGTATAAGCATGGCTGCATTGCAGGGTCTCTTCATTCGCAATGACAACCCCCACGACGCACTAGTAGCTTGTCGGCAGATGTTCGACACCAAAAGTACATAGATCTAATACATTAATCTGCTAAATGCGATAAAGCACCGACTAGAACGTAGGCTTCCGCTTCCGACCTGTGAATTTGGAGTCCCTTGGCACGCTTTCCTTCCCTCGTTTCCGATACAGCTACATAGAGAAAGTGAATTCGTGAAACAAGGGTCCTGTCATGCAAACGCACCTCTTTTTTCCGCAGAATCCAATCTCTATCCACAACCTTTTGCGACTTTCGTTTCCCACTCTTGTCTTTCCTCAGATCTCTCTCCCGTCTCTTCTCAAACCTCACTTTGCCGTCCTCAACCATCTCTCCATCCAAACCCTCCGGTATCTGCTGCTGCCCTCCTCCTCCGCCTCCAACAAACAAACACAAAAACACTTTTCTCGCCTTATTCGAGTTCGGATAATCGACAACCACACCTCCTCCGAATCCAGCTTTTTGCGCTATAGATGTGATAAGCTGTATCTGATCATCGGAGGATGGGTAGAATTGGAATACGGCTCTGGAGGGATTGCGGAGGGCGGAATGGAGTGTGGTGAAAAATCGGTGGAGTCTGTGGGGTGGTGAGGATGTTGGATGGGATGTTTCTGCGTTTAGAAGCCATTGGAGGACGGATATACTGTATGTAGGAGGTTATTTAAGAGTGCTCAGCAGTATGTACAATGAGAAATAGATCGCCAGAACCTTATAGCACCGTCAAAACTTCCAGGCCTGAAACCAAAGCCTTGACCGATATCTTGAAGGAATAAATCACCTTCGACCTCCCGTTCCAAGGCAACCTCTATGGATGCCTATGAGCATTTTCACTAGCGCTAGTCGTGCGTATAACTTTACCTAGCATACTAGGCGCTATATCAACACCTGTCCATATATATCCCTCTTCATCTAAAATTTCACCAGACAAGACCTGACCCACACCCAATGTCTAGTAAAAATGCGGGTTGATCTGGAGGTAGGTTTAGTAGCTCTAGTGCTCGATAGGTCATATCAGCTTGGATTTGCTGATTTCGAGTGCTAGATTTAACCGAATGTTCTTTAATGCATGTCTAGCACGAGGGGACACTGTTCTTGCGCACTTTTTTGTGTATTTTTTGGCTTCTGTATCGCCATAGTACTAGGCATTTGTTAGATTTGGACTTTTTTTTTGTAAAAAAAGGCATGTATTTACGATTTCCGGAGGAGCCTGGAGTTCTGGTCTTGACATTTTTTTTTGGTGTCGGACGTAAGTAAAAGAAGGTGAGCGCTTATTCCAAGCGCGTCTCTTTCATGGCTACATCGAGCAAGCAATACCTTACTCGCGGCGAAGAACTATGGAAAGGTAGATCAGAGAAAGTTGTCAGTACTTGTGCTTTCTACCAAATAACGGTTCTCAAATATCCCAGAATGCAGAATTATTCGCTTTAACTTATGGCGCGCTCGTCGTGCAACTGATCCAGGATTACGAGGACTATGCCGAGGTTAACAAGCAGCTAGAAAAGATGGGATATAATATTGGCACGAGGCTCATTGAAGATTTTCTTGCAAAGAGTAATCTTGGAAGGTGTTCTGATTTTAGGGAGGTTGGAGAAGTCGTTTCAAAGGTGACTTTTTTAATTTATTTTGGTGATTTATCTCGGAAGATTGACTTGATAGCCACAAGGTTGGGTTCAAATCGTTCTTGAACATTACACCGTCCATTACGCATAATGCTGCTCCTGCTCCTACGTCGCCTACTCGACCTACGAGTACCGGGTCTGCGTCTCAGATCAACAGCTCGTTCTCGTTGATCTTTGATGAAAATCCGTTGGCCGAGTTTGTTGAGCTGCCTGAAGAAGCTCTCGAAGGTGGTCTATGGTTCAGCAATGTTCTGTGTGGGGTTATCAGAGGAGCACTCGAGATGGTAGGCGCGGTTCTGCCAGTAATAATGAGCGTTGTACTGAAATTCTGCAGGTCCAAATGCAAGTCCAAGCAGAGTTTGTTTCAGACGTTTTACGGGGAGACGAGGTAACAGAGATGAGAGTAAAGCTGGTCAAGCACTTGGAGGAAGAAGTACCGGTCGGAGACGACTAGAATGTATTATTATTATAACATTAATACCTGTCCACTTTATTGAGTTTACGAGCAGTCCTCGCATTGGACTGGGTATTCTGTCCTCTAACGGGCAGATGCATCGCGTGTCTCCTACCAACATAACTGCCAATCATCCTCTGGTGCGCAATATTCTCCCGAATCTCTCTCCTCAGCTCGGATTCAATCCTCAACTCTGTCAAAGGATCCTTCGACTTTTTCGTTTCAACTTTGGTTCCCCTCTTTGTCTGTGTTGTTTCTGCAGCAGGGAGTTTACCCAATTGCAGCAGCCTCTCATCCTTCTTTTGTTTCTGAGCTACGCGTGCAGCGTTGAGTTCTGCCTGCAACTCCTGTATGGATTTGGACGCAGGCCGAGACGCAAAAGTTATCGGCGCCAGAGGGTATTTTTGGAGTGGAAGGGCGGTTTTTGGTGAAGAAAGAAAGGAGGCGAGGGATGTGACTTGGAAGGGAGTCAGGTTTTTGACTCTACATCTGTCGTGGATTTGGAAACGCGCGCAGAGTCGATGCGAAATGTGAGGACCAACTCCGTAAATGGATGTAAGCGCAAACTGTAACAGGTTTTTCAGCTTATTGAATGAAAGAAGCAACGAAATAATAACGAACGCGAGCGAGCTGATTGTCTGGTAAATTAATACCGAGGATATGAACCATGGATGCTGGTGAAAGTAGGAGAGAAAAAATATTCACACACTCAGTTAGCCTTGTTCCAAACCACACTCATCATGTCAACCAGCAAAGCCGAAGGCCGTCGCGAAGATGCTCTCACTAAACAACGAGACCAAATGCGCGAAGAGTTTGAGAGGCAAAAGAAAAACCTCATCAACGAAACCGAAAAGGCTCGTCCTTCGACGCACCGTTTCGTCGGACAACATGATTCTATGGAGGACTCGCTCAAAAACAGCACTGTGGGTCTAGTACACCTCGAAGAGTTTCAGCAGAAACGCAAGGAACTCGAAGAGGCCAAGGCTAGAGAAGCCGCGCGCACGAACGAGCTAAAGTGCGTATTTTTTTTCTCCCTTGACAAGTGGAGATGGCTTATAGGTTATGGAGAATTTGTTTAGGGATGACATAAAAAAGGTGAAGAAGAGGAAGAAAGCACCCAAGGCTACATTGTCGTTTGCCATGGATGAAGAGCCGGAGGAGGACCCTATTAAGGAGGACGACGAGGAGCTGGATGCTGACGAGCGAGCTGCCAAGCGAGGCAAATTCCGCAAGAATCCCAACGTCGACACCTCGTTCTTGCCTGACCGTGAACGAGAGGAGGCTGAGAGGAAGGAACGGGAGCGTCTCAGGAAGGAATGGATCAGTAAACAGGAGGATATGAAGCAGGAAGATGTGGAAATCACATATTCCTTCTGGGATGGAAGTGGCCATCGAAAGAGTGTTGTGGTGAGTTTTATTACACTAGTCCATTCTCTCTCGGGTCTAACGAACAGTTTATACGCATGGAATCTCCTTCAACAGTGTAAGAAAGGCGACTCTATCAGCTCATTCTTGGATAAATGTCGACAGCAATTTCCCGAGCTTCGTGCCGTCAGCGTCGATAACCTGATGTATGTAAAGGTCGGTACATAGTCCTTTTCTCGTATATCCTCCACTCAAGCCACACTTTAGGAGGATATTATTATACCCCATGTAAGCGTTTCAACTTGTATCCTTCGACGCTAGTCTAACCTTCGTACAGCACTACACCTTTTACGATTTTATCATCAACAAAGCCCGCGGCAAATCTGGCCCTCTTTTCAACTTTGACGTCCACGACGATGTCCGGCTGCTTGCAGACGCTACAAAGGAAAAGGACGAGTCTCACGCAGGAAAGGTCGTAGAACGCAGTTACTACCAGCGCAATAAGCATATTTTCCCTGCTTCGAGATGGGAAGTGTTTGACCCGGAGAAGAATTATGGGAAATATACGATAGCTTAGAGTAGAATAGCTATGTAGTAGTTGATTGTGTCTTGTGAATTTGGATATCTCCTCCGCGCTTCTTCTTCCGCAACTTCCATCATGGCTGGCACAGGAGCCCGAGAAAATGTCTTTGCTACTCGAATGGCCCTAACCAATACCAAACTACGTCTGAAAGGAGCGCAGACCGGGCATTCTCTGCTAGCCAAGAAACGAGATGCGTTGACGACACGATTTAGGGCTATTCTGCGCAAAGTAGACGAGGTGCGAGTCGTCGTATCGCCATAAATTGAAACCATTATTCACAAACATCTTTCATTCTCGATAGGCCAAAAGGAAAATGGGACGAGTAATGCAGCTGGCTTCGCTTTCAATGGCCGAAGTCACATATGCCACAGGAGACATATCGTATCTCGTGCAGGAACAAGCGAAATCGGCTTCGTTCAAAGTAAAGTCCAAGCAGGAAAACGTCTCGGGTGTCGTTTTACCTGCTTTTGAAGTCGAGCGTGTTGCTGGAGCTGGTGCGTCAGGTCCAATCCAGCTATCTCTATACTAATCGCACATCTAATGCAGACTTTAATCTCACCGGTCTCGGTCGTGGTGGCCAACAAGTCTTGCGAGCAAGAGAAGTATACGCAAAAGCCATCGAAACTCTTGTCGAATTAGCGTCGCTGCAGACGGCGTTCACCATCCTCGATGAAGTCATCCGAGCGACGAATCGTCGAGTTAACGCTATCGAGCATGTGGTCATTCCTCGTTTGGAGAATACCATCAAGTATATCATGAGTGAGCTCGATGAGATGGATCGAGAAGAGTTCTTTAGGTACGTGCACAATGGCGGTCAACGTCGATGATTTATCGATGCAAATTTCAGATTGAAGAAAGTTCAAGGAAAGAAGAAGAGGGATACGGCTGCTCGACAGATCGAAGCCGAGGAAGCACAGGCCGCCAGGGACGATGCTCCTACTGTAGTTGAAGAGTATGATGATGATGGATCCTCAAATCTCCTCAGCGAGAAGGATAACGATGTTATTTTCTGATTCGTCTGATTTTCTCGGTTCTCTACATGTATCTTCCCATAATGGCATATACCACACACGCAAGGACTCTATTTGTTCAACGCACGAACCATGATTTCCTCGAAAGATTGGCATAACATGTCGGCATAGCAAAGATGCATAATACATGGTGGTTTTGGTACGGTAGTGGAAGAAAGAGCAAATGTAAGGATCCAACCATTACTAGAGAAAGAAACAAAAGTATCAGTTTCGGCAGCATAAGCAATCACCAGAAACACACGTACGTCCACCATTTCGACATCTGTGCTGGTCGCCTTGCGGTTTTTCCTGTCGAGGATTGCCCGTCTGAGAAGAAAAAAGTTTTGTTCGTTAGAAATACACGACAGAAAAAGCAGCATAAGCTACGCACCTATCCTTGTCGAGCTTGATAGTAGTAATAACGACATTACTGGGGTGAATGCCGATGGGAGAAGTAGCACCGTTTGACTTGTCCCTCTGCACACGTTCTACGTGAATCACCCATTTCTTCCTGTACACCTGCGTCACTTTTCCCTCTCTGCCCTTGTACTTTCCGCGCACAATCCTGACCTCATCGTCTTTGCGGATAGGTAACGAACGAGCCTGGAGATTAGATCAGAGTGTAAGTTTTTTTTTCTGGTTAGTTGGTTAGTTAGTGGGTTGGCGCACACTGTGTTTGGCACGGAGCTCCTTTGAAAGGGCAGAAGACATGATTTTGCGGCGGATAGAGGAAGGAGCGGAGAAGTGGGCCTTGTGGGCCTTGCGGCGGGACGAGGAGACGTCTATACACAGGTGAATTGTTAGCATGAAATTCCAGCAGATTCACGTATTCCCCTTCATGAACACGCAGTCCAGCACGAAACACGAATACATACCTTTGGAGAACTTCATTTTGGTGGCCGACTTTG
This sequence comes from Gymnopus androsaceus JB14, assembly GCA_009733575.1. Taxonomy (NCBI): domain Eukaryota; kingdom Fungi; phylum Basidiomycota; class Agaricomycetes; order Agaricales; family Omphalotaceae; genus Gymnopus; species Gymnopus androsaceus. The sequence goes on from ML769387.1 coordinate 268,654, forward strand.
GATCTTGAGGATGGTCGAGAATAATTCAGGCTAGGGTTAGGGTCGAAACAGTGGCTGCTTGGATTTCCTAAGCAATTTCCACGGTCAGTGATGAGATTCGGCGTCTGTTTGGGCGTTTATTCGTCTCGTCTCTATACAGTAATAATCATTGATATTAATGTCATTTTGATTCTGGACTCGTGGAATCACAATTCCAAGCTTTCTACGTACTGGGACCTTGGCTGTATGTTGCTTCAGCTTGGCTCATATTTCACCTCAAGCCATTGTTCACTGCAGAATACGCATTCCCCGTATATAAGTATGCCTGTATGCGGTCAAACAACCAGTTTCAGCGTTTGCCTCCGCCTCGCCGTTGACCTTGGACAAAGTTTAGGTTCAACGCTCTAGGATTGTCGCCCAAGCCTCATATCTTTCAGCTCGTAACGGCGTACTAGTTTACCTGGACTCAATAGCTCTGGATCGTATTCATCGTCCTCGCCATATTCTCTGCGCTTGCTTACGTCATTGTAAGCGATTGACGATATCTTGCGCTAACTACCATTCGAGACGGCCCTCAGACGACGCGTCAATCGAAGAACAGATGTGCATTAATAAAGTAAACGTGCCTTTATAATGGCTGAAACGTTACTGTATCTTCTCCTCCTTTCCTTGTCTCATCTTCATCTTCAGAGAGCTCGGTGACCTTTACCGGTTTTGGCCCACCGGGCGGGCTTTTTGGTATTTTGTCGACAGCGTCGTTCAATTTGCGCCTGACTACTCTCCCGCTCAGCGACAAAGGATGTTGGTGCGCGAGATGTACTACAACACAGTGTATCACATGAGTATCACATAGACTTGGATGTATTTTCAGATAGAGATAGTTCAAACGCGTAAGTATGCCCAGTATGAATACGTTTCTGGTCCTTTGGACTAACTCCAATCAATGTCGAAGAACTCCTGCTTTACATGGATTTTCGTCACCCTTGCTTTGACCTCGTATGCAGAGATGCCAATGGTAAGGCCATCCAGCTCCTCTCTAACATCCTCGGGATCATCAGAGTCCCAAAATTGCTTTGCATTAACACACTTCAAATTCTTTAAAAAATATCTTAATCCAATAATCATTCAAAACAATAGCTGCTTACTATTGGGGTTAGCTCAATATCGGCCATCCAAAGCTTAGAGTCGCCAATAGCAGCAATGCGTTCCTTCGTGATCATAGCCGACGACAGCATTCACCTTTTGTGTAGGTCAATGAGATCGGTTGCCCACTCCCCATGCCATCCAACCATAGTTGTTCGCGGACGGTCTCGGTCGTAATCCGTTCCATTACGAGCGTCAACACCACTTGGTTGGTCAAGTAGATCAGGTTGTCGAATAATGAGTGTTTCTTCACTATAGAACATTTCCGCTGGTTGCAAACCTTCTGAAAGATCCTGTCGGATAAAATAGAATGGTGGACCGCCCTTGTCGTTCTTGCTGGATCCATGGTTAGAACGCGTGATACATAAGTAGGAAAATAAGAAACACTTACTCCCTTGAGGAATCGAATATTCATAACACGAGCGGGGCCATCCAGGCCAATATAAAACTCTTCTGTCCAAGGATTTCTTCCGATTGATAGAAAGACGCAGGAAGGGGTCTACATCGGCGTCGAAATGCACGCAATATTCATCCCCAGTATGCCCTAATAGGACGTTCCGCTGATATTTAAACTCGAAGGGGTCCACTGCTGGCGTATACTCTGCGAGGTTTGTCTCCGAGTCAAACCGGGTGAAACGGAAGAGAGTCCTGGTTTCTTTAAACTGCCCAACGTACTCGTCACAGAGTTCACCGTCAACACTAAATTTTTGAGAATCGCCATAATAGGACAGAGAAGAGACTGTGAGGTCAGGATATTGAGGGGCAGTGGTATTTCGCTTTTTGGAAGGCGAATCTTCCTTTGGTGATGAAGGTCGTTTCGACACTGTCGACATGAAAAGGAAGAGGCGCGTCTATCAGGGCGTCTAAGTACTTTTCTCTAGTTTTAACGTTGATCCTTGATAAGTTGATATAATACAGTACTCGTAAATTCCTAAATAACTCGAGCGTACCCAATTAAACCTCCGGTATTCCTGGTTGTCTCCCTTGAGCAGCTGGCATCACACTATGATACCCAGTTGAAAAATACCCCGTGCTATTGTTTGTCTCGCTGGAGCCCTGCGGAGAATGACCATGATGCAGGGGCGGAGAGGGAGACATCGTCAGGACGGACGAAGGGAAGGTGCTTGGATCCGAAGGGTCCTACGTAGCGTTGTATCAATAAAAGAACTTTCTCTCCAAACCACGCCACTCACATAAAGCTTCGGCGAGGCAGAAGGCAACGACGCATGAAAGCCCGTCCCGGTAAAAGCTGAACTGGTCTGAGGATGCGTTGACATCGATGTCGGGTACGGCCGCGGTATAAGATCTGAATTGACATGGGATGAAGGCGCCTTTCCCCTTCCCCTACGTCTACTCCTCCTCCTTCTCAAATAGATCACGACTATAGCGACAAGACATAGAAAAATAACTCCTCCGACGACACCGCCTGCGATAGGTCCGACGTCAGAGTGGGATTTCTTGGCGGGCGTTGGAACTGGGGTGGGTGTCGGGGTGGAAGTGCTACCGGTTGGTATTGAGGTTCCAGATGATTCAGGTAGGTCGCCTACCGCTTGTGCCTCTGATTGGATTAAAACCTTCCCCCAGCTGACATAGATCAGTCATATTAGCTGAATTCGAGTAGAAAATTCATAGCTCCTACGCACCGCCGTCACATTGAGGTAGGCCCAATGCGGAACACTAGTTCCGCTCGGTATGTTGTCGGGAAATCTGTTTCAGTATGAGATTCAAGATCAGTACGAGAAGTATGTAAGAATCAAGGCCCAGGATCCAGGTACTGAATACTCACATCGTGAGGGTAGACCGTTGGCAGATTTAGGCTGTAATCGGACCATCTGTCAGAGAGAGGATGAGAAGGGAAAGGGAAAGAAGATCAGCATCACATCATGCGGAGTTCATCTGAAGGGAGAAGATAAGGATCCGATCCCTTGTCTACAACAGAGTCAAAGTAGAAAGGTCCACACTTACGATAGACTCGTTGTTATCCTCCCTGACATCCCGCGCAGGCACTCAGCATCATATAGAACACAGAGCTGCACCGACATGAGCTGGCTTCGGCCGTACAGTGGGTCCATTAGTATGTTTCGAGAGGAATTAATGGAAGGGATGCTGTATCCTTGATCGGAATGCGGATAAGAAATGCTGGATTCGAGGAAGCACAAGAGGGACTCACCGGAGGCGCAAGCCTGGCCAAGGTAGGTTGCTACGACGCAAGGGTCCTGGTTGAGAGAGTTATATGACTGTAAATGTATGTTATCATGCTCAACGGAACAGAAAGAGAGAGATAGACTCTTAGCTTACCCATCCATAATCCAAGCTCGCATTGCAACTCGGAGCAAACTGTGCACTCACTCCGGGAATAATTGTGATTCGTCCCGATAGCGATATCAGGAGTCCAATTGCAAAGAACAATCGAAACGGAAACAATTTGGTGGGTGCTGCTTTCGCGACTCGAGTCGAGTCGGATAGACCGCTAGTGCCCAAGCTCATGACCGACTTATTTGACATAAGAAGGAAGAAGGATGGGAGAGGGAATGAGGATGGTGAAACAGATGGACCCACGAAAGGCTAGTGTGACAGCTAAGTTCTTTTTCGAGATTCATGAAGCAAAGCTATACAAACTGCCAAAGGTCAGATGCTTCATGTTCCTGTAAGTTAGCATAAGTTAGGATCTAAGAATCCTCTATCGGCGCGCGCTCGACGGACTAGATCAGCTTCTCCTTGGGAATTCGCCGACATGGGTATTAAGAATATGGCCGAAATCCATGAACCATAGCTTCATCTCTCGCCTTATCGCCGTCCTACAAGTGACTACTGTTGGGCCATTGGAGTCTCTAATACGAAATTGAAGAGTGAACCGAGAATGAACGATGGAGTACAATGTATTGGATTGACAATGACAGGAAGTCGACAAGAAGAATGAACGACATGAAGGAGTTCTCCCACGTGCTCAAGCCTATTTTTTTCCCTTTTTTATGCGTCCTCCCTATCTCCTCATTTCAAGATGTTAGAAAATTTAAATGGTGCTCCGAAGAAGGATTTCGACCAACCCCGAGAACATTTGGAACATAACATGGCGCTGTATATCAGATTCCAGCCTGGATTCACTAGCCACTACTCAGCTTCGGCATGAAAGTGAGGCCCGAAAACTTCTGCTTAAGTGTCTTGGTACTTAGTCTTACCTGTATACACGGTATAAAAGAGTTCAAAAAAAAAACCCCCTTACAATGACTACATACGAATCGATTTGAATCGCCCGCTGTCTCCAGCTCGGAAACGCTTGCGCTCTGTGGCACAAAATTCTTTCTCTGCCCCCAGCTTGTGGTCTCACTACAAGCTACTCTAGCGGTTCCTGAAGTGGTCAGAGGAATGTTATCTCTGTTCTGATTTACGTGCAGCATGACGAAGTAGCGACGTTGATGGATCTGGAATATCCTGTTTCCAGTGGATAAACACTTGGAAAAACTGATCTCGAAAGAGCAGATCTACATGTATTCGCTGATTGCACAAAGCAAACGTAATCAGCAGCAGAGGGCATGCTGGTGCACATTTTGACATTGTCGGCTTTCACAGTGATCAAAGCAGCTATACATAGTTCCGAAACTAAGCGCTAAACATTTGGACTTTCAGTCATTCGATGTCCATCGGCGTAAAGGCCGGAAAATTTTGACATCTAAAATAGAAACCTCACAAATCACTGAAACTTAAAGTAAGCTTCTTCAGACGCCATGTCGAGTCGGACGGATGCAGGGTTACACCGTATTGAGAAGATAACTATAGTGCTGATGCATAGGCCGAAGAGTAAGTTGCCGATAGTCTGACGCGTCACGGAAAGGAGCGGGAAGGATGGGAAATAGGGGTAGTGGAGAGACGCGTAGGCTCACGCGTAAATACAGACGTGTCGCGAGGGGTATATGATAGACAGAGCGGCCTTTCCTAATGCGGATTTCCTTTAAAATCATTCTTATACCTTCACCACAACTGACATCTCGATTCAATTCCCAATGCGGATTCTCGTTCTAGGAGCAACTGGTCCTGTCGGTATCCTCCTCTGCCGTTTATCGTTATCGTCTATCCAGGACTCATCTCTGGTACTTTTTGTGCGCTCTCCGGAAAAGGTTCCCAATGATCTATCCTCGGATAGCCGTGTTACTGTCATCACCGGTCAACTCACAGACGTTGGCCTGCTTTCGAAAGCGATGGAGGGCATAGATGCAGTATGCAGTGCGCTTGGCCCGACCAGTCCTTTTCATCCCGCCGGAGAGCCTTTGGCAAACGCTTATGAAAATATTATAGCCATGATGAAGAAGCATGGCGTAAAGCGTTTGTTCGCTCTTGGTAAGTAAGTCCGTGTTATATACTACTTCTAATATTTACGATTTCTGTGCAGATACTGCATCGTTTCGTGCTCCAGAAGACAAATTTGATATCAGATTCGCTGCTCTTGTGACTACAGTCGTCGTATTTGCAAGGAATGCATACAAGGATGTGGTTAAGATTGGCGAGATCGTCAGCAAGCAGGATGACTTGGACTGGACCATCGTACGAGTGCCCATCTTGAACAACAAGCAAGATAGAAACGTATTGGCAGGGTTTATTGGAGACGGAAGGATTAATACTGGGCTATCTCGGATCGCATTCGGCGTTTTTGTTATCACTCAGCTAAAGGACGAGGAACCTATGTGGATAAGAAAAATACCCATGTTGTGTAATCCTTGAGCTCAAGGGCATCTCCGCATTCAATAATTCATTATGGGTATTGATGTACGAGAGGAGTGATAGTCAAGCAGGTACAAGAAAGGTTCGAGGAGGTTTGAGGAAGAGATAAAATATAAAATACTCGAAAGAGGCCCTGATCAAACCGCTCAGACTGGTCTTACTTATATGCAACGACCTCAGCTCATGGGCCGATAAAATTCAGACAAAATTCAAATGCAACGTGCAAAATCCAATTGATTTACAGTGATTTACTTGTGGATGCTAAGTATGTTACACTAATCGAGGTTTCTGTACAGTACAATGCGTAAAGTACGTGCCAAAAAAGTTCAATGATCTACTTGTTGGAGTTCATGCCGAGAGCATTCTTCGCCGAGTCGAGCAGAGAGCCCTGTGGTGAAAGAGGTTAGCACGCAATAGGGAGGAAGGAGAGAAGAACGATAGAATGGGTTGGAAAAAGAGTCGTATTAAAGCGAAGACACATACTGAGTTCTCGTTAGAATTGCCGCTGAGCGAGTCGCCCATCTTCTGGGTGGTAGATTTCTCGCTCTGCAATAGAACGACCAAATCAGTACGTGGTACTAATATTGGATACTGTCGAAACTTGCCTCAGGCTGAAGAGTAGACTGAACACTGTCCGTTGCGCCACGAAGTTTGTCACCAGCTTGTTCGGGCAAGGTCTTCTCGGAGTCGGGCTATATACGCGTCGAGAGCGTTAGTGACGGTGAGCGCACACAATCGACGCGTCAAGCGACGATCGGCGCGATACACACCTTCATAGCATTGGAAGCCTTGTCAGTGAGGTTTTGACGGCCAGTGTCAGACATGATTAATGTTATGAGTGAGTTTGAGTGAGTCGAGTTGGTTGTAAGAGAGAGAGAGTTTGATTTGACAAGTGGCAAGCCCAAACCGTTTTATACCTCGCGAGAGGTCAAAGCTGTAACACAAAAAAGGAAATGACGTCGTGGATGACGTCGTAGCGCTCGCCGATGAGACCCAAGAAAGAAGCGCCAAGTAATTTAGCCCAGTTACTATTAGTCAATTTTCCAGTCCGGTGATCAGGCTGAAGCGCTGAAGTCGCGACGAAAACGCAATGTCTTTTTGCCAGAAGCGATAAGCGATAAGCTGGGACGGCTTCATTGTGAATCGCGACATGGTCGCGCACTCGGATGTAGAGTAAACCATTGTGTATGTATCATGATGGACCTCTAATGCTTCTCGTCCTGTCTGACATTCTCAGATTTAAACCACTTGAATGTGTGACGCAGAGACCACTAACCTCCATCGTCTTCCGGATTCCTTGATCAACTCCAAACTGGTGCGTAACCCAATGTTTTCTTGGCCTTTTCAGAGCTAAAGTACATCGTGGCCGTAGCGAACGTCACTGTGTACGGCATCAGAGTTTGCTCTTGCTGATTCTTTAACCATCCCACAGTAGCCATAACATAGGCCAAAAAGAACGTGAACATCCGAGGAATCACTACTTGACGCTTGAGAATTCTAGGATGATCAGGAAAAATGCGATCGAAACCGCTCCAAAGGGCACGCATAAAATCCCAGAACGGTCGAGGATCATTATTGGTGATAAAAAGTGATTGTCCCGCAACTTCAATACTCTAGACCCAGAGGAAGTGTGTAGTTTGTCGGAAGCAAGCATAGGTCCTGTCGAACAGATTTTTGTTATTCCCCAACTGCACGTTTGTCGTGTTTTGTTTCCAGGACCCGTATGTACCGACGATGGTTTCTTGATCGCCTATACTGAGGATGTTGAATAAAACCAGAAGATTGACTCGGAGCAGACACAAAAGCTTACCCAAAGATGCCCGCAGGACGTATCGACGCGGTCTCCAACCCGTGGTTCCCATTAGCCTCAAGGACAAACTGTTCGCTAGAGCCCTAGAGCGCGTATACGGATCCAAAGGTTTCAGCGGATACGGAAGACTCTCATTGCCATTCACAATATCGTTCCAGTCAAACACTGTACCGGAAGAGCTGTGATATACGAGTTTTCCAACTCCAGCCGCATTGGAGGCTTGAATCACCTTTTTCGTGCCCTCAACGTTGACCTCATGGAAAATTTGAAGGTTGTCACGGTTTCGAATGGACAAAGGAGAGATGATATGGATGATGCATGTTGCTCCGCTCTGCCGAAAATTTAAAGACCAAGACGTAAGTCAATATGTGTCGAGAGGTGGAGTGCAAGTATTCATCCTTAATAGCATCAGAGATTTGGTCTTCATTGCGAATATCGCCGGGATAGAAAGGAACATCGGTATGTTTCAGCAACTTGCTGTCGAATACGGGGACATCGCCGCCACGAGCCAAGAGGCTTCAACAACACGCCTTCCGACAAAGACATCACCGCCGAGTACGAGATAGATGTCGCATGAAGCTATCGTTGCAAGAAAAATGAAAGGGTGGCTAGGGTTCAGAGAGTAACCTGAGAGCAGTTTGGTTGCAATAGGACAGAAAGCAAAGGAACTAGAATAAACGCCAGGGTCAATCTTCCCGACTTGGAAAAGTGAGTATGGTTCGGAGTCCGGTGAGCTCCACTTAACTGAGACAGGCAATATAGCTTAGTTTAGACCATCCTGAGTCATATTGCGAAATTTAGTCTTTGAACTAACGCAGAAAGTTGAAGATTTGTACAGAGAATCGTCCGACTCCAGGTATAATAAGGTCCAGTGGCTAAGAACGAATTATGATCAGACTTGAGTCCCCACCGATTCCCACTGCTCAACCTGTTGGGATACACGGGTACGGCGTCACTCGAGAAAAGGCAGCATCAAAGGATATATTCCGTTTGTGCCTCGTAGTGGGAGTCGGGAGGCAAACGGATAAGATCTACATACTACAGGGGAATAATATATATAGTAAATATTATTTCCAATCAGGAGACTGTGGCGAACAACGCACTCGGCAAAAATAAATCTAACACACCCATGCAAGAATTACTCCTCCAGGGTGTATGGAGAACCATCAACGTGAATAATTGGCTCTTCACTGATCACAACCTCTCGTAAAAACGACTCCATCACATTAGATGGAAGATCTTTACTCAAGGATATGGTCTGCAGGACACATTTCGAGTGAACCAACATCTCACTGAGCATCGCGTCCATATCAACGCAGAAAAATTCGGTACGCTTGGTCACCTTATGCACTCTCCGAGCACCAGAGATAGCAATGAGCGTAGAGGTTCTCCGATCACTTTTCAAGTTTTTCACCGCATGGTCCAAGCGCTGATGGCCTGGGAGATTATTACTTCTTCGTACTTACAGTGCGGTCTTCGAAGACATGTCGTAAGAGTATCTTCTCCGTATACGACGATCATACGAAACACTTCGAATAGCGTATTTAGTCGCGATTTGACGATTTCTGTCTATTTAGCGTATTGAGCAAAAACTGCTCCTGTCCATATAGCGTACTTAGGTCGCGCGAGCGACGAAAATGTAAGGTATCTCGCTAAAGAAGCATGAAGCATGAAGACTGTGAAGCGCTAAAGCGTGAGACGTGTACAGTCTCTTGAAGTGTACAGAGCAGTAGCTCGCTCAGATTATTTTGGTTTATTTTGATTTTTCGATTTTCGAATTCACGTGACGTCCTGTCGAATAGCGTATTGAGACAAATCATAGCGTACTTGAGGCGCTTGCGACAAGTTAGAGTTTCTGGCTAATTACTTACGCCACAACCACGAAAAATTACGATCCAGAGAACCGACCCGAGAAATCCAGTTGGACATTCATAACACCTCTAGTTCAACTCTGAATTCGCATCTGCAGGACGAACCAGAGAAGGCACGCTCTTTCTGCGTTTGGCAATCAAGAAATTTCAAGGGCGCAAGTTGGAATACATTCGATCGCGAGCAGCTTTAGGAGGGAGCAAACGAACGATGCTTGCTATCCCCGCCAACTTCCCTTAATATGACGCCCGACAGAAGCACTTTCAGAGGTATCCGCGATTTCCCATTTTAGCCACTGCTATTCCCTAATCCCATAAATCAATTGATGTGATATTCACTTGGAACGGATTCTTGCGAGTCACAGAACCCATGTTCCAAGAGTTTCCTAAGCTTCTCATGACTCTGTTGATTGTTCTTTTTCAACATTGACTCTTTCAACCAAACTCATTTCTGTTCCGAACTTTCAACATGCCCGCTTCTCTCATTCCCGACCAACGACCATTCTTGCGGTCGGGCTTTCGCTTAGCAGAGCTTCAAGAGTCGATGCAGTTTACACCATCCAAATTTGAGCGTTTTTTGGTAAGCCTCAACGCGCCATTGTTGATTTTCCAGAACTGATTCTCGATGCAGCACTTGGTTCGCGGAACCGCGCGGGAACTTGGCCTTGACCCGACGAAACGCCATGTTCAGCAAGAACCTACGAAATGGCGTAGTTTCATTTCCAAAGTTTGTAGCGGCCACTCAATTTATACATTGTGTATCTATCTCTAACAATATGAAAAGATGATCTCACAGGAGAAAGGACTAAAGAGCTTTGTAGGCCACTGGCCTATTGAAGCGTACTTTGATTTCTGGACTCGCAAATACACGACACGACTTGCATCAGCATCAAGGAAAAGGACAGCCAAGGTGCACCCTTCGCGCATTCAAATAAGTGTACGTCTGTTCTTATAACGTAGCGGATGGTGCTGACACAAGCTATAGTCGCTGTCCCCGCCTCTGAAAACCATCACTAATCGTAACCCAAAATTGATTCGACCCATCCAGGTATCTAATCCGTTCAATCATCTTCCATTGATAACTGATTCCGTCTTCTATCAGACCTCCTCTAGCACTCATTCGACTTCAACTAAACCTGTCGCCTCCGAGTCCGTCAATCAATCCAGTTCAGTGGCATCAGCTTTAGAGTTCGACGGGCCGTACGACAAAAGTATACGGCAGCCATGCCTCAAGTGCGGAGATGCACCAGTCATGGTCGCTCATCGTTTGAAAGAACTTTTCAAGCACGATCTTGTTGGGAAAGGAGAGCTCACAAAAATGGGAGTTCACAGTGATCTGGATCTGGATACCTTGCTGCTGATGGGCTCTACTGAGCGCGATGAATTATTTCGTTCCTCGGCGTTGACCAACATGGCCAAGTTCTCGATCATGCATGCAATGAAGAAATCTGAGGTGAGTCTGGTGGTAGTAATACCAAGTGAAGTTCGATTACTAACAAACGATATAATTTTCTCCAGGGGAAATTTCATGTTAGACCTGGCCTCTTGGTATGCAGATAGCCATTATTCCATGGCATAGTACCTCATGTTTTTTGTTTCTCATTGTGTTTTGTTTCAGGAGAATGATCTGCGCCATTACATAGGTAATGTTTACACATGCCCAGAACATCCTGCCCTGAAAGCGGATACTGCTATTCCCCATCAACTTTGCAAGCTTTTCAACAAGCTGCACATTGAGCATCTCATCCCTGCGGCCATCTTGCTGGGTATCACGACTGACGCTGAGTACAACACAGTGGTAAATGATTTTGATGAGAAGGAACGCGAAGGAATGCTGTTTGAAGAAAGCGAATTTGTATCTCTTTCGCGTCTCCAAAAAGTGGCGATGAAATGGGCATTTGGGCTACCCGTTTGAGCAGATGGGAGGGAACAATGCTGCGCTTTTTCGATTGTACATAGAAGCAAAATCATTGTGAAACTATTTGTAAACAAATTCCAAGCCCTTTCTCTAGTCTATAAACTTAACTGTTTTCAGTATGGCGTCACCACATTCTCCTCATCCTGAATCGTATGTACATTATTTGATCCTTCCAAGAAAAACAATCTAGTATATCTTAGTACATCGTCCTGAGCGTTCCAAACGTAGTCCGATTCTCAACACAAATGGATAATCTGTATCCCTTAGCTCAAGTCGAGTGGGGAGATGAGATATCATGTTCGGAGCGATAAGGTCGGACTGTGGGCATCATATATCAGTCTCACTGCACGAAACCAAAATCAAGCTCAAAACTTACATTCGTATGAACAACTTTCAAAGAGCAACCAACTCCCCTTTATTCTTCTACGCTACCTCAATTGCACTCTCGCGTCGCGGTCATATCCTTCGGCACTAGTCTGATGGAATTGTTGTTTTCGTATTCTGGGATTTCGTTCCTGACTTCCAGACGGGCTTGAGGACGTGGATATAAGAAAGTGTATGATGGGTTTCTTGAGAGGTGTTTGAATGTTGAATTCGGATCTTTCATCTTCATCGTTGTGAAAATCCGATTCAGTCAATGTTTCGAAAACGAAACCAAAAACCAACCTTTGAATCCACGGACTAATCTCAATCCGAGCCATCTTGCTAGCCCCAACAACAAGCATCGAGTGCAAACCTCGTCCGATTTTCCACACTACCTCTGTACATATCCTCCCTCACATTAAGTCCAGGCTGCCAGCAGATGTAACTCGGAACGCGTGAGGGAGCATCGCAACACGATGCTGGAACAGGGACTCAAGGTTGAAGATGGCTGGCGAAGTTTGATTTTTCATTTGTGACCATTGTGAAGATATTTTACTTGGAATTCGGTTTGCTATAAATTATGTGAATGGGATGGTTCGCGACGTCGCGACGAAACTTGGGCGAAACAGACTGAGTCTGACTGACTATTTACAAGCGCTTAACAGCGCTTGAATAGGCGCCTCCATGCTTGCCTTTCGAACTTGTACTCGACCAACCATCAACAATTCGTTTAAACGATTCATTATGCCACCTAAACGCGCCAGCTCTTCAAAGCGAAAAGCCGTGTCAGACTCAGAGGCAGAGGATGACGCGTCTTCGAATAAAAAATCCAAAGTTTCTCCTCCTAGCAATGATGATAATTCTCAGCCAAAGAACACGGTATTGCCGGTAAACATAGCATTCGCACCTCGCAAGAGCCCAGGGACGACTATCCGAATCTCTACTTTCAATGTCTGCGGCCTAGCTGCAAGCCAAAAGAAGGTACTTGTTGTCAGAATTATGATTATGTATAAACGTGCTGATGGCATTGCTCAAGGGTTTCAGTTTCTACGTCGAAGCAGAAGACCCGGACATTCTCGTCCTGACAGAAACAAAGGTACGGATCGCTGAAGATGTTAATTTGTGAAGCCGACTTCGTATCTCTAGGTTAATAACGAACCTGTGGACCTCGCTCTGAAGAATAGATTTCCACACAGCTATTGGTCAATAGCAGATAAGAAAGGGTACTGTGAGTGGCCTGAGTATTTGTTTGGCTCTAGATTGACAAATATCTTGTTAGCTGGGACTGCTATTCTTTCAAAGCACCAGCCTTTGTCTGTAGATCGGACTCTTCCTGGGCATCCGAATCCATTAGCAGTGAAAGGTCGAATAATCACGCTTGAATTTGAGAATCATTATGTTATTGGTACATATGTCCCAAACGCAGGGACAGGGCTAAAGGCGCGTCGTTGTCTTATTCTTCCACGAGCGAGAAATCGTGTACTAATGCTTTAGCAGACTTTGGATGAGAAGAACCAGTGGAACCTTCATTTCACGAAGTACATTCGCGACCTTGACAAACTCAAGCCTGTCATTTGGACAGGCGACCTCAATGTTGCACCAACAGAGATCGGTACGCGTCTGTTCAAACATCGCTCATCTCATTCATCTCATCGTTTTCGCAGATCTTTGCAATGCAAAAAAGAACTGGAATAAGACGCCCGGATATACACAGGTAAGCCCAGAATTTTTCCAAGTGAAGATAAAGTCGTTCATAAAGAAAAAACACTCAGGCTGAAACGGACGCGTTCAAGAACATTCTGAATTCATCTGCTGAACCTATCGCCGACGCTCCGAAATTCGTCGACATTTGGCGGAAGCTCCATCCAATGGACCACCACTATACCTATTTCTCGTATCGTTTCAATTGCAGACAGAAAGGTTTGGGCTGGCGATTAGACATGTGTAAGTGGACTTTCTTCTATGGGCATATTATATTGACCTTGTTCGTAGTTGTTTTAAGTGAACGAATTATAGATCGAGTTCAAATGGTTCGTGAATCTGTCTCCTTCCCACTCTATACCCAGTTTATATTTTGTTTACTTTTAGTGCGAGATCCGAAGCGAAATCTACGGAGCGTCAGATCACTGCCCATTGACGATGGAGATCGAGGGTCCACTATAGCATCTGTCTTCATAGCAATATACAAAGCATTTCGTGTCTATACTACATTTGGTTCAATATTCCCCAAAGCGTACATGCCCTGTCTGTTCTGCATGCGCTCGTGCTCCCTTCTCGCCTTTCAATCCCTGCCCGCAATCCTGATAGCTAGTCAGTTACACGTTTCGGCCAAGTATGAGTAAATCTACCTCGCATTTGAGATCAAATGTGGAAGTATTGGTGAAGGCTTTCTGGGATCGGAGAGTATCCGCTAGCTTCTTGCCTGCGACCAGAATGCTATCAGAAGTATCAGTCGACACCTAGATGGCATTGGTTAGCGTGGATTGCACAGAAATGGGGAGGGAAACTAGATACAATAGGAAACTGAGTCTGGTGCCAATCCGAGGGTGCGTCAAGTGTTGGTGCGAGTGTCGCGGCGTCGCTGGACATCTCGTGTTGAGTTTGAATTTGGAATCTTAACTGAGAGCTTCTTACTAGTGGATTCCAGAATAAATGACGATACAGCGCATTCCTCCAACGCCGCTATCGGGGCCTGCGGTGAACTGATCTATTCTGCCAGTCTCGACGTCTATAGAGCAGATTTCTGTTCGATAATGGGCAGCCAAGATGGTAAGCTCAATGGCCCCGCCCCAGGTCGACGGCTTGGTTATTGTTTCGATGTACTTTGACGGAGGCATCCTAGCTAGAATGAAGTGGGAGTTCAAAGAAGAAGGAAAACTTTGAGATTACCCTAGTATAGCTTCGTTGTAGGTTTCTGGGTCCTTCCTTATACCGTCCGCGACGACTTGAACGGGATAAGAACAACATAATTTCATAATGGTAGAAACTGAACAAACTTTGCCTCATCTTCTGAGCTTTAGTCTGGTCCTCAAATATTCAGGGCCACTGATGTGAATAAACAAGAGTTGTCATCTGGCACGACCTATAGAGAGGAAATAAGTAAGATTGTATCAATGAATGGAATTAACTTGCGCGATGAATCAAGACGCTACCATCGATGGGTACGTGTACAGGACCATCCGAAGAAGCAGATGGAGGAGGAGCCGTACGAACAGAACGTTGTGCTGGAGCAGCAGAGGAAGCGATCGGTGCTGATGTTAATGGTCTACGTTCAACATTCGGACTAGTGACTGGCTTAGGATTGACTCTCGATGCAGGTTCCGCCCCTTCGCCTACAATCAGTTGATCGCCTCCCTTTATACCTAGACTTGATACAGGCAGTTCCGGAACAAGAGCAAGGCTCTTTGGGGGATATCCGGTTTTTACTATGCGTTCGAATTGAATAGAACACAGCGACATCATTTTGGCAGAAGATCACTGACGCTGTTGCCTCGAAGGGAGAATTTGAGAGGCTGCGTAGATCTCTTGCTGGAGATCCTGCACAGTGTATTGGCTATCGTCAAAAGGGACCTGGATAGCGAGCTAAGTACTCGTCGTGAATTCTGGACTAGAGACTACCTGGATCGTAGCGACGCCTGTCGGATGTCGAAGTCGTATTGGGGCCATGAATGCGTAAGTTTTGCTTGAGGGAGGAAGCACTAGATGATGGCTGGAAGTAAGAAACCGGCCAGACTGGAGCCATGGGAGAAAACAGGGCTGCGAACCTTAACCAGAAACCATCATCATGCCCGAGGAGAAAATTCGTTCTACCAAGCTAAAGTTCAAAGGAGATAAAACTAAAAAGAAGAGGAGAAGAGAAGACGGAGAGGAAGGGAGTAGCAGCAGCAAGCGGCGAAAGGAGGATAACGAGGATCCAGAGACTTGGGTTTTGCCAGAATCTCCTAATGAGATTCGTGGTCCAACATACATCTTCCATCCCTCAGACCCTTCACCCGTTTCTCTCAATTTCAACTCTACAACAAATCGTGTTGTCCTTCATTTTCTTGACAAGGAAAAGTCCGAAGATGAAGCTCCGCCCGTGGCATTACTCGACCGTACACCGAATGACATCTCACAGGTCTGGGTAACGACACGAGTAGCTGGATCACCGACAATAAATATACGGTCTGGTTCTGGAGAGGGCAAGTTCCTTTCTGCAGACACTGTTGGTGTCGTTAGTTGTGACAGAGATGCTCGAGGACCGCAGGAAGAATGGACGCCGGTCATTATGCCTGATGGAATGGTTGCCTTTATGAACTCTTACGAAAAGTATCTCAGTGTTGACGAGGTTGCCGGAGGATCTCTGCAACTTCGAGCAGATAGCGACGAAGTTGGATTCAGGGAAAGGTTTTGGGTCAAGGTCCAGCACAAGTACAAGAAGGAGGCTAACGAAGAGGAAAAGAAAAAGGAGGGTGCCATGGACGGGCCAACAAAGATTGACGAGACTGGTACAAAGTAGGTTCTGGTTTTCCATCTCCTATAGCTGTTGGCTAATTTGAAATATGACAGTCATGTATACCAAGCCTGGGGTGCTGGCCGAAGTGTCGTCTCGTCTAAGGACAAGAAAGAGGTATTTAGATGACTTTGTGTCTTCAAGCAAAACCTCTGAACATCCTGTTCTATAGCTGAAACGCGCGCGGAAAGAGGGTAGGCTGGCAGAAGCACTTTTAGATCGGCGTGCTAAGCTGAAGAGGTCGGTTACAAGCTTCTATCCTGAATTTCCATTCCTGATTTCCCTTTTTTAGTGATCGTTTCTGCTAAAAACTGTTATTATGTGTATAAATGTATATGTGATATCCTTGGATTTTGTAACGAAGTCACAACCCCACATGCTCGAAGAATTTCCCTTTCAAGGGTGTATGTTGATTGTTCTTTCCCTTCCCAAACTCTCATCTGCTCTTTCGTTCTGAGCTTCCAATATGTCTCAAATCCAGCGTATCCCTGACAGGAGCCGCGACCTTCCTCCGCGCTGGTGCTTACCAGAGCTGCAGAATGCGATGGAAATTACTACCAACCAGCTTGGTGACTTTAGGGTAAAGCTGACTGCCTCATTGAAAAGTTGATTGACCTGACTGCCAACCTAGCAAAACCTTCGTGAGATCGCAAAGGAGTTTCAATTCAACACCAACCAGCCTCATTCTGAACAGGATCCTGTTCTATGGGCCCAGTTTGTCATGAGGGTAGGTACTCCAGATACTCTACAGACATGGACAATCTTTAACCACAACCAAAGGTTGTTACCAAAGTTCAATGGTTGAACTCGTACAAGGACCATTGGCCTGTAAAGGTCTATTTTGATTTCTGGTCCGCGAGAAGGCTGTACAACCATCGCTGGAAGAAACCAAAATCAACGATACCCGAATACCTAAAAATTCCGCTCCCACCCAAACGGGTATGTTTATGATGATTATTCGAGTTGGGACACTGGTTCACCGTTCACAGGTCTACATTGGTATGCCGCCTCCGCCTCTGAGGTCGATCACGAATGATTACCAAACCACTACCGAGGTAATGGATCTACTCGGTCAAGCTATTCTCCATACCTGACGAATTTCTCTTTCAAGCCCTCATCTCGCAATGCAAAATTCAAACCTCGGTTGATCTCGTCAACACCGTTCAAAGGGCCGTATGATATCGGCGTTTGTATACCCTGCTCTCAGTGCAATGATTCTCCGAAGCAATACGCCCGTCGATTGAACGATATCTTCAAACGCGATGTCATTAGTAAAAATGCCCTTGCCGAGATAGGTGTTCTATGTGACTTGGATCTCGACACGTTCATTCTGCTGGGGTCTGATAGGCGCAAGGACTTGTTCCTTTCCACTGCTTCGACGTTGAGTAACTACAAGATTGAGTCGATTGAAAGTGTGTTGAATACGATTGAGGCAAGTTGTTTTTGCAATAGATAGGACGAGACTAACGTGTTTTCCTCCAGCATCAAAATTGGCATGTTCGACAAGGCGTCTCTGTACGTATATAGTCATCGATTGATATACTTTTTTTCTCTTTTTGCTCACTGCAAGTTTTGTTTAAGGAGAAAGACTTGCACAAGTACCTCGAACACATCTTCAACTGCCTCGAACATCCTATCTTTGACGAAGAAACCGTAATTCCTCGACAACTGCATCGTCTGTTCAACAGGCAACACATTGAACACCTTATTCCTCTCGCTATGTCATTGGGAATTGACAGCGATGCCCGCTATGATGAGATCGTACTGCAGCTCGATGAAGACGAACGGAATGAAAGGTTGTTTAACAATGAGGATATCCAACTATATAGCTGTTTCACCGTTGGAAAAAGCTGCGATGAAGTGGGCATTTGGGCTTCCTGTGTAGTTGGAGAAACTGGGGTCGGCGCGTGTACATAGAGTAGGACGAAGCGCGACAGTTTACTTCAAAATAATCGATAGACTCATACTGCATATTTACTCTATTGTAATTCAAATCTTCAACGGGTTCGAGCTGTCTCGAGACCAAAATCCACTGTAATCATAGCTGATTATACATCACATACAGATTCCCAAATCAGAATGTGGTGTGTACATAGAAAATGGCGAGAAAATGGACTATATTGCTGGTGAGGAGAAAAGAAGTAGATGTAATAATGCAGGAATATAACGCAAGTATTTGGAAGGAGGATGCCGGGTCGACGAGTTGCGGAAGGTGGTGTAAGGAGGTAAGTAAGTGAGCAAACTCTTAGAGGTCGTCGTCTTCTTCGGGAAGAGGAACCGCCTCGGCCTATAGGACGAAATAATATGAGAAGAATGACTCGAAGACTAGTCAGTCGGTACACACCTGTTGCAATTCCCGGTTGTACTGCTCCATCAGATTAGCATCAACCGCAACTTCGGCAGGGGCCAAAGCAGGAGCGGCTACGAACTCGAGAGAAGCGTTTCTATTTTGTGAGTCATTCCCAATCAGAACGTCAAATTGATCTCCCGAGCAGCTAAACACCTACCCGACCAATTTCCTTGCTAACCAAAGGAAAGGTTTCTCAAAGTTGTAGTTGGATCGGGCGGAGATCTCAAAGTACTGGAGGTTCTTCTTCCTGTGGAAGGTGACAGCTCCAGTCTTCACTTTTCGCTCCTACAAGTGATCGTGAGACGATCGTGCGAGTAAAAAATCGAGCTGGATGTACTGACCTTGACGTCCACTTTGTTGCCACAGAGAACGATGGGGATATTTTCACACACCCGCTCGAGGTCACGATGCCAGTTGGGGACGTTCTTGTATGTGATTCTCGATGTGACGTCGAACATGATGATACCGCACTGTCCCTGGATGTAGTATCCATCTCGAAGACCACCAAACTTCTCCTGACCAGCGGTATCCCAGACGTTGAAGCAGATGGTACCAAAGTTGGTAGAGAAGGAGAGAGGGTGAACCTCCACACCAAGTGTGGCTAAAAAAGATGGATGGATGTGAATGAGTTGTTTTTGGCAAGACGGTGGCAAAACCGCGAGATCGGAATATCCAACGCGGTAGAAGGGGATTGTTGCATACCGATGTACTTTTTCTCGAATTCACCAGTCAAATGACGCTTGATTTGAGGTTAATCAGCATTCGATCTTTGCCTCAACTTGAGCAGCGATACTCACTTTGACAAAGGTGGTTTTTCCTGTTCCACCGTCACCAACTACAGATCGATTAGATCACGAAAAAAATGTGGTTGGGAGCGGTTGAGAAGCGAGATGAGAAAGACAAAGGAATCGATGAAGGAAAGGCGATTAGTCGCGTTAAAAAAAAGCCAGCAGCTACTATTAGGAAGAATGCACGCACCCAGCACAAGTTTAAAGGTTGGAATTGCAGATTGCTCAGCCATGAAGAGAGAAGCAAGAAACTACAGTTGTTGAAAGAACTGAGCAAAGGATAAAAAGTACTGATCACGCTTTGATTGGCCATGTGGTTGATTGCCTTTTTAGACGATGACCTACGATGACTCTGGATCGGATTCTGAGCTCAGTCTACTGGTTACTGTTCGTTTATTCTATTCGTAAGCTTTACTTCTTGTCTCCTGAAAGCGCGGAGATTATCGAGGCATTTGCATTATTGTATCGACTTTGGAACGCCTCCGCGGCCTGGCAAATTCTGTCTGTCAAGCTATTACTTACACTCAAAGGCAAGGAAGCTCAGAGAAAGCTTGAGAGAGCATGGATCAGGCATGGACTGCGCTGGCACTGATTCGGCATGCAGGCTCGCTTATGAACGAGCAGCACGTTCGAGGTGAGCATCGTTTCATTATCCAACTTTCTCAGATATACATAGCTCAGTTTTTCCGTATGTGTAAACGAAATTATGTACACTTCTCCGTTTTGCCGCTTCTGCATAACAAAATCCTTCGGCAGATGCAGGAGAACTACCAGAAGAAGAACCTAAAATTGCGATGGACGACTCAATTGGGTAGATGGGTACCCTACCGGATGGGTACCGTACCCGTACCCCGAAGACCGAAGCCAGCCGAAGCCGTATGTATTGTCGGATCCTTTGTTCGATCGATTTCCAATTTTGGCCGCCGGCAATGGGGAAATGTGCCTTTGTAAGTGAACTCTCCATATTTAAATAGCGACTCACACACAACGGCTTCAGTTCCTTTCCCCCCCGCTTGAAGCTCTACGACTCTTACGATGTCCGCTTCTCCAACCAAAGAACCCGTTCAAGTCCCTGCTACACAGGAGAAAGAGGGAGTGCCAACTGCCACTCCTGCAAAGAAAGTACCTGGACAAGCTTGGAAAGAAAACGAAACTCATGTCTTGCCTCATAATCGTCTTTCAATCGTGCGTAGCTTATTGCTTACCGAGTTTTTGTCGTTCTGAATGTTCATCCAGGTTTTCTTTGGTTTCATGTGCACCATTTTCCTGGCAGCAATGGATCAAGTATGTCACGCTCCAATAGCTCATCTTGGTTTGCTAAATAGACCACAGACTATCGTTGCAACAGCCTTGCCAACTATCGTGAAGGATCTCGGAGGAGGTGCAGATTACAGCTGGGTCGGCAGGTATGTCCTTCAATCTTTCCGCACATGAAATGATTGCCTGATGATCACCCAAAAGTGCATATTTGTTAGCAGCAGCATCATTATCGCCTCTTTACGGCAAGTTATCGGACATAACGGGTCAGTGGCATCTTTCACGAAATCTGCTTCTACTTACACCCAGCAGGACGAAAACCCATCCTCTACGGATGTATTTTGATCTTCCTTGTACGCTGTGCCGTTTACTTTCAATATATGCATCAAATATTCATTTCCTCTTAATAGTTTGGATCCGCAATGTGTGGAGCTGCACAGTCGATGGTTTGGCTCATCGTTTGCCGTGCTGTTCAAGGTATTGGTGGTGGAGGGATAATACAACTAGTGCGTTATTACTGCCGTTCCTTACGCTTTCTCACTGATTTCATATCATATTAGGTCAACATTACAATTAGCGACATCGTTCCTCTCAAAGAGCAAGTCCTATATCCTCTTTTGGCTCTACTTTTATAGTCTAACACTTCTCACAGCCGTGGAAAATATGGTGGGCTCATCGGCGCTACTTGGGGTATTGCTAGGTATGTATGCGCAGTCTTTGCCCAAAATTGCGCAATACTTAATCACATTCTCCTAGTGTGGTCGGACCTCTACTAGGTGGTGTGAGTCTATCAATCGGCTGTCTGTTCTTTCCGTCCACCGACCTAAGTTTTGTAGGTTTTCACTGATCACGTTAGTTGGAGATGGTGAGTTTTCGGTTTATCTTTATAGAGGTAAAGGAAGTTACTTACATATCTCCTCGCAGGTGTTTTTGGATTAACCTGTAAATTGACGTTTGGTTTCTGTTCATTTACACACAACCTAACAAACTCAATGTAGGCCCACTGGAGGTGTCGCTGCCATGTTACTGTTCTTCTTCCTGAACTTGAACCCAAGACCGCACAAATCGTTCAGAGAACACGTTAACGAGTTTGATTTTATCGGCCTGGGTCTCATTCATTGTCGCGGTAGTCTGCCTGTTGATTGGATTCAACTTCAGTGAAACCAAATGGGACGACGCCAAGACGATTGCATTAATTGTTATTGGCGGTGTCTTGCTAATAGTCGCCGCCGTGCATGAAATGACCACCAAGAAATCTGCTATTTTACCACCTAGATTGTTCAAGGTAAACAATACCAAAGCATTTATGCTTTTGTCGAGCTCATCTAATCCACAGACACGTACAACATCAATCATATTGGTGTCCGTTTTTCTTCATGCCATCTGCTTCTTCTCTGGGTACGTAGCATCTACCCGTCGTTATGTAGAACGCTCACCCATATTTTCCTTGTCAGCGCATATTACCTGCCTCTCTTCTACCAAATCCTGGGGTCGTCTGCAACTGGTGCTGGTGTGCGGATGCTTACATTTTCTCTGGGCTCTGCTTTGACGTCAGCTACGTCCGGTGTCATTGTCTCAAGAACCAAAGAATATCGTCTAGTGATGTGGATCGGGTGGTCGATATTTGTGCTTGGATTCGGCTTGATGACCACGCTTGATAGCTTTTCCAGTGTAGCCAAGAAAGAAGTGTATCCCCTAGTTGCTGCGATTGGTATTGGCTGTTTGTTTCAAACTCCACTCATAGGTCAAAATTTTCGAGTCCTTTGTCCAACGAATAATACTGACTTTGCCGATATCTTTGATAGGAGTCCAAGCGGCGATGCCTTTGAAGGACATGGCCACCAGTACAGCTGCCTTTGGCTTTATTAGGACGTTGGGTACGTACGAGTTACATGCATCATGGATGTTTGCTCAAGTAGGTTTATAGGTGGAACCATTGGCGTTTCAATCGGCCAAGTCGTCTTTTCAAGCACACTTGGTCCTCGTCTCGCGAAAATTCCCAATGTGTCGATCGATACGTCCTCTGCGGGACTTGCTGAGAGCGTGTTGACTCTAAAAGATATTCCCGATGCCGCTACACGAGTTGCTGTCATACAAGCATTCGCAAAAAGCATTGGCGATATTTGGATTGTGTGTACACCTATGGCGGGTGTAGGATTCCTAATGGGTGAGCCTTTCCTTTCATGGGTATATGTATATATATGTTACTTTCTCTAACACTTTCGTAGTTCTGTGGATCCGGAAATACACCCTCGTCCGAACTATCGTACAGAACCAGGATCCCAATAAAGCTCAGGCTGCAGATGTTGAAAAACAGGCACCAGCAGCTGCAGAAGCTATTGATGATGACCGACCTGCTCCCAATGGTGCAGATGATATTACGATAGAGGGAGGAGGAGGTGACAAGGAATCGGAGAAGGACTCGAGGGAGGCCACAAAACAGGAAGTCTAGTTCTAGGATGCACAAAATATGTCTAAGATCGTTATAGTTGCGACCCATATATATGGGGTTTTTTTAATTACAGTACATAGACCTTCATCGAAAACATTGCAGATACTGAGATAGCAGATACTTAAGCTTAAGGGGATACTGTGCCAGCGCTTAATTTCATGCATCTTATTCAGGCGTCTATTTCTTGAACTCATCTTATCACAAACTCGTACTCACCCTCACCCTCTCGCATATACGGCACACATCATACTAATGACCCGATAGCCTGTATGGAGAACCGAGGACCCAATGAGAGGAGAACTCCCCGCCGGCTCTTTTCATTCGACTCTGTGAAATCCTCCTCTACGCGTCGGTCATCGTCGGACACAGCATATAATATCGAAGTTGAAACGAAAAAACATCCCAGAGCGCCCTCGCAGGCCAGTAACTATAGCCAAGCTGAAGGAAGTGGGAATTACCTTCCAGAGATCTCAGAGTCTCCTCGCTCCCTAACTCCCCGTTCGACTCCCTTTAGCGAGCGAGAAAAGCGCAAAGGGCCTCGACCACCTCTTCCTCCAGTCCTTGTCGATGCTACAGCTCCGAGGTCTAACACTCCCGATGTTCCTCCTTCACCCTCGTCGATTCGTTGGAACAGTATTAGACAGCATGTAATACCTAGCGCTCCTTCCAAGTCCTCTCACTTGCAACAGACATCATCTGCCTCTCTCGCATCTATCAATACCCAAGCAACGTCGCGCACAGGCCATGGCAAACAGTCATCCAAGTTTGCGCAACGGCTAGGGTTTCGGAATGTGGTCGACCAGGCCAAGCAGGTAATGGTCGACGAGATACATCAATTTGCTATTGATATCCAGCGCGCATGTATGGCTGCTCGTCACGTCGAGCTTCCGTCAACTGCAAAATCAAGGATCGACCCCATTCATAGCACGGTTGGCTCGTCGTTGAACTTGCCCTTCATGTCTAGTTCGACTTTGGCAACCGTAGGAGGCGTAGGCTCTGCTAATCAATCTCGGGCTGACCTACGACAGCCTTCATATGCATCGACTGTTGCTACTGGTCGCGTTCGGCCTCTTCACCAAACTCTTATCAACTACGCCGGGCTCTTTGCAGATGGCCCATCTCCTCTACCACACCTTCCGTTAGAGTCTCTAGTGTTGTCTACACTACTCATTCCATTCCTAACAACGGAGAGAGCCTCATTGATGGAAGAAGACCGCTTGCTCAGCATCGAAGCTTTTCAAATCATTACCAAGACATGGAATCCGACCACTGAAGTACGTTCGATCTCCTAGCATCCGTGTACTTTACTTACTAGTTGTTCATAGATTGTTGCAGCTGAAAGGTCGCTGTGGTGTGTCAAAGCAGCGCTCTCTTCAATCCCTCCGATGCGCACCCGCATCCTGAGCGCTCTCTGGACAATTACTGTCCCAGAAGAATCACACTACCCTGCATCACATCCCAAGGTCTTTCAAACTCTTCTTCATGGGCTCTTCTTACTTTTGCCCTGGGTAAGTACTCAGGCGCAAGATACAGACACGAAAGATAGCAAACTTCTCTCTGAAATCATCGCAGAGGTCTGCGCTGGCAGTTGCGGCCAACTAGATGATCTTCACATTGAGGAAGAGTATAATGCGCTTTTCGTGGACGCTGATGCCCCGCAACGTATTCGTGATGCTGTTACTATCGAAGCGCTTGCAAAATGTTTGGAGTACTCGGCTGATTCTACCAGAAGATGGCTTTTCAGAAACTCAGTCGAGGTAAGGTCTAAATCCGTTCGTGTTTCTTGCGTACTCATAACGGTTGTAGAATCTTTGGTCTTTCTCAGATGAGGCGGTTTTTACCCCGCTTTTGACGGCAATACACTCTCGAGCTTTGCATAGCTTTACCCGTGCCTCATTGGCCCTACTCTCCGCTACTGCCGACGCTAAACTTTTGCGTAACGATGCAACTCTCATTGTGAAAGTATTGCAGAGTCGAGTATTCCCGGAGTTGAGGTCAATAACTAGTCATACCACCGATGATGCTAAGCGGAACGTTGTTCTCATTGCACTGAACCTTGTAGCTTTGGAGGCGAAGGATCTGGTCAACTGGAGCATTTCGACTATCGTAGAATGGTATAGACAGATGCCGGAGTGGAAGGACTGTTTTGAAAAGACTTTGAGAAGTTTTGTCAGTGCTTTTTTGCTCGCTGGTGGGTTTAACTGATGAGTTTGCTTGCAGATCATGGAAAGCCCATGGCTCAATCTACTTAAAATACTCCCTCCATTGATACGATTGTTACCGGAGGACATGCAAAAACCGCTATCTATAATCTTCCTTTCTGCGATGAACAATGTAGGTATTCTTACTTGCTGCTCCCCGTCATACGAAATCACCCTCTTCTTACTTTTAGCGACTCGTAGACGACCCTCCGCCCTACCCCTGCCTTCCGCTATCATCGCTCCTCGACGATCTATCCCAGTCCTACCCGCAAATATTCTATAAACCCTTATTCCTGTGCGCCGCTTCCTCCAGGGAGCATGTCGTGGTCAACCATTTATGCGTTCTCACCTCGCTCGCTCGATTTATGCCAGAGTTTTGGATCAAGGACGCAGAGATGATGTCTATTGCCATCATGAGCGAAGCCGGTGGCTTGAAAAGCCCAGGTCCCGGCCCAGCAAAGGAGACTTCATCCCGCTCTACGAAGAAACCGTGGGGTGCAGCAAGGTTGGGACAATCGGTACTGATTGTGGAGCTTATAGCGCAGGTGCAGAGTATGCGTCGCGCGAGGGACAATCCTTCAGTGAGTCGGAATTTGGTGTTTAAGTGTCAGTGGTTACCTAATGCCGACTTGTTTATAGAGCTCGACATCAGATAGTGCATTTGGGGCTATGGCGAAATTTGCTATATCTTTAGAGCAAAGACTAAGCATTTTAATTGAAACAAAGGTATTTTTAAGCTGAGCTGTAACTTGATTGAAACCGGCTGATGCGTTCAGTATAGGAGCGTACAGCTTTAATTCCTCTCGCCCAGAGGCTTCTGTTTTGCACGTTGTTCCGAGAAATCAGGCTTCTGACACGTTCTCTCAAGAAGTGTGTGCCTCTCATGTTCACTTCCTGTTCATGCCTAATTGTTTTTCTATTGCAGCGCTTTGTGGCTTCCTCGCTTCGTACAATGGTTTGTGAGCTACCATGAGAATGATCATCTCAACGACGACTCGGATCTGGTTATGCTGGATTCAATAACCCAAATCGAGTCGCTTTATACGCTTGCTCAAACGAGCGGTCATTCTTCCAACAATGTAAGCCCGTCGATTATCATGAAATGATAGCTATCCTTAATTATTGTTCAGCGCAGAAGCACTGTTGCTATCCTATCTCCGCCACCAAATACGAACTCGTTTATAGATGGAGATGACAAGAATATTGGACTAGCTGCAATATTTGCTCAGAGAACACCGTTTCTAGAAGCAATGGCTCGGGGCTTTGAAGCCAGAGCTTTGAAACTCTTGGTTGCAATGTCTACGCTGATAACAGTGGATGACTTTCGACGCATCGGGAGTATCCTTTGGGAGAAGCATCTTGAGGACAATGATCCCAGGATTTTGTCTTCGGTGGGTCAACTTGCACTAATACCATGCGTCCCTACTTCCTGATGTAAAACTCCAACAGATCTGCTTTCTTGTCATGCGAAGTGCGGAAAAGAGTCCTCATGATCTTCTGGCCACCATAGAGGTCGATCTGCAAAGGTGAGAGCCGGTGAAAATTTCTGCAGATACGCGAATGCTGATCAGTTACAGCTCGAGCGATGAAACTCGATTAGGTGCTATTCAGAAGATGAGTACTCTGGCCAACTGGCGGTTCCAAATTATATCGCAGCAGGTCATTGCGGATCGCGCGCATCGTCCGTTTAAAGTCGCTCGAGGACCTCTGCCATTTGTGACTACAGACATGGGTTCCGGGCTGTTCGTACTCGAACTTGATCCGAATGACGTGCAGGATAAACTGCCGTTAGAGCTCAGGAAAAAGCTAGCGGAGATTGGATGGGAGGATAACGACGCGCCTGTCAATCAGCAATTGGAGTGGATTAGAACACCAATGTCGAACCTTCCAGCGTTGCAGATGGAGAAGCTCGATACCAACAATAATAATGCCCCACCCTCTCCTGGTCTCAGCCCTGTGTCATCCCCTTCCAAAAGTCCTATTCTAAGTGAAAAGGCCGATGAGCTCAATCTTCTTCGTCGAAACTCAACTTCCGGAGGACCGTTATCTAGCATGAAAAGACGCCCCATTTTTGTACCCACTCTTTCTCAAGCTTTTCCCCGTATTGCTGCGATGACTTTTGATCCCAGTTTCGTCGTTGCCTACGCTGCCAGAAACATGGTTTTTGACCTGATGCGCAATGATCCTGGCCTCCTCACTCGCCCTGTATGGGACCTTTTAACCGGCGAAGGGCATGATCTACTCACCGCAGTAACATCTCTACGGGCCTTTCTTCATTCCCGGAGGGCACTTCCACCAGCCATGGCACACATCATGCTCAACACCCTTGCTGGGTTTTTGAAGCTTTTAGCAAAGCAAACCGATGACGAGAACACACTGCATTGGTTTGCACAAATTGTACCCTCATTGGCGAAGCTTATGCCCCAAGTCTACGAAATGTCCATACGAGAATTGCGGCGCGCCAAGGTAGACATGTTCCTTATCCCTTCCGGCTCATTGTGGTTTCCATCATCGGCACCTATTGGTCCAATGTTTCCTCGGGGTCCCGGAAACGTTGACGATCCGTTCGAGGACGTGGCAAACCGTATCATTTCTGTGACTATGATCCGCATTTCGCAAAACATGCTTTTCCTAGCTATGCTCAAGCGAAATCCAGGTGAAGTGCAGGTTGTGCGTAAGAATATGGCGAAACTCGTGTTTCCATCTCTAACCGGCCAAGGAGATGCCTCACTTGAGCTCAAAGACTTCATTCCGATGAAGAATTCATATCTCTCCCGGACCTCGAACATTGACGACAAGCTCTGGGGATTATCATTAATACTCTCTCGCAGCTACATTCTACTAGTAGCACAAATCTTTCGCTGTCTTTCCCGCCATTTGAATGACAGGAATGAACTTTCGGTGCTCATTGATTCACTCAATCGGATACTCCTTGCTCATGGTGATGATGTGGGTGTTGTCGCTCAGACATTGATTGGTACGCTCTTTCTTCCACTTCCCATTCTTTTCCTAATGTGGACCAATGTTAGCCCTAATGGCTGCAAGTACTCGATTCCGGCGACTATTTGCTTCAGGCGGGGGATACGCGCTGTTCATGCCTGTGCTTTTCAAAGTCTACGCCGAATCAGAGGCTCATCGTGGTATCCGAGAAGCCATAGAATACGCTGTCAATCGGTTCTATGCATACCACGAGGAGACTTTTGTGTTCCAGAGTCTGGATGCGATTGCCCACGTACTGGTCTTTCCTGATATTGACCAGGCCTGGATAGTTCAGAATGTCTACACTCTCTTTGCATCATTGCGCCGAAACTCTTCTCCCAGTGACTCAGATATGGCTGGTATTCACAATGCCAATAAAAACGAGGAGCGAGAGGCTTTGGTACGTTTTTGTCGCCCATTTTTGGCCGAACTATTACCTACTCACTTACGCAGCTAGTGATTACTGCCGAGGAGAAACCGCAGACGTTTTTTGCATCTCTGCGACCTGGCGGAACTCAATTACCCCATGTCAATGTCAAATCCCCTCTTGCCGTTGAGCTTCCTGCTGAATATGAAAGCAAACGACTTGCAATGGACGATTTCATTCGTCTATTCCTTACAGTCGTTGCACACGATCTATCTATCGCTCGCGCCGAACAGTTCTTAAAGCTGTTCCGATACCTGGTTCCTTCCTTTTACGAGGCCTCGAACTCTGCTCGATCCGTTCTGCAAGATGGCTTGGAGGCCCTAGGAGCTATCCTATCGAGACCGATGCCCAAGAATAAGTCTACAGAGTTTAGCCGACAGGATGACGTACAAGCTGACAAAAGTTCACTTAATGGAATGCAAATGGCAGATTTGTCCAAACTTCCCAGCGACATATCCTCGATGCGAATGGATTATCTATGGTCGCTGGTGTCTTTCGCTCAAGTGGGCGGCAGATTATCATCCGACACCTCTCGTACTGCATTTGAGCTTGCCAAAGCCGTACTGCGAGAGTCCGCAATACCTGCTTTCCGCAGATCAATAGCTTCCTTCCTGGGTGCTTTCTCTAAGCATTCGATGATGCCTGAAGGAGGTCGAAGTCTCAAGGCTGTTATCCACTTTCTACGCGATCTCTCACCAATTATCAACATATACGCTCTCACCATCGACTTCAGCGAAGTATTCGATACAATTAGCCTGCTTACACAAAACTCCAACTATTTCAATGACTCCATGTTCTGCCAGTTGGTTGTAAACCAAATATGCGCTGCTGGTTTAACTGCCTGCGATGCTGCAGCTTCGGAAGGGATGCTGCAGTCACTTCCTAGTCGGCGGTCCTTGGTCTCATTGGTAGCCAACGCAGTTCTTCTTCCAGGTGCAGACATATTCAGCGAACTGGAAGCGCACAAGCCAGATCACAGCTTTTTGGCGTTGGTCGTTCTTCCATTGGCATTGACGATGAAAACGCTCAAGGAAATAGATTCGGACGGAGTCCAATTAGATCTTACACAGCGTAACCTCCAAGCCCGCGCCTGGTCACGTTTACTCCTGTATCTGATCTCTTGCTGTCGGAGGAGTAATAGCCCTGTACCCACTCTCGAACGTTCAAGATCACAGGATAAGCGCAACTCCATAACAGGATACGGAACGCACCTACCCTCTCTGCTGGTAGCCTTGCAGGTAATCAAGGTAGTTGTGGTCCGCGCAGGCGAAGATCTGAACTATGGTCTTCCGGGCATATGGTCTCGATTAGCTGTTTTCCTGAGAGAGGTTCTCGGTGAAGGGAACGCCGAATTCAGTTTTCGCGCCCAAGAACCCTCTCCGTTTCCTTCCCCTACTCCTTCTCCGAGATCTAGCAACCAGTTTGATGCTCCCTTCTCTCAGCCACTGTCTCCCGCTTTCAGTGGCGGGCGGTCATTTAGAAGCCCTCGCATCCTTGACTACTGTTTATGGTCGTTCCTTGAGCTGTTGTGCGTTTATCGCAATCCTTTATTTGTTCAACTACGGGCTTTCGTCCATGAAAAAGTCCGCGTCTTGGATCAGGAGCTCCGAGATCAGCAAAACGTGCACACTCCCTTCAGTTCCAGATCGCCAAGACCTTCCTCGGTGTTTACCAAACCACGCAGGCGCATGTCTAACATATCAGCGACGAACTCACCTGAAGCTTCCCCACGACTGACTGGTCTGGCCACCCCAGATGTGTCGTTTTCACGCCATTTTTCGGCATATCAGAACATACCTCCTCCTCCTCCACTCTTACATTTATCCTCTCAGGAGTCTTCTGCATCTCAGAATGCGCCGGGTCCACGCATCGTGCATCTCGGACTGGTATCGAACTCGCGAAGATCACTCTCTCCCGGAGGAGCGAGTGCAGCGCGGTACATGGCAAAATCAACCAAGGTCAAATCTCTGGTTCTGATTCGCAAAACGTATCTTCGTATTCGAGTGGTGCAAAGTTGTATGGGGTATCAGAGTGAGCTATTACCACTACCGCAAACTTCAGTGGACTCGGCGGCTGGAGTGGATGATACACCTGTGACGACAGCGTGGACCAAACGTCGAGCCTTGCAGGAGGTGACTGGTGAGACGCGAGAACTGTTCGCCGAGTTTGAGGAGTCTTCAAATGAGTTGGAGAGTGAAGGTGTCCTAGTTGGAGATGAGATAGACTTGAAATTATGAATCTTTTGGGGTGATTTGACTGGACCGTACTGTATATCCCGGTGCATTTTCTGCTATAGTCATGTATACTGTATTGACGCGCACGAGCCTGACTTAGGCCTAATATACTCCCTAACTTGACCCATCCTCTCGGTACATAAATCCTTCCTGATGAGCTCTGAACGCTTCCCAAAGATTTTTGATGTTTCATTCGTAAAACGACCTTAAAGTTGTTGCCAAATCATGGTTTCCTCAAACCAGAATCCATCTTTTTCGTGGCATCCATATATTAAAAGTGGAGCTATGGATGAGGAATTACTGAACGAGAAACAGCAATGCGGGAAATCTTTCAAAGTCTTCTTGCCGCCTCACACATTAAGTATCGTTGGTCTAGATAGAGTTGCAAGAGAAGGCGGGAGTTTTTCTTTTGCTAAAAGCTGCTTTGATCTTTCCGATTTGGTCTTTTGGCGAGCTCGGCATAATTGATCCGTTCATCGCTCACGTGAGCAAATGACGCGAGAACACGCGACTCCTCATTTCTTTCTGGACCACATCCTTCATTTGGAAATCTACAGCCTATTTTAGAAAAACTTGGTGGAAACCGAAATTTCACCATTGTTCGTTTCGGGTTGCGCGCGATGGTCCTGCAATCTGGAATTTACTATAAAACCCTTTTTTTCATCGTCTTCTTTGACCACACCGCCTACTGAACTATCTATCTATCTCTAGTTGATCTAGACAACCGGATGCCAGGCGAACGCGAACACTCTTCCAAGCACCGACAACCTCTTGATTTGGCTGCAGTTTCAGCAGCCCTTCAAAATGTTCATTCTCGTCCCCCTTTGCCCGACGTTTCACGCGAATTCAAATTTAGAACGCCTCTCGAGCTCGATGTGAACTTGCCATTCACACAAGTCAAGCATCCTTCTGATGCGATTCTGAAGCCCATTTCGAGCTGCGCTCCCGTTCCACGTCGTCTTGCACCACTTTCGATGATACCTGTTGGAACTGACTTGTATGGTACCAGAGCATTCGTCTTGCCAGCGCTATCGCAGCCCGCTGTAAATACAGCCTATAGTGTCTCTGAAGAAACCAGCGCGCAGGAAACCATACCTGTGGATATGAACACCTTTCCCTCAGTCATCGTCCCCTCTCCTTATTGGGATTCCATGCCAGCTCCAGTTCCTAGCCGTTTCAGAACCCCTCCTTTCCCTTATCACACCAAAGCATCAGTAGATGTATGCTCCACCGTCTACCCTCATACACATCCCTTCTACCTCCGTATGCTTGGACTCTGGCGTCCATCCAAGTTTCACCCTAAACCAGTACGATGCCCTCTCCCCCGATGCCTGTATTCGGTCCAACAAAGCATCGAGGGTATCAGAGAACACTTGATCTCTCATCACCCCACTTTATACGCATATATCCACCCTGAAGATGTGTTATGCTCTTGTCGTGCAATGATCAAGGGAGGTGGGGAGGCTGTCGCTCATCACATTGCATCATCGCATTTTCGCACTAATGAAGATGTAGATATCGCCAAGTGTCTTAACTGTTTCTGGTTTGGTACGATAGCGTCGTTTGCGCATCATTTGCTTGAATGTCCTGGGTTGGCACATTTGAGAGCTGATTTGCCTGGGCATATATCCAGGGGTGAGGACGCTGCTCAGGATGAGGATGATGTTAACGCTCACAGGACGAAAAGGCGGCGCCTTACAAGCAGCAGCACTACTAGCACTAGTAGGCAGACCACTACTCGTGCTGTTACGCATGTCAATGTTTCATCCGGATCCAGCATCCGTCGTCCTCCGCTCTGAACTAAAGGTCGGTTGTTGTTGTGTCGCCTTTCAAACAATCTTTTCATTTTTGGCTGCGATTTTCTTTATAATCTTTATACGACCTTCATACGACCTCTAGTCTAGAGTCCCTTTGTTATAATCTTTTGTCTTACATTTCAATTGCTTTACACCTCCCATTGTTGTTTTCTTGTTTTTTTTTCTACTTCAATGTTGAACACCTTGGTCTGTGGCATTTTCTTTTCCTTCTTTTCACTGACACTCTCTTCCAATCTTCTTCCTAATTGAATTCGGAATTCTCCATTTGCCCAAAGTGGCAAATTCCTCCGTCGACTAAGGATGCTTGCTGTATCAATTTGGATCATATCAGCGAAGGTGGCTTGATTAATACCATCACATCCGACAAAGCTTGTTCCTTGATTAGCAGAGTCGCTTCGATGAAAAACGCATTTGGTAGCTGCCAGTGCTTGTAAGTATAAGAAATAAGAATGCGTATGAAAGTCTGGTATCAGCTGGTATCGGCTGGAAGGGGCTCGGAAGGTCGGTTGAAATCGAGCTGCGGCCTCTTTGTGCACTTTCAGCTCGCATATCAGATAAATGCGAAACAAGGCGGTGATGCTCCAGCTGTTCTCTAGAATGAGCGTTGTATTCAAATGATGCTTCTTTTTTTGCATGTTATTTATGCTGAGCAGTGCAGCTTTGCGGCTTTGAAGTTCTTGTTGTAACAAACCTTGTAATTTGACCGGAAAACCTGTGTGAAAGAAGCTCGGCGACCTGGAATATAAGAAGAGAAGAAAATAGTGAGACTGGACTGAACTCGACTTGAGAAACTTAAAGCTTTAGATTCTAGACAACACGTGGTATAGGCGACTTCCCGAACGAGCTTCCCGAACCTCTCAATTTGCGCTCTCTCCCAAACTCTGATATCAATGCCCTCATACAATGCCATACCAGAAGAAGGACCGGTAGACCTGCAGCAGCAGCAGGTCAAACACTGCAGCCAATGTCAGCAATCCGTTGACACTGACTTTATCTTTCTCCCGGATGCTGGAGGCATCGTGTGCGCTGGCTGTCAAAGCCAATTCTTTGCTACTTTTCCAAGTCGACAATTGCCGCCAGCCCGACCGCCTGCATTATCTCCTGCTATTGAACTCCCTGCGACACCGACAAGCCCCGTCAGACTTGGTTCTTTTCACCAAGTCGATCCAGAGCCTCATTCCTCGATACCCTTGGTTTCAGAATCTAATAGTTTCCACTGTTGTAGTCCTGTATTGTCTTATCCAACCAAACACACTTCTCTCGACCTACCTCCCAGGCATTTTTCTCAGTCCAACTCACACTCCGAGTCTCGTTTCATCACTCCCAGTCCTTTGACGGATATTACCCGTTTGCGAGTCCGCTCGTTGGGAAATCATTGCTTGTATCCCGGCGCCGTCTTCCAAGGAACACAGAAGAGCGGAAGGAGTAGCTACGACGTCAACGTCACTATTGTGGTACGCACATCATTCTTTCCCGCGGATTATTCTCCTCAAAGTCGCACTTAGGACGTTGACTTCGCCTCTTCTTTCCTATGTGGTTATCTTCGAATCCGAGGCTTGACAGAAGACTGGCCAGACTTGACCACATATTTCGACGCTGAGATCATAGGCAGCCGTTACGGATTCTTGACACAGAACTGGGGAGCTACAGAAGATGAGGATCTAGTTCATTGGCAACGGTTTCCTGCATTCAAACATCTCAAAAACGAGATGAAAAGGCCCTACCTGACGATAAGTGACCGAGATCGTGGGGCCGTGTTCATGAGATGGAAAGAGAGGTTTCTAGTTCCTGATCATCGTGTGCAAGATATCGTTGGAGCCAGCTTTGCAGGTGAGTCCAGACCTTTACAGCTATATGACTTTTTCTTAATATCTTTCCTAGGCTTTTACTACGTATGCGTTGATTTCAATCCATCGAACTCTAGCAAGAGCTGTGAAATGCCCTTGACCCCAGAAAACGACGAGCCTACAGCTATCCCTCCACTGGCATCCCCATTGAAGCAGGAAAGTCCACGCCGAACTAGACGGAACTCTAGTACTCGAAGGCGAGGACGTTCTCCTTCTGCAGGTCCTCGACAAGGTCCTCCTGTGGCTTCGATGAGCGGATTCTACTTTCATCAAAACTCTGAGCCGTATGCATTCTGTCTCTTGACGCTAGCCCTCTCATCGCTGACCTCCACGACCTAGATACCAACAGCTATCTTTATCCCACGTTCCCGAACGAGGAAGCTCGAGCTTTGAATTCCGATGAATGTGGCTGTCACCGTGTCACGTATCCTGTCCATCTGACCTATTCCCCCCTCTCTGTCCCCATTCTACTCTCGACATTTGGATTGCTGTCCTCGAACACTGCTCACTTGCTCTCTGTAGTACCATCTATGTTTAGTATACACCCAGCCACATCCTTGTTTGTACTGTAATATCAACAGCAGTCTTTTGCGCAGTCTTGTTTTCGCTTCTCTTCTCGGCCCTCTCTAGCTTATAAGTGCCGGAACTCTCGAAGATTATCCGTCCTTCCGAGCACCGGGTTGAACTGACCCGACGTTGTGTAGCCATTTGACCGACGGATATGATAGCGCTGAAGCACAGAAATCAGCTGCCAGTGCATTCAATCTTATACTTAACCTTTGCCGCTCTGCTTCCCTTGGAAGCGTTCAAACGTTAACGTTCACTTTGTAATGGTGTCAAAGTCATCGGTTCATGTAGTTATTGTGGGCGCTGGGTGAGCTCAACCGAAATAGCAGTTTGTTTCTCATTGACAGGAACATCGCAGTCTCGCTGGGATTTCTACCGCTGTAAATCTAAAGACACAACTCGGTTTCGAGAATTTTACAGTCTGTTTCCTTGCTCTTTGATTGACGTTCTATTGACTAAATACCGTTCGCGGTTAGATCTATGAAAAGGTAGATCTATGAAAGGCAAAATCCATACCTCTTGACGCTTAGACTCGTTGAAATTTAGGATTCCTCGATTGGAGGGACATGGAGGGTACGTTTTATGCGATTTATGCGCGAAAAAGGCGTTACATAGCTTTTTTAATTAGGTGAACACTTACCCGGGATGTGGCTCAGACGTTCCAGGTACGACTTTCAAGCTATGTAAATGACCTTACTGACTTGAGAGTATGACCAGGGCATTGGTACAGTCTCTCCTCCGAGCTTAATCCCAACTGGGAAAGGCTCTATGCTTCCCAACCTGAAATCCAGGCCTACTGGCAAGATATTTACGAGAAATACAACCTCGAATCATATACCCAGTTCAACACGATGGTTACTGCCGCTACATGGAGCAATGATACTCAGACATATACCGTTGAAGTGACGAATACGATTTCGGGAGAGAAGAAGTTAGTCGAAGCGAACGTTATGTTTTACGCTATAGGTGGATTCCAGAAGCCTGTGTTTTCGGCCGATGTACCTGGTGCAGAAAACTTTAAAGGGCCTATTTGGCATTCGGCGCGATATAGGCATGATGTTGGTGAGTTGGAAGCTTACTAGTTATGGGATTCGAGTTTTGCTAACTCGGGTGCAGAACTGAAAGGAAAACGAGTTGGAGTGATCGGAAATGGATGTTCAGGCGCTCAGTTGATCCCTGCTATAGCCGTCGATCCTTCAGTCCAGGTTACCAATTTCTGTCGGACGCCTCATTGGATCGTTCCCCGCGTAAGGGGATTCGCTCAACTGGAATTTTGTATTTATTTCTGATGTTTTGACGGATGATAGGCCAACTATGCGTATCCTCGCTGGATCAAGTGGATATTCGCCCGTATGCCTTTTATAATGAGATGGCATCGCAATCTGATAATGTTCAGAGTGCGTTCGTGCTTGCTCATTCTTTGTTTTGATGTTAATGTTGCATGCGTAGAGCGATCTCACTTTTCTTATTTTCCGCAAGAGCAATAAGAAGATTATAGCTTTGGCACGGAGGGTCGGTATCTCTCTTATGATGGGAACACTGACGGTTCAACTTCTACTGTGTAGGCGATGATGAAGCACATAGTTTCAACGGCACCCAAAAGCGAAATAAAAAACCTGATACCCAGTTATCGTACGTTTGTCTGGACGGTCTTTTCATCTCCACTAAACATGCTTTAAAGCCCCTGGATGCAAGCGTATCATCGTAGACCCAGGCTATCTAAAGTGTCTGAACCAGCGTAATGTCAATTTGAACTGGGACGGAATAGACTCTATTGTCGAGAACGGAATCAAGCTCAAGACAGGAGAGGTGGTTCCTTTGGACGTTATCATCTTTGCGACCGGGTTTTCTGTGGTCAGTCTTTGCCGTGTTTACTTTTACTCAGTTTGCAAACCGCTCGCGAAATAGATACCAGACAACCTTAACGTTCGTGGAAGTGCAGGCATTACGATGAATGAGTACTATGAGGCCCAGGGCGGACCTACTGCCTATGTGGGCTCTTCAGTTCCAGGTAAGGGGTCTCGAGCTCATCCGAGGAGATAGCTAACCTCATACTTACAGGCTTTCCGAACCTTTTCTTCCTTCTGGGTAAGAAAAGCTCCTCTTGGTGGTGATTGGTCGATCTAATTGCTTCACAGGCCCCAATGTCGTTTCGGGCAGGTAGTGTCCTATCTTCTCATCTAATTCACTGGCCCTGATTCGCCCATTCGTTTCTAAAGCACCAGCGTGATCTTTATAGAAGAACTTCAAGTAAGAGCAACTCTGTTTCTTTTTCGTTTGCAACTCATTGGTTCCATACATAGATTGGTCTCGCTATGAAATTAATGAAGCCGGTACTCGCGGGCCAGTTAAAGTCGGTCGAGATAAAGCCAGAGGTGTCGGACAAGTACAACGAATGGCTACAAGAACGCCTGCAAGGTTCCGTCTGGACACAATGCGATTCGTACTACCACCTTGACGGAGATAAGAAAGGTCTCAATATCGCAAATTTCCCTGGGCCGGCTGCACTTCTTTATTGGATTATCAGGAGAGCAGAGAGGTGGGACCAGTGGAAAATTGTCGAGGCGGAGAAAGGATGGGTCAGCAGGCAAAATTGGCTGGGTTGGTTGTTTGGTTATGGCAAGACAAGCCGTAAAGACGTTTAACAGCCCGATTTAAGAACTGTGAAAAACGACCAGTATAATTTATATATTATCCTATCATATTCACCAGGGGAACTCAGTGACGGTGGAATTTCCTTTTTCAATCTTGTTGGACGAACCGACACAAATGAGCATATACTCAAGTAGTTAAGCACTAATTAAGAGCCTGAAGCTCCGACTTCAGGTGAGATCAGAACAAGCAGGCGCCCAAAGGCTGTGCATCAAAGTGATCGCAAGTTGTCGTAAAAGCTTTAACTTGCTTTCCATTAAGGCCTTGGGCCCTGTCCTCTCTTTTCCCGGACCTCCTTCTCCCGTAT
Source organism: Gymnopus androsaceus JB14 (assembly GCA_009733575.1). Classification (NCBI taxonomy): domain Eukaryota; kingdom Fungi; phylum Basidiomycota; class Agaricomycetes; order Agaricales; family Omphalotaceae; genus Gymnopus; species Gymnopus androsaceus. Next base: position 306,821 of record ML769387.1, read on the forward strand.
ATCGACAATGGCCTCTCATTCCTCCTCTTCCACCGCAAATGTCGTAGGTGTTCATTACCGCGTTGGAAAGAAAATCGGAGAAGGCTCTTTCGGCGTCATCTTTGAAGGTCAGCCACTATTCATCTCATTGTTTAAGCTTGATTTATGACCATGATTTTCATGCAGGCACTAACTTGCTCAACTCTCAAACTGTTGCTATCAAGTTTGTGCGTCCACCTTGACCTTGAGCAGCCCCATTGTCCGGCTCTAACTGCGCGTCTGTTTATCGCATATTAGGAACCTAGAAAGGCTGAAGCTCCTCAGCTTCGGGATGAGTGTCGGTCGTATCGTATTTTAGCTGGCTGCAGTGCGTACTAGCTTCTTTCTGCCTTTCTGCCAGCTAATCTCCTGTCACAGCTGGAATACCTCAAATTTACCACTTTGGACAAGAGGGACTTCATAATATCCTGGTGATTGACCTTCTCGGTCCAAGTCTTGAGGACTTGTTCGATATGTGTGGTCGCAAGTTTTCGATTAAAACAGTGTGTATGGCTGCTCGGCAAATGGTGCGTCCCCAATGTATATTATTCCAGAATACATCATCCTGACTTGTCTATCAGATTTCCAGAGTCCAGACAATACACGAGAAGAACCTCATTTATCGTGATATCAAGCCAGACAACTTTCTCATAGGCCGGCCTGGTACGAAAGGAGCGAATAGTACGGTTTGCCTCTATGTGCGAATCGTGCATCGTTTGGTCTAATTTCTCTCACCATAGTCGTACACGTTGTTGACTTTGGTATGGCCAAGCAATACCGCGATCCAAAGACCAAACAACATATACCCTACCGCGAGAGAAAGAGTTTGAGCGGAACAGCTCGGTACATGAGCATCAATACCCATCTGGGACGAGGTATGTAGCCGTCAATATTTCAACGGATACAAGTTCACAACACCTAACTACAGAACAATCAAGAAGAGACGATCTGGAAGCTTTAGGGCATGTATTCATGTACTTTCTGCGTGGCAGCCTTCCGTGGCAGGGCCTTAAAGCGGCGACCAATAAGCAGAAGTATGAGAAGATTGGCGAGAAGAAACAGACAACACCCATTAAAGAGCTCTGTGAGGGTTTTCCAGGTGAGTCTACCCAAATGCTCGGGATCTAAAAGCTTATTATTCATCTTGCAGAGGAGTTTGGGATTTATCTAAACTACGTCCGAAAACTTGGTTTTGAAGAGACTCCAGACTACGACTTTCTTCGCGAATTGTTCTCCAAAGTTATCAAGAACAATGGTGATGCTGACGATGGTGTATTTGACTGGAACTTATTGAATGGTAAATCACTTTGTACTTCATGGTAACCGATGTTCATTGTATTTTCAGGCGGAAAGGGTTGGGAAGCAACTTCGGTGAGAATGTAGCCAAACCTTTGTTAAAACACCTGCTTATCGGATCTTCAGGGCCATACCCAAATTCTTGCGCAGATGCAAACTGCAGGCCTCACTGCATCCCCGGATCGGCGTAGAGAGCATAGAGATGATCGACGACGAGCTTCTCAAGTTGGCAACGTAATTCCGCCATCTCCTGCTCTCGTTCGGCACGGTTCGAAAACGCGCAAGGGACCGAACCTTGCACCTGGAAGTAACAGTCCTGGGCAAGTAACACCTCATTCCACTGCTGCGCAAGTAAACGTACCGGTCGGTACGCAACCACGAGGGAGCTCACAACATCCTTACGCCAATGTATCGGGAGGGTATGACTATAACGGAGACGATGGTTATGGCCAGCCGCAATACGGTCGTGCTTCCCCAATGGTATCAAGCACAGCAGCCCCACCGGCACTGAGTAATGTTCGGGCAAGAGGAGGAGATGTCGGTGTGTCCAGGGGCGAGTATGACGGTCAGGATGCTGAGGACTCACCGCCAAAGATGACACTGATGAGAATTCTGACGTGTCGATGTGGTTGAAATAAGGACCAACTATGGACTGCACTACGATCTCCTCTTATGACGTCTACTTCATGCACTTTACATTCCATTGCATATCCAGCACTCACCTCTTCTGTTATACCCATTATCTACTCATAATTTCGATTTTCTGGTCAAATGGTTCTTTCAATAGCCGGCATGTATCATGAGAATACATAGAACATTCAAGTTTGGTATTTTACGAGAAAGTTCGGTCATGCATCGGTGGGTATATGATATGTACAACGATGCATATAATAGCATGCAATTAGTTCTTCCAGGGATTCGCACCATCCTCTAAAAGTTTGGGTTAGTGCGATTGTCGACAGCAATACGAAACACACTTACTGGATATTGACTTCGACTTGCCTGATGCTCCTGGCGGTGGCGGCTTGTCGTTCGGTTTCGGTAATGAAGAGGCTTGGTCATCATCTTCCCTGCCATAAGTGTATTCCCATTCGCTGTCATTGTCACTTCCATCCTGACGATCTGAACCTGCTCAACATCAGCCATAGCATCCAGAAATATATACAAAAGACGTACGAGGCGGTTCCTCAGTGCGATTACTTGAGTCCTGAGTAGTATCGACGTGCTCAGTCCGACGATTGGATGATTCGCCATTATCCACGACGGTTTCAATCCGTCGTTGAGATGATTCACCAACAGGGCTTTCATTCTCCACAACGTTGTACTCAATCCGTCGATGAAATTCGTTTCGACGACGGGGTGAGCGACTACGAGATCTACGCATCGATGAACTAGATGGGCGATGAGACTGGGACCCTCGTCGTCGATCCTGGTACCCAGAAGAATCTTGGTGAGACCCGCGGTTTCGGAAGTGGTTCCCGCGACGCGGCTGATAGTTTGAACCGCGAGGGTAGAACCGACCTGTTGCTAGTAAAATTTCAGCAATCGTCAAAGGATCTGTCGTAAGAAACTGACCACCATTGTTATGCCTGGAGGTCTGCCCTTGATATGAACTTGGCTCACCAGCACGAGGAGGGATGACCTGCGGATTGAGCTGATTCGGGTCAGTCAAAATCAATCATACCGAAAATAAGTACCCGACTCACAATCGCCTGAATTGCCGGGGTATTGACTAGTGCGGAGACACGCTCGTTCACGGCCTGTTGTACGGTACCATGAACTCCTTGAAGGATTAGCATTGTAGTCTGAAGTGCGTTATCCTGAACTGGCTGCTGTTGAACTACCTGAGGGCGAGAATTCTCAATAAGTGTCTGAACCTGGCTGGAAAGTAACGCATTTTGGCTGCGCAGAGTTGCGTTATCCGTCAACACTTGCGTCAGCGTAGATATGAGCTGCTGACTAGTATAGTCCTGAGGCGGCACGGCATTTGCTGAGTTGGTAGAGGAAAAGGTGGGCTGGTGTCGCTCATCCCGCTCTGGCTTGTAGTATTCGTCGTTACGATCTGGATTTGAACGAGAGGACCTTTTGCGTCGCTCATCTCGTTCCTGTGAGACAGACCGCATCCGCCGCCGGCTGACACGTTCGTCGGTACAGTCTGTCTCCGAACGAGAGGATTCAAGTATGGGATCGACTCTATCGCTTGGACTTCGCTCTCTTCTCTTTCGCGAAACAGATGGCAATGATAACTGGGCTTTTGTGGCTGAAGAACTAGCCATAGAGGTACCGGCTGCCTCCTGACCACCCATGACCGAATGCGTCCCTGTTCTCGCTATGCGTCGTTCTTCGTGCTGGTTCCTGCGAGTCGTAGAAGACGACGCATGGGAAGAGCCAACAGCTATACGCGCGGTACTGACTGAGGCGGCCGGTGCCTTTTTCTTCCCAAGGGCTACAACTGATGGCGGTCTGTAGCCGACTCGATCCTGGGTCTTCTTTGCTGGCATTTGAGGTTCAGCGACAAACGGTCTATCGTCTTCGCTGCTACTCTCGTGGTGGTCCGAATCATCCTTCCGTCTCTTCCCCAGGGAGCTGGATGTGTTCGGCTGCACCGGCGTTTCTTTCCTGGGCCTACCCCTACCCCGCTTTGATGAAGAAGCGACATTGTCATCGGCTACTTCTGCTGGAGCAACTGCAGCTACGGCTTGCATAGAGCCACGGGGTTTACGCTTAACTCGCTTTGGGGTAGAAACGAGACTTGCATTGGCAGCTTCGGCCGCATGAGAGACGTTGTTGATCGCTGAAGCCAGATCGTTCGTGAAACTATAGGACTCTCCGAAATGAGTGCCCCGAGTTGGAGGGATCACATTTCTAACGCGCGCCCTTCTTTGAGGAATTTCCTCTATTGACGCACTCGAAATAGGTGAGGAGCTCGAAGGCGCTGTAGCAGTAGCGTTGCTTGTTCGCGGGGGTGGAGAAGGGGACGGAGATAAAAGTTGGTCAACATTAGAATCAGAGTCGGAGCTCAATTCGATTATTTCAGTCTGCTTGGAAGAAGAGCTCTCGTTCACTTTCGATGGCTTCTTAAAAAGAAAGATGATGAGCGCTGACCGACAGCAAAAAAATCAAAAGAACCAACCTGAACCGCAGGCGAAGTCGAACGTAGCATAACGCAATCCATCACAAGTTTTCGTTTCTTAGCCTTGGATGGTTTGGAAGTCGAGGGCTCAGAGGAGGACAACACACCCGCCGACGCTGTTGCGTTCCTCATGGCATTGGACGGACCAGCCGTGGAAGACGAATCTGCCAGGGAAGCGACAGAGGTAGAAGAGTCATCGTTGGTAGCCTCCTCTGCAACATACGGAGGGGGAGGAGAACCAGCCGTCACATTGGGCATCTAGCAAGTAAGCCATTAAAAATCGCAGACAATTTTGGTCAAAAGATGCCTCACCCGTATAATAGCAGGCGCCACGATGATGCTGTCGTACCACCCATAATTCATATTAAAGTTGATGGGGCGACACTTGGAGAAAGATAAGGCCAAATTGACCATTTGAACTTCAAAGTCAGAGTCAGCTGGCCTCTGCCCTTTGCGCTCCGCTTCCAAACACCGGTGCAAATCGGTCTCGTAGGTGTGTTTATTAGCAAGGTGTCGTTTGTGATGACTGCTGTCTTTGTCTGATCGACTCGTGTCCAGTATGATATTGATCGAGTGCATCTTCGAGTCTTTGAGAAGATGGAAGTAACAGGTTGAACGGTGACATGGTTTGCAGTGCACTACATCACCCCTTGACAGATGATGAGGCTGACCTGGAATACTACAGGTCGAAGGCCCTTTCTGGAATTGGTATTAGTTTTACTGTTTCACTGCGAAGCAATGGGCATTACCTCTTTACGAGACTTTGCAAGAATACAACCTGCTTTGAAAGCTCCTCCGGCAAAAAGTGATCTGATGGAAAACATTGAGAGAGAGAGTAGATTATTGAAGAAAGGTAGCTTACCTCTCCGACGCAAAAGAACGTCTTGCAATACTCTTGTCAGAGTTCAGCTTCCACAATCTTTGAAGTACGCCGATAGCCTTGGCGCGGTCTTCCAGAATTTTGGTAAGAGGCTGAATCTGCTTGGGCTTCATCGCTCGACAATGACAAGATCTGCCTTCAGCAAAGCATCCAGGACAGACAGTGCAAGGATCTCGATCTTGTGCTCTTGAAAATGTGCATTCATCGCATTCGAAGAAACTTTGGAAGATGTCCGCACCACAATAGTCGCAATAGAGGGGGTCGATTTCCGACGCTGAAAGAGTCGGCAAGGAAGCATGATCTTCTACGCATTCGTGCCTCAAAACGTCGTCGAAGATTTTCAAAGCGTCGGCGAACTCGCGCGAAAAGCTGTTGGATTCACGGGTCGCCTTTCCATCCTTGATCTAATGTAGTTAGTTGAAGTTAAAATGTATTGATCAGATTGCATACCTTTTGGAGGATCTCGCCCCCCTTAATCGCCCATTGCTGTATCGTATGATACAGCACTAGACGGACACGATAAATCTCTACTCGACACACCCTGAAAAGGTGTGTAAGATCAACGAGGTTAAGTGAAGACTGTATACTCACCGCCTGTAGAGAGGAAGCTCGTGATAGATTGCATGGCTTACACTTTTCATCGTCATCCTCGACCAGGACATCTTCACCGTCAGTCCTCCCTGGTTCACTACCTGATGACAGCTCATTCGGGGAACGAGGACGAGATCGCCGACTTTCTGTTCGAATGACATACACCTTGAAGGGCGCATCGGCGTAATCTTGGATGGACGTGATATGGCTCTCGTGGTCAAGCTCTTGGCCGAGCTTGGTGTGGAAGTAGTCTGTAACCATCGCGAGCGTCTTCTCCCTGAGTCATGAACCAAAACGAGGAACCTCCATTCTCTGTGTAGCACATAAGGTTGTGACCTGAGGAAGCACAGAGGTCTTTGTGGCTCGGAGTGAAGGTGTCTCCAGTTCCAATGTAGCACATTAGGGTGTCGACCTTGACCTGGGAATGAAAACGTTGAAACGTCTTGTCTTTGCTTTCGGACGACGAACACGTACTGTTTCCGGTAGATGTATCAGCAGATTGTTGCTACTCGCTGGGGTTAATGCTTGATTAATAACGCCTCCTCTATCCAGCCACTCGGTCCACTGCTTGGGACATTCGAGATCTTTGCCGTATAATCGTTCAGTTTCTGATCGTATTTCGAATGGTTAGTTTTTCTTCGTTGAAAAGGTCACGCGTTGCGTACCTCCAGGTTGAACGAAAGGCTCGGTGTTTCGCGATTTCTCGATGAATTCGGAGAGAGGAATGTTGCTGTCTAATTGATTGTGGATATTTCTGACAGCAATATCTGGAGAAAGATCAATAAATGTGGGTCAACAAAGGCTGAAGTAAACGCGCCTTTAACGTCTGAATTATCTCTGAACCAATCCACAGTGAATAAATCGCCGCGCCAGCCTGTGAGACGATCACAGCCCTTGGACGACGAGAGGAATTCCCTTGTTCTCGTAATTGTCGTTTATTATCTGTACGAGGTCGGTAGCAGAAGCAGATATTCTGGGAGCAGGATGAAAATTCTTGTTATTGTTCAAAAGGGATTCCAAAGTCCATCCTTTACAAGAAAGGACCTTATCAGGGCTTTTGGCGGTGGGCGTACGAATGTACGGTTCCATGGTGGTGGAAGAAGAAGAAGCGCACTGGTCACAATTCCCGGCGGAAGCTGATGGCAAGGTCTGATCAGCCGACGGCAATTTGGCCCCAGTATGGATCGTTCCTCATTAATGCTGCCCGACTGCTCTTCAAGTCGCTTAGGAGGATTGGGAGAATTAGTGCAAGACATGGAGAAGAAGCATAAAGCAGGTCAAAAGAGCTGATCAGTGATCTTCTCACATCGTTCTTTTATACCTTAAGTATAGCGCGCGCTCAATGAGACGGTTCATCATTTCAAAGATGATAGATTAAGTATTCTGTGCATCTGGTAATCAAAAGCGGCTAGTAACTGCAGGGCCCTGTGGGTCAACGGAGACACGCATGTACTATTTACCCCATTATACGCGGAGAAACAGGGGAGCTTGAGCATGAAAACAGGAGTTCTGCGTGAGGTGCTCTCTGTCTTCAACAGCATAGGAACAGCCTTACTGAGCCTACAAAGACACAGGATGTTAGTCACGACTGGCATTCATCAGCGTAAGTATCAAACTCTATATTGCCACAGCAATATAATAAGTGAAACGATCTCAGATATCCGTCGATCCTTCCAACGAAAGATTGCATCCACGATAGCGACAGCGACGCTAGATAGAGAAGAAGGTCGTGAAGAACAAAATATGTGAAGAACGGGTGTTAAGGTCCTGCACCGACGAAGGCTGTCTACCGTACCGCTGCTCAGCTGACGCTTATCGCAAAGCTATCGGCGAGCGACACGATAAAGAAACAATATGTCGGAGGCATGGCGTGGTTCGACAGGCTGCCTGGACTAGCTTGAAGTATATTCAGTGAAGTATATTCAGCAGCTGAGCTATATCGGAAATGAATACTACACCAATCATAGAACCGAAACCAAACCCGGGCCAGTACAAGGGCGACTTGAGCTTCGAGGCTTCTGTAAAACTGCTGTTAAAAGCAATGCGGGTACCGTCCGTCCATCCATAAGAATCAGTGATAATCAGAGCTGTTCAAGCGTTGTCCTTGAGAGTTGCTGCAATGCGGGGTATCATTCATCAGCGCATCGACATATAGGGAGAGCGTTGGCCGTTAGATGAAGAATTAGAGTAGAGGCGTCGATTATCAGAGAATCACATCAACGGGAGACAGAAAATCATCGACCCCGGGATGTTGGCTAATTAATCGGTTTTAGGCTAGAAGTTCCATGGTGAAGATACTTCCACTGATACTCTAATGAGTTCCGGCAGCGAGACTACAACTAGAGGAATGAGTCGATTATCAGGTCGGAATCACATCGACGGGAGCCAGAAAATCATTAGAAGAAGCTTGAGGACCATTAGATTGAAGTTTCTCATGAGCGAAGGTGTTTTTAGCACCCTCGTAAGTAAGCGAGACGCCTTGAGAGTACGCGGTGTGACGCTTCGTGTATGTCACGCCATATGGGCGCTTGTTCGTTCCCACATCTTGGTTATTTTCTCCATGTCGGATCTGCCAACAGGCTCATCCGATGACTTTTCATTTTGGGAGTTTGTCTGCTGCGCCAAATGCCAAGTCTCTTACTCCATTGATCGACCTTCGATTTATACTAAATATACTTGCTCCAGCTTCCTTTCGCATCTGGGTCTGGTGCAACAATACCATTCTGGCTTACGGAATGCGGGCATGTAGTTTGTAACAATCATCTCAGTGCGTTGCTCGCAATATTTATTCTCTACTTTTATTAACAAGTTTTATACAGATCCCGATCAGAGTTGTGCCCAATGTAGATCTCCTAGTATTCAGCTTGTTCCACTCAGTCAGCATGACGTGTGTAGTACCATTCGTTTTCTCAAGCTGAATGCCAATTTGGACGTTAGTGAGCCTCCAATGTCTGAATGGTTTCGATCTGTTCCCTCTATTTTGGATTCAGCGGCTTTTGCGGTAAAGGTGCGTTCGTTCAAATTGCTATCTTTGCCCAATCTCATGCACGGACAAAGTTTCAACAAGAATCCATGGCTTCTCAGATTCGAAATCTCAAAGCTCGACATCAGCAGCAGAAGAACTATATCGAAAAGTTGAAGAGAGAGAATGCCCAACTCAGGCAGTACGCACATGCGATCTTCCATGCAATCCTTCTAATTTACTTTTGCCTCCTAGGACGAATGAGATGCTTTCAATCCAACTCAACAGAACGCACGACAACAGTCCTCACGATCATGAACCTGCCGCGTTTCTGAACGTTAATGGAAAGCGACGAATGATAGACGTCTCGCAGTACGTCTGAGCTCTCCGTTGAGATGTTCCACTTGCCTGATAATTTCAAGCCCACCAATGACATCCAGTCCTCGTACAATAACTCCAGTACGGCCCGATAGAATCACCCTACCTCCTGGTCAACACCCTCCTCAGCTTGCATCCAACCAAGCTATTTCTTCGGACGAAAACTCGCCTCCTCGTACTCAACGTTTTCAACGGCCAGGGTCGAGTCGGTTTACACAGTGCGCGTCATATCTTACGCCATATTTTCAGCCAATTTATAATGATTTACCTTCAACAGACAGTTCGCGTACTCCCCTCAAGAGGCTCAGATGCGCCCTCCCCAACTGTCACATACCCAAGCAGCTCCCAACCAACTACGGCGTCCGCTTCGCCAAAATCATCAGAACGCTTCGCAGCAAATGCCTCCTCCTCCTCTACCTCCAGCAAAGTCTGACCTGCCTCCATCCTCTAACAACTTCTATCACAGTATGGGACCTCCGCAATCTTCTCGAGATGCCTCAGGACCTCCCTTGAACATTACGCCTTCCCGACGGTCGACAGACCATCAACCGAACATGAACATGAACACAACCAATCGTTTCCTACCGCCGAACGAACGCTTTCCGCCGCCTACAGGTACCCCCACCGGCTCTGCCAATAGACGTTTCGTGCCCCGAGCGGCAACGCAAGCCAGTGGTACTTTTCGACCGGCTACTACGTCTTCTCATCCAAATGGTGCATCGAGGACTCCGTTGTGCAGACCACAGCCTAAATTCTCGGTTGGTAGTGGTGGCGGTAGTGGTCAGAGAAAGCCTTTTGTGCCCGGTGGCGGACAGTAACCTTGCTGCTGCCAAGATTGGCTTTTCTTCAAGTTGTCTGGTTTCTTTCACGCTTCTTGCTTTCGTACATGTATTCTATTGTTGTTGTAACTACTTAGTATAACACTCCTGTCGGTGTCACTGTACTGCCGGTATTCTTGTTATTGCTTAATTTTGTATTTTAACTCGCGCGATACATCAATTACATGACTATATGCTATGAAGACGACGAGCGAGAGCCGACCAGAATATTGCTCGCTCCAGAAATGCCTAGCTCCGAGTCGTTAAGCGCCTATCGCTCCTGCTTTCGTTCAACCAGCTGCTATCACATCTCTTCGAAAGGGTGTGCCCACTGCGCAGTTACACTCTTGCTGAGCGGTATGTAGATCTATGTAGATACGAGATTCCAGTTTCGATACTCGTTAATTACTTTCCATCTGTGGCTTAGCAATCTCCTTCCGTCTACGCGTCTCTATTAGTATCAACCCTCTGTTACTTGAAACCCGCGTAGCTCGACGTCACCCCACAAATTTTGCAGAAAAGAACTGAAGTTTACTGCGTTCTGCTAGCATTATTGAGTCACAAATCAAGTACATCTGGTCGCAGTGAGTTCTACTTCGCTCAAGATCTGTGGAAAGATTCGTTCAACTGAGCTGAAAATCGTCAACGATGTGACAGCCGCGCGCAGTCAGTGCTGGAAAAAAAAGTAGAAGCTTCTAGCGGAAGGGTTGCAGATAGCCTCAAATTTGCATATTCCATATTCTACGCCTCGTCTCAAACGGTGAACACACAGGCGGGGACTAAACAACGGCATATTCAGATGATCATAGCGCTCGCTGGAACCATTGAAACGGTACGAGACGTTCTCCTCCGATGACCCGTTGTATCTGTTAAATCTCTTCATGGTTCCTAGGGTCTGTTTCTTGGTTCAGGTAGAGCTCTCGCGACCGGCGGCCCACTAGGGCCTGCTCCTCAGTTATCTTTTTACTGGTATCTTGGTATCTGGAGTGGTTATCTCTATCGCAGAGCTGAGTGCGCATGTCCCGCTCTCTGGGAGTATCTTTCGTCAAGCAGAGTATCTCTTCGACCCCACTTTGTCCTTTGCCCAAGGCTGGAACACGATATACGGCAACTGTGTTGGTCTCCCATGCGTCACCTTTTATTTTGGAGAAATTGCACATCTCATCCCTCGTTCGGGGCCGAGATCACTGCTGCAGTCCTCAGAGAATGTTGGACAACGTCCGTCAATAATGGGGTGTGGATAACCATCCTTGCGCTGTTGGTGATAATGAGCAATTTGTTCTTTGTCCGCGTCTAGATCTACGGAGAGCTCGAGTTTGGATTTTCCATGCTTAAGATACAGCATTGTTGGCATCCTCTGGCAACGCTGCAGAGTCGCCATTCGTCATTGCCGCAAGTAATGCTGGGATTTCTGTTGTTCCACATATTGTAAATGCGGTGGTCCTTACATCTGCCTGGCTGTCCGCCAATTCCGGGATGCTCGTGAGTTTAAAAATCCTCCTTTACTGAGGTGTAAGCTACAGTGACGGCCAAAATTGATCAACCGCCCCCAATTCAGTATTGAATTGAATTGAATTGAAAGGTGGTTGATCAATTTTGGCCGTCACTGTAATTGTGCGCAGGGAGGTTCTCGAACATTGTATGGTTTGGCCCGTGAAGGTCATGCACCCAATTGATATGGTATTCCATACTTGTGTGTGGGTTTCACAGATAATGCATCAACCGTCTTTTTGTGGTTCCAGGACTTAGTATCCGCCGCTGCCCTTATTGGATGGTGCATCATCTGTCTGGTCTACCTTGGTTTCTATTACGGATGCAAGCACCAAGGCATCAACAGAAGCAAACTACCTTGGAAGGGCCCCTTGCAACCCTACGCTGCTTGAGTGGGCTTTCTCAGCTTTGCACTGATTCTTACTGCAGGCTATCCAGTCTTCACTTACGGCGAATGGGACACGGAAACATTTATCTTTGTGTACTTCAACACTCCCTTGATTTTTATTCTGTCCTCTGGGTGCAAGTGGATTAAAGGGATGAAGGTGGTCAGCTACAATGATATGCCTATCTGGTATTATCTTGACATTGCGAAACAGAACTCAGAACCTCCGGAAACACCGTTATGTGGATGAAAGTGGCTTGCAATCCTGTGGTCCTAGTTGTATGTATAGAAGAAATACTTGGATATTTAGATCAACTGTACATGTTTGAATTGTAACAGCAGGGCTACTCTAGTGCTTTGGGGTTGGGTTCCGAGTCTCTCCAACCGCATATGCAATCCTTCTAGCCATTCTTTAAAGGGGTTGAGTAACCCAACCTAAACGAGAGAAATATATTTTGCTGGATGGGAGTATAAGATGGAAGAGGGGAAGAAGAAAGACTGTCATTCAAAATATTTACAATCAGCAACAGAGGGTAGAGATGGGCACGAGTATTTTCGTTGAATAGCCATTGATATTCCAATAGAGTAAGCTCAAATAGTGTGCAATTTCATGCAAAATTTCCCTTTCTGTAAGTCTATCAAGTTTTGACCCCTATAACATTAATGCTGCATCCCCGGGCATCAGCAAAACTGTATGACGTGGGCAGTGCTTGAGCGAACTGTCCAGAGTTCCCAGTGCTCCAGCATCCCAGCACTCAGATGGTCCGGCCAATGCAGGAGGGGGCTCCCAGAAGCTCCCAGAGGCTGCAAAATTACCTTATTCATCAGCAAACATGTATGATGTGGCCAGCTCTTGCAAGTGCTGGACAGTGTCTCCAGAGCTCCAGCGCTCCAGCACCCAGATGGTCCGGCCGGCGCTGGCCAGAGCTCCCAGAGGCCTCAAAATTGCCTTATTTGGAAATTAAAATAAAATGTCATATGAGTTTATATTTTTGACAGCACTGGCAAGTGCTGGCCGGTTCTGGCCAGCGCTGGGGGCTCTGGGAGCACTGGGAATTTTATGTATTGCTGTCAAACTCAAAACTGCAAAATACAGGGTTTGCTGATGCTTTGGAAATAAAAAAGAGATGTTGTATGATTTTATATTTCTGACAGCACTGGCAAGCACTGGGAATTTTAAGTATTGCTGTGGGAATTAAAATGCAAAAATGCAAAATACAGGTTTTGCTGATGCAGTAGAGTATAATCACAAGTATATACTTTTTGGCCTTTCTCAGCCATTATTTGAAGCCTGGGGGGTGCAAAAGTGATCAAAGAATGATCAAAACTTGATACAAACTTGATAGGCTCACAGAGGGGTCAAAAGTTTTACATCAAATTACACACTATTTGAGCTCATTCTGATCATTATTTCAGTGGCTATACAATGATACATTTAGATAACCTTTATACTCGTGAATATACTTGTGCCCATCTCTAATAGAGGGTGGGATGGAAAATCTTCAACAAAAGATTCAGAATCCTCCATCAAACTCGGTGTTCAACAATCACTAGCAGGGCCCAGGTCGCCATTCATATTTTAATAAGTAAGCTACACGTAAAGGTGCGCTGCGGGTGACAATGACATTGAGAGCATCAGGGGGGAAAGTGCTAAAATTTCTAGCGGTATCCACTGCATGCAGCACCATGTACTAGACTGAGAAGCAAATCTGACAAATGAAATGAGTTCAAAGGTACTCACGCTGCTAGCTTTTTAGTTGTACGCTCTGACTGCCTTTCAGGCCTCAGGGTGTGTTCCAAGCAATAGTATTGGATGCCTTTAGCCAATTGGGAAAGGTGTAACCCACCACCTGGAATTGTTTGATTTCGACCATGCTACCTTGAAAGCTGGTTTACGATTCAAATATACAGTGGCTGTGGAAATTGATGTCACCCCACGTGACATAGGGGGGGGGGGTGTGACATCAATTTTTGCAGCCACTGTAAATCAAATTTCTCGAGGGTGAAACTTGGATAGAAGAGGATTGAATGGGCAGTTTCAGATGAGCACATACTGTAGCAAGTAGTACAGAGTCAATGCCAAAAATAAATTTGAACAATGTTAAGGATATGTGCACTTTACCTCTCTGCCATATAGCTGGCTGTATGGCAGAGAGGTAAAGTGCACATATCCTTAACAAACAATAAAGCATTGGACTATCGGATCTCACCATTGGCATATGGTTTATCTTCTCCATTTTGGTGGTGATGAAGCACTATGTAGGCAAAAAAAATGAGAGAATTAAGGACCATGATGCATAAGTATCCCCACTACATATTCATTTCTTCTCTTTCATATTTTTTTGATTGATGCACTGGTAAAATGGCTGATATACACCATTTATCAGGGCAGCAGACTGGTGAAACTTCCCAATCTGGTAATGGTGGTAACTTTAAACTTACAACTCCTAGAACCTTCACTACCCCATTGGCTTTTATCTAAATCTCACTCATAACTTGCCAATGGATTCATTTATATCATGTCAAAGATCGGTCAAAGATAAAGAGAAATCAAACTACAAATCAGATTGAAAAGCTACCTAGTACTACCAAATGGTACAATGGAATCAAGTAGTTGAATACAAGTTGAGAATGAGAGTTTGGGGTAAGTATTGTCCATTTATCAGATAAAATTTGGGATCAAGTAGTTGAATACAAGAATTTGAGGTAAAGAAGACATAGCAAAACCAAAGGTCCAAAGCAAAACATTGCACAAAACTATTGAGTGGAAAAGACTAAGTAGTCAATTAGAAAAAAGTTAGAGTTGAAGAGAATCTCAAAAACAGATCACAAAATCAGTCAAGAAACTTGGAGGCAACCAGATACTTCTAAACTCCAAGATGGATAAAGGGTACCCATTTTATAAAGTTGGTTTCACCAACCTCCTGGCGTAGATGTTTCGGTAGCTTCATGGAGTGCATATGCTGGAGTCATTTTTGATGTCCTTTTACCAAAAATATCAACATGTTCTAGAAGATTTGCATACAGCTTATCAGCAATGAGAGGTGCCTCCTTATCTCCAATAGACCATAGTGTAGCAATAACACTTGGATACCCCACTGCAAGAATACCAGCTGCAAGATGGACAGCTTCTTCAGGGAGATTTTCATCTCCTGTGGCTGTTTGACATGCAGAAAGGACTGCAAGCTGCACATCTTTCAAAGACAAGGACATCAATTGTTTGAGCCTTAATCTCTGATCATACAGGGCAAAAGCACTTTCAAGTGGATCCTGGATATCCTGGATTCCATGACAAGCAAAATGGATGAAATCATACTTGTTCATCTCATGCATCACAGCCTCAGCAGTTGCTGCATCATGATTGAGGTGGCAAGTATGTGTGCTCAAGGTATATTTTTGAATGATCTTTGCCTCTTCCACAGTACCAGGTAGAGAAGAAAGTCCAGGTGTGTTAGGTTGTGAGACAATAAGAACAGTGGGTGTCTTGGCCTGCTGCTCCTTAGATTTGGGAACAGAGCTAATCAAGGCTCTCAAGGTTGTGGTATATGAGGATACCACAAAATCAGAAATATTGATTTTTTGCTCTGTTGGGCCACCATATATCCCTGCTGCATGAAGAGGAAGGGAGGTAAGTGGACCTGTTGGACACCATGTAATATGAGGAATGGTATCTTCAGTAGATTGTTGTAACTATAATGAGGAAATATAAGAGTATATTCAAAGAAAAGTGAGAGAACAATATTACCACATCCTCAATCTTTGATAGAATTGGCTGCACAACACTCTGCCATAAAACTTTCAAAATCAATGCAAAATTACCATGATTTTCTCCTGATGCTGGTTGTGTAGCACGATCACCATTGCGGTCAATCCGAACCCCATTAATGTGGAGTGAGGAGATGAGGTTCATGCGCAAGTTTTGTGCTTTCCGCAATGAAAGCTCTGGAAGAGGAACATGGATGATACCTCCAGAGGAGCTTAGACTCAATGCATCACATCTATTTTGGTCAACATTCACCATTATGACTGGTCCATGTTTTGCAGCACAAGCAAGATCAGGCAATTTCTTTGGCTTCAGGAAGTTGGTAAAACCATCCAGGCCTCTAATCTTTTGCAGAAGCTCTTCATACCGGGCAGCTGTCCTACGGTGCTTCTGTGCAACTTCTTCAACAGTTCCTTGCTGGATTCCTGGTACTATATTCTTTGAGTCACTCTTGGTGTATGTTTCTGCATTTTGTAGCACCTGAGAAACCATCTCCAACTCCTGTGCAATTTCTGGATGCTGATGATGAAGATCATCTAAGGGTGAACGCAATTGCAGTATCTGTCCCCAGATGATACTGCGACCTTCATCCAGCCACTCAACTGCCAGAGGCAGATTGCCTGCAGATATTGCAGTAGCAGCTGCTGCACTGATGATCCTCCCAATATTAGGTAGGTCTTTATAACGATGGCTGACTGTTTGTCCAAGCCAGACAACTTGAGGAATAAGCTCAAAAAATCTTGTATATGCATGTATAGCTGAGGCAGGAGTTGAACAGAGTTTTGACCATCCTATTGAAGCCTCAAGTTGAATATGAGGCTTACCAGATGCAAGCAGACTAGCTGTCCGGAATGCAGATATAGCAGAATCAAGGTCACTGGTATTCTTAAAATGGTCATATCGTGACTGGAAGGCGGCACCAAGGTTACTCAACTGAGCAGGCTTACCAGCATGACCATCAGGTGTGAGCTCTACTGCCTGCTTTAAGGCCGAAATGGCACTCTCTAGGTAACCTAGCTTCCCCAAATGGCGAAACAGCAATTGATAAGCATTGCCAAGGTTATTCAACCGGGCAGGCTTATCAGCATGATCATCAGGTGTAAGTTCAATTGCCTGCTTCAGGGCCACAATGGCACTCTCTATGTCACTCAGCTCCCCCAGATGGCCAAACCTTGACTGATAAACACTGCCAAGGTTATTCAACACACGAGGCAGATTAGCATGACCATCAGGTGTGAGTTCAAGGGCCTGCTTCAGGGCTGCAATAGCACTCTCTATATCTCTAAGCTCCCCCACATGGCCAAACCGTGATTCATAAGCAGGACCAAGGTTACTCAACCAACCAGGTTTACCAGCATTACCATCAGGTGTGAGTTCAACTGCCTTCTTCAGGGCCCCAATGGCATTCTCTATGTCACTGAGCTCACCCAGACGGTGAAAGCGTGATCGATAAGCACTGCCAAGGTTACTCAACCGAGCAGGTTTGACAGTATGACCATCTGGTGTGAGTTCAACTGCTTGTTTCATGGCCATAATGGCATTCTCTATGTCACTAAGCTCCCCTAAATGGTCAAACCGCAACCCATAAGAAATTCCAAGATTAGCCAACCCAGTGGGTTTACTAGCATGGCCATCAGGTGTGAGTTCAACTGTCTGCTTCATGGCCAAAATGGCATTTTCTATATCACTAAGCTCTCCCACATGGCCAAACTGCAACTCATAAGCAGTGCCAAGGTTACTCAACCAATGAGGTTTATCAGCATGACCTTCAGGTATTAGTTCAACTGCCTGTTTCATGGCCACAATGGCACTCTCTATATCACTAAGCTGCCCTAGATGACTAAACCGTAACTCATAAGCACCACCAAGACTACTCAATGAAGCAGGTTTAGCAGCATGATCATCAGGTGTGAGTTCCACTGCCTGTTTCAGCATCACAATAGCACTCTCTATGTCACTAAGCTCCCCTAGTTGTTTAAATCTTAACTGGTAGGCATTACCAAGATTACTCAATGAGAGCTGTTTACTAGCATGACTGTCAGGTATGAGTTCAACTGATTTCTTCAGGGTCACAATAGCTCTCTCTATGTCACCAAGGTCCCCTAAATGACCAAACCGTGACTTATAAGATAGGCCAAGGTTACTTAATGAAGCATGTTTACTAGCATGGCCATCAGGTGTGAGTTCAACTGCCTGCTCCAGGGCCACAATAGCATTGTATATGTCACTGAGCTCCCCTAGATTGCCAAATCGTGACCTATAAGAAATGCCAAGGTTATTCAGCAGGCCAGGTTTACCAGCATGACCATCAGGTGTGAGTTCAACTGCCTGCTTCATGGCCACAATGGCATTGTCTATGTCACTAAGCTCCCCTAGACGCCTAAAATGCGACTCATAAGCACAGCCAAGGTTACTCAGCCGAGCAGGTTTATCAGCATGACCATCAGGTGTGAGTTCAACTGCCTGCTTCATGGCTTCAATGGCATTATCTATGTCACTTAGCTCCCCCAGGCGGCCAAATCGCAGTTCATAAGCACAGCCAAGGTTACTCAAGTGAGCAGGTTCATCAGCATGCCCACTAGGTGTGAGTCTAACTGCCTGCTTCATGGCCCCAATGGCACTCTCTATGTCACTAAGCACCCCAAGATGGTTGAAACGTGATAGATAAGCATTGCCTAGGTTATTGAACAAGCTAGGCTTGTTGGGATGACCTTCTGGTGTAAGTTCAACTGCTTTCTTCTTGGCCAAAATGGCATTCTCTATGTTACTAAGCTCTCCCAGATGGCTGAATCGTGACTGATAAGCACTGCCAAGGTTACTCCACTGGGAAGGCTTATTAATATGACCATCAGGAGTGAGTTCTATTGCCTGTATCAGGGTCCCAATAGCACTGTCTATGTCATTAAGCACTCCTAGATGGTGAAATTGCAACTGATAAGCCTTGCCAAGGTTATTAAGCAGACCTGGTTTGATGACATGACCATCTGGTATAAGTTCAACTGCCTGCTTCAGGACTGCCATAGAACTCTTTATATCACTAAGCTCCCCTTGATGACGAAATTGTAACTGATAAGCATTTCCAAGATTATTGAGTAGGCCAGGTTTACTAGGTGTGACCATCCGGTGTGAGCTCAACTGCTTTCTCCCAGAGTTGCACAGCATTTTTAATTTGGAATATGTCCCCTGACTGTTCAAAAGATTGGGCCAACTGTAATGCAGTATTGTTTAGTTCATTCACCTACCCAGATCCCATCAGTCAGATATATGAAAGCCTCCTGTAAATAAAACATACTTTCATTTCCTTCTCCATTGTCTCCCAATGGGATGTGAATTCATTATGGCGCAGCTCAGCAACTGCCTCATCAAACTCCTCTGATGACAAAGTTGACAGGATCAAAGCTTTCTCAAGCTCTTCTTGATCTTCTGCATTGACTAAGGTATCAGTCATTGTCTACAATGGAAATATCAGTAGATATAAGATGTATTGCATACATATTTCCATACCAAGGCACTGCCTACCTCCACTTCTGGATGTTCCAATGACAGGTTGATGGCATTTTGAAGTTCAGCATCTTCATCTTGTGTAGAGTGTATAGATGTTCTCTCCATCTCCTATCTCATATGAGCACATTGAATGATGTACCCATGATGTTTGGCTTACCACTACAATTAAAGTTCTCAAGCAGGATATTGGTGCTCAAATTCTTGTTTGTGTTTCAGTGTATTGAGTTGAATGTAACCAAAATATAAGACTTACTGAATGCAGATTCCAAAGAAAGTGATCCTAAGTGATGAAAGCTTAATGACACTCAGAAAGTAAATGACTCTGTTGATGTGTCTTTGCATCCACAAAATCAGACAAAGGCAAAATAAAGCAATGGTATAAGAGCTCACAAAGCATATCATCTATGAAAAAGTGTGTAATATTGCAAACAGAAAAAGTCAAATGACGATTAGAAAGCCAATGAGCATCAAACATCACGCCTATTCTTAAATGAACGTACTGTGTACTTGATCAGTTTCAATGAGAAATACAAAACGGTGGCAGCAAGAAATGGGTTTTGAACGGGACGGAAGCATGTCGGGACAATAGCTTTGGGTACCAGGCTTTATAAACTGGCTGATATTAATTTTAGAACCAAGTGAAATAGAACCAAGTGAAAGTGACAGCAGCAACGCAGAAGCCTCGCCCAAGCCTCATGGACCATTGCATGATACAAATTGGAAGCCTCCAGCCTCATGGTTCACCTACTCGGTTGATGATCCTATCTCCTCCTATCCAACATACTCTCTTCGAGTAAACATGTCGATTGGATTGGAGATGGTGAAAGGGGGTTCAAGGCGGCGTTGGCCAAAGGCACTACTGTCAAAGAAGCCGAGTTGCTGGTGAGATAATTGAGTGCCAAATGAGTGAGAGGAGCGGGAAGTCCGTATACAACACCACATGTAATATTCCACTGTTGACGGCGGGTGCTACTCGATGAGAGACGGACCCCACCCTTCCATCCTCTTCCTTCATACAGAGAGCATGCTGGATGATCTTTTCGCCCCCGCATGGATGGCGTAGCGGGACGAAAGAGGAAGAGAATATATCGACTACATCCAAGCGTCGTACCGACTTCCTTCTCCGCTCCCGCTCCTACGAATGAGAAGGAGGATGCCTTCACCCGGTATGACCCTCGGCACCTCCACATGCTTCTCTTGCATAGCTGATTCCGAATCCAGATTCCACTACTCCAACGCTAGCAGAATTTATTTTCTGGCATCTCTCCGACATTTTTCTATTGCTTTTTCTTGTCGTTCCATACAAACAGGTTCTAGATATAAGCAATGCATCCTTTGGACTGTAACACTATCTCAAATGTACCTATATCAATGTATGTACACAAGTTTACACAATTAAATGCGTTGTTATGCTGTGTGGCTGCGGTTGCAAGCAGTGTAATGTAAATGCCGTGGGCGCATTTTGGAGTGTCGGTGACATAGTGCCGCTTTATTCTTCTTTCTTTCTCCCTCCTTCCATCGGTGCTGTTTCCTAATTCTCCCAATCTCTTTGTTTCTCTCTAAACAACGTTAGAGTTCGCCATGGCTTATCACGACCAATACGCTGGAAATCAAGAATACAACCCTTATTCTAATCCGCAGCCTCATGCGTCTTATGAAGAGCCCCAAGCTTCTACATACGAGAACTATGGAACAGGATACCAAGACCAAGATACGGCCCACCATGCCTCTGGTGAGCTGGCTCTATTGTGTGGCGCGATCTACGTCACCGTGTTTCAATTTTTCTTTGTGTTGTTTTCTCAACTCTTGTTTCAGCGCCCAGAGCTAGAGAAGCCGATGAAATAAGCGGTTTTGACAGAGGAGAATTCGGTTCACCCAGGGGAGAAAAGTGAGACTTTGACGTTGCGCCGCAGCCATGACGAACCTAATCAAAATCGAAAAACCAAGGGCACAGAATTTTAGCCAGTATCGGAGAGAGGTCAGAGATGGGAACTTATGGACAAAGGTATGCTGCTGGCTTTGACAGATTTGTTCTTCGACTTAGATTGAATCTTTACAGGGTTCACGGATCGGTTGCATTGGGAGATTCGTTTGTTGTACGCTTATGATTGCGGTCTTCATCTTTGTCAGCATAATACTTGCTCTCGCACTAGTGAGTA
The DNA here is from genome assembly GCA_009733575.1 of Gymnopus androsaceus JB14. NCBI lineage: Eukaryota > Fungi > Basidiomycota > Agaricomycetes > Agaricales > Omphalotaceae > Gymnopus > Gymnopus androsaceus. The sequence continues at coordinate 328,199 of ML769387.1, forward strand.
GCATTGCAAACGCTTGTACTACCTCTAATCACCCTCTCTAGTGGATTCGACCTCCAGCCATCATAATCGGAACCGCAGGCTTAACTTCGGCCGGGACTAACGGAGTGTGTATCTCGCTACTATCCGTTTGAAGATCGTATTCACAACGGAACTCTAGGTGCAATTTGAATCCTCCGGTATCACTGTGCCGCTTGAGGTTAACATTAGTGTTAACAACCCCAACTATTTCTCTGTTGAACTGAAGAAAGTGACACTTGATGTGGGTGCAACTGCATTTTGACCATGTGTCTCTGCTGAACATTTTTGTAGCTCACTTATCCACTTGACGGTAACAACACTGACGTTGGGAACGGTACCATAAGCGATGTTACTTTCCATTCACATTCAAACACCAACTTCACATTCCCTTTCGACGTTGATTACCAGTTTTCTTCCGATCCAAAATTTGCTATTCCTGCTTGACATGGTTCAAAAGTGTGGTCTTCTGGGCGGTACGGAGTCGGATCTGACTATTGACTACAAGATCACGGTTAGTTTTGTACATTCCTTCTTTTACCGACGACTTTTTCTCAACTTTTGCCTCCAGATTGATCTCAAGATCTTACTTGTTAACATATCGCCGTCCATAAGCAACTCATTTAGCCTTAGCGTGTCCGTTTGACTCTTCGGAGCTCGAAGTAAGTGGATTCCGTCACGAATATATACCCATCCGCTCATTGTCTTTGCAGAGCTTCGTTAATTCGCTGGGTTTGGGTAGTCTTCTTGGGTCACTCTAGTCCAAGTAGAGTGTTGCACATCTATCATGAAGGATCTTTGGACTTTAATCTACCTCCAATATGTACATTCATGGACACATCTCTAACCAGACTTTTGTAGCTTTATCTATCGTATTCGTAGCATAATAGAGGTTGCTTTCTACCTTTGCTTTGATTGAGGGTTATATATTTAATTAATCCAGCGCTACATCGTCATCGGTTTCTTTACCTGGACGTAATCAACAGACTTACTACTCTCATTTCGCAATGGCCGTTGCTCTCCAGAAAATAGCTCCTCCACCCGATTTAACGTATTCAGATCAAGAAGCACTTTTCCAGTACTTTTACCGACGCCTTGCAGCGTATAGAAATACAGCGGAACTTTACGCGTTAGCAGAAAACCAGCTATCTGCTCTGTCTGACGAGAAGAAGCAAAGAAGAAAGGAAGAATTCAGCAAAGATCTCAATGAATGGGCGCAAGAACTAGTCGATAAGGTAGTGTGCTTGAAGCTCAATCTATATCTTGGCACTGACGCATTAACAGGCTTACATGGTCTGTGGTCAGCCAGACGGAGGTGAGCTACTAGATCAGAAAAGATTCAAGGTTCTTGACCCTTGACCCTCTGTTTCAAGACGAATGTCCTGAACTAGATGAGTTCGCGGATACATCGATAGGCGATCTTCCTCATATCCCTCCCGAACGATTATCAACAGTACTCAACGCAGTACTTTTCCTAAGTATCACTACGACGAAACGGTATTCTGCTCGGACACGATCGTTCTTGTTCACCAATATGGATGCAGCGCCCGACGAGGAGTCGATCGTCAACACTTTGAAGCATCCTGACGAAGCCCTTCAGGAAGCACAACAGAAAGCCGAGGCAAGTACGAAAGATCATGCCTCCAAGGGTAAAACGTTGCGTATTGCGGGCATGGGCTTGGCTGCTATTGCGGGTGGCGTTTTGGTCGGCGTAACTGGAGGGCTAGCAGGTATTATTCTTTCTCCGTTCTCAATTATCATTCTCAGTCTGACCACTCTCATATAGCTCCATTAATAGGTGCCGGCATGACGTCCATTCTCGGTTTCCTTGGTGTCGGAGGTACTGCAGCGGGCTGTATAGCAAGTGGTTTAGCGGGAAGCTCTGCTAGTATGTGGAGCCCTGTTCGGAGTCTACGGTGCACAATCTACCGCTACTATGGTTCAGCGACATACCAGGGAAATCCAAGATCTGGCCATCGTACCGGTGTCATCAGATGGCAAGGGAGACGAAACACTTGGAGTACGTCTATGCATTAGTGGATGGCTGTCTTCAGAAGCAGATGTCACTGCTCCGTGGACTGTGTTCGGAGGAGACGATACGCTAGCGCTACAATGGGTAAGTACTGCTACGATCTTTGCAATTGACGTCCACTAAATCTTTTTACAGGAAGTCAAAGCACTGGAAGAGCTTTCAGATGCGCTGTACACATTGATCAAGACGCACGCTATGAAGTACGTGAGGGCCGAGATTATCAGACGAACGGTTTTTGCCAGCTTGATGGCATCTCTTGCACCGATAGCCTTGTTGAAAATTGGACAAATCATAGGTAACATCTCAATAGCAACGCCATCGCGTAGTACTTGCTCATAAACGCTCTCTACAGACAACCCTTGGATGAATACCAAGGCACTGGCACTCAAAGCTGGGGCTGTTCTAGGAGATCTACTATCTAAACGCGTATTCGGAAATCGTCCCGTTACATTAATTGGGTACTCGTTCGGTTCTCTGGTAATTCTCGAAGCCCTCAAGCGCGTCGCGTCTCTTCCCCCTTCCGAAACGTCACATCTTATTCAGGATGTATTCCTTTTTGGTACTCCCGCGTCGACCGATCCAACTGTTTGGTCTAGCGTGCGCCGTCTTGTCACTGGGCGTCTTGTCAACGGGTACGCTAGCAATGACTATGTTCTTGCGATCCTGTCTCGAGCATCCGATGTGAGCTGGAAAGTGGCGGGTCTGCATGCTGTGGATGTACAAGGAGTAGAGAACGTTCACTTTGAGGAGATTGATGGGCATACAAAGTGGAGAGAGAGGATTGGCCAGTGCTTGAGAGCAGTCGGGGCCCCTGGAATCAAAGAGGTGGATGTGCAGATGAGTGTAGTGGATGAAGATAAGATGACCGAAGAAGAAGCTGAAGAAGTTTTGGCGAAAGGGTTGTAGATTTGTGCATGATAGAACTGTTGGGAATCCGTATCGTTTGGGCTGACTCTTAGGCGCGGCGGAGCACATCATGTGAGCGCATGTGAGCTGCTGTCAAGACTGTCACTGGCATAAGCATTCCCAATTCGGCTTCACGCATCTTGGCCTTAAAAATTTACCCCAAGGGATAGACTGGAATGATTTAAGCTTGGTGTATCTCTTTTCACTGGTACCAGCAATGTCCACTCCCACTCCATCCACATCTTTCCTTGGAGGATTCGGCCTTGCACTTCCAGTTCACGCTTTAATGGTTCTCAATGGATCTGTATTCGGCATCTCTGGCTTAATTCATCGTGCAGTGCGTGGAAATAAAGAGGCTCTAGTCGCAACTACTGGACTTTTTCTCGGAGGCGCGATTATTGGATTTATCGAAGGACAAGGACCAGACTCTAGCTCTCTGTCATTGCAGGGATTGCTACTCTCTGGTTTCTTAGTTGGATTAGGAACAAAGGTATATCTCATCTCTTGTTTCTGAAGCAACAACTTGATCAACGTTTTTAGTTATCTAATGGTTGTACTTCCGGGTACATACGCGAAAAACGCGTCTTTATGGCTCGGATACGTTCTCATACTGTTTCTTAGGCACATGCTTTCCGGACTATCGCGTTTTTCACGAAGGTGCTCATACTCGGTTATCAAATAATTCAGATTCTAAAAAAACCACAAGTACAGATCTATTGCGGCTACCGCGACGTTCTTTAGTACAGCAGCGATCACGAACCGGATTCTACCTCCTCATACATTCATACCCGTCCATGCACCGGACTGGAACCTAGATTCGACAGACAGGACCTTGCTTGTTGCCCAAGCCATCCCACTTATAGTTTCTATGATATTATACGCTCATGTTCGTCAATCCATCTCAGATCCGTCTCATTCCTCATTCATTAACAGGCATCCACAACGACTCCGAGCACTAACCCAAACCAGTCTGAAGATTCCGAAGCAAACCGACCTCCCCGTAATTTATCGCGTCTCGCAGCTCTCCTGTCTACTACTGTCGAGTTTGCTCTGGCTTTACGACTGTCCAACCTTACTGACCCGAAGAAAGTGTCGGCCTTTCTCCTTCTTCCTTTCCACTCGGCTTTTGACCCTTCCTTGGCATTCCTCGCTCTCGGGGCCGTACCTACTGGTGCGATTCTCTATCACTTTGGTCGTGGGTCGGAAATCCCGGCTTTGGGAGGTAAATGGGCTATTCCGAAACCTGGAAAGGTGGATGCGAGGCTTTTGGTGGGTGCTGCGCTGTTTGGAGTTGGATGGGGAGGGTCTGGGTTCTGTCGTATGTTTGACATACTCGAGCGTATTCTTTTCCCCTCTCTCTAATGTTCTTTGCAGCTGGACCAGCCGTTATCAATTTCGGACGCGCATTAGCGACTGGTAGCGAGTTCACGCAGTGGTTCTTCTGGTTGTGTGCTTTTGTTGCAGGTGGACTTTGTGTCAGTTAGGGCAAAACGTCAAACGCCCGTTAAGTGGACTCTTTTTTAACTTTATACTTTATGTATGCTTTCAGAAGATTCGATTATGGTTTATAACGAGCTTTAGCACTTACGCTCCCTACAATGGGAGCTCATTGTTATTAATACTAGCTGAGATGGCTACAACTCTTTTCATGAAATAATGATACACATACAGGATACATACAGCGTCAGTCATTAAGATTCAACAGAAACCGACGAAGTACTAGGTACTGGAGGCTTCGAGGCCCTAGATCGTCCCCACTTCACAGCTACTCGCTCTCCATCGATCTCGAAACCATTAGCCCAAGCTTCAGCGGCACGCTCGCAAGTATCGCGCTCCTTGAAATTGATGAAAGCACATCTGGAGAAAAATCATACGCGATAAGTAAAAAGCTTCGCAATATGAAGCGAAAGATTATACCTCGACTTGGCGACATGTACCACTGATTTGAGTTCTGTAGGTTGCACTGTCGGCAGCGCTTTTAGGATCTGCGTGCGTATTGAGAGTTCGGTGGAATTTGGGGATAGCGAGGAAAGGAAGAGGGAGGTCTAAAAAAGAAAAGGTTAGACGATGGTTTAGGCTAGACGGTCTGATAGCGTACAATGGTCTGGTCTTCTGGAGGTTTGAGACCTTGGCTCTCGGCATGGGTTCCCAGAATTTTCCGAGCTACAGGATCATTGCGACCATGGTAGCGGTCTTGTATATTCTGATGTGAGAGTTCGTTATCCACAGGTTTCTCGTGTCGATAAGGACACTCTGTGCCACGGGTACATTCGCCTTTTACAAAGAATGAGCAAATCTTGGGACGATTACGCTTGTAGTATGGGTCGGTCCGAGCGAGCTGTTTGAGCATATCTTTGCCGGCTGACTGTGCTTTGCCAGTGTCGAGAGCGGATTTGTTTCCTTCGAGCTAAAATATGATGAGAGGACAATCTTCAAGTAAGCAAGCGTAGAGACGCACCTTTCCCTCCATATTCTGAGCGTAATACTCTCTGTTAATATCACTCGTCGGAGCATCGTTTACGAAACCCAATGCAGTATCTCGGACTTGGGTAGGTAGGCCGTATTCGAGATCAAGAAGGCAAGTTTGGCAGACGTTTTTTATCTTTGCGCATGTCTGGCAGACTACAGTCGTTTTGAAACGCATTCCCGAACCAGGATTCCAGCGAAAGACGGTAAATGGCCGAGCGCATGTACCACAGGATCGACCGAATTCTTGTTTGGACTGGGAATGAAAGTGAGCGATATTTTGCAAGATTTGAGAGGACTAACCATCCTGATGAAGGGATTATCTCCCAAACCTAAAGTGCGTTAGAAATTGGCATGGTGGAAGGAGGGGCTTGACGTACAGGTTTCGCATAAAATGGGGAATTCACTCTGTTCCCAACCAGCCTTGTTAATATCTGCTTTGGGAGGCATGATGGAAGTGAAGAACGACCGGTTACCTAATTTAGTTGGATTGACCGAGGCGATGACAAATATTATTTCCCTCTTCTTCTCAAACGTCCACCATGCAAACAGCGTCTAACAATCTCGCTAATGGCGGAGGGTCTTTGATGGTCGCCTGGCAGCTCAAGGATAAAAAAGTTTTGCTCGTTGGCGGCGGAGAAGTCGCCTATGGACGCGTCGAATCACTTCTCGGAACAGATGCTCATATCACCATCCTTTGCCCAGAAAAAGGCCTCCATCCTACTACCAAGCAGTACATCGAAAACTATCCAGAGCGCATCGCTTACTTTGACCGTCGCTTCACTGGTCCCGCAGAACTGCATAAGATGGATCTCGTTTTGACTGCTATAGACAATCCCAGCAGCAGTAAAGATATCGTCGAACACTGTCGCAAAGCCAAAATCCCAGTAAACGCTGCCGATATCCCAGAACTCTGCGACTTTTACTTTGGTGCTCAGATTCGTGATGGGCCTCTGCAGATCATGATCTCTTCCAATGGAAATGGCCCTCGCGTCTCCAGCTTGATGAAGCAGAAAATACTAGCTAGTCTCGAGGGCTACGAAGGTCTCGCCATGTCGAAAATTGGTCTACTTCGTGTGCGGTTGAAGGAGCGTGTGCCCGGAGTTGGAGGTTCTGTTGGCAGGAAACGGATGAAATGGATGACTCGCATGTGTAACCAATGGTCGCTGAAGGAATTTACGCTCCTCGACGACGCCATGATTCAAAAGTTGCTCGATGAAGGCTGGGAGAGGGATCGTGTTCCGACTTTTGAAGAGGTCAGCGGCAGGCCTTCCACGTCGGTCGAGACCGTCCACTCTGAGTCGACGTTGAAATCGTCCCTCTCTGGATCCAACCTTTTCGTTCCTATCGCAAACTTTGTCGCTGGTGCGGTATTCATGGCAGCAGTGTTTCTAGTTCGTCGAAGATGGTACGTCGCTTTCAAAGGTTCAGCCGTCAATTCTGTCGCTCAACATTCCCTTGGATAGAAGATTATTACAGAATTATAGTTGTACACTTATTACATGAAGGGAATCGTTACTGTACCGTACTGTACTTTTGGAGCATATGTACCATCAATCAAGCAAGGTTTCTATTCGCATTAACATGTCCAGTGCCATAGCAAGAATATAGAAGCTCTGTAGATTCAGAGTTGCCGGGTTCCGCAGAGACAATCTTGAACGACGTGCCAAAGAAATCGCGAACATCTCTTAGAAATTGGATCCTAAAGGAGAACATAAGCGCAAAGAAAAAAACGAATAGAAGAACACTGACGTTCGAGGAGTCGGTTCCGCCATTCGACAACGCCCGACATCTTCACTACCCAGTACCATGAACAGGAGCACTAGTGATTGGTGCTTCTGGTCAACACAGCCGCCCTTGCTTATTTCAGACAGCAAGGAGCGGGTCGCTTGAAGAGCAATGTCCTCCGGCGCAACACCAGGTTGAGATATTGCCTCGGAGCAGAACAAGGCGGAAGTAGTCGATTCGGCTAAAAGACTGAGAGCATATCCTGGAGACCTTGAATACAACAGATGAGATTCAGTTCGAAGGTTGCAGACTTGTAGGCTTACTTTCCGCTTTCGTCTCCCTTATAGACATCCGAGTATAGATATATATCCGGAATATATCGATTTAATATTGACCTTGCAGCCTCAATCATACGATTCGAAAACTGAGGGCTGACACGGACGGCATGGCTAGAGATATGGAGCTGTTAGATGAACACAAAGACGAACGACAAACAGACTCACGAAATCCCTCGTATTCGTTTGATCTTCCCCGGTTCCACAAAGTTCAAGGTTTTGACTTGCTTCACAATAGGACAAAGGAATTGAACTTCACCTCCACCTGCAGGAGGCGCTCCTCGTTTCTTAATCTATCACTTCATAAGTACCTCTGAACGCAAGAAATTGTAAATACCAAACGCACTTGAAGCTCTAAACCATCAGAAATACCGAAAAGCTGCAAGTGAGGCAGCGTTACCGTCCTTATCAGGTCTGCCTATCGCATAAGCGTCAAATAGCTGCTACACAAGCAGTCGGTTTACATACCGAAAGGTCATTGTCGTCGGTAGTTACTCCACGCAGTGTAAGCTGCAAAGGCCGTTTTGCAAACGGCGCTAGCATGATGATAGGCTCCAGGAAGTATCCGATTGATCTTGACAGAGGACAATCATGGACCAAAGGTCCACCTGCAATAATTCCGGGTTTAACCAAGATCGCAGTACCTGCCTTCGTTTATGAATATCCCAGAGTCTTTGAAAAAAAATCCAATGAATACGCGCACCTGTTACTGATATCTCAATAACCGTTCCATTAGTGACTTTTTCCAACAGTCTTAGCAAGCTAATTTCGAAATCTAGGGACGAAGATTCTCAGTTAAAACCGAGTTGGATTGCAAAGAAAAAGTGCTGGGACCTCGAAGACCAGGATTTTTGTCCTCGGAACGAATTTTGTCGATTTTGAGAGTCTTTCCGCTAAGAATAGAGAGAGCTAGACGATGTCTGAAGTATTGGTGGCCACTGTATTGGATGGCAGAGCCAACCATGGTGGATGGAAGAAGAAAATATTTTGAGCGCTTATATTTCGACGCTCCTTGATCTTCTTCGAAGTATTATTAAAATAATAAAATATTTCATACTTCGTGGCTTCGACGACCCAAGACCTCCGACCCCCAGTGCATCCCTGGGTTTGCTCTACTGATAGGTAAACACCTCAAAAGAGACACTAGCTTCTCTACTTCCCTCTTTTCTCACCAACGGTCAGTGTACGCTCAGCGCGCCTCAGACTCCGGTCTCCTTTCCGTTGGTGAAGCCCTAGCCAGTCAGGTACGCTCCGCGCGCTTGCAGGTCGCCTGCCCTTTTCTGACTCAGGTGCTCGGCTCTGCAGCCAATCATATTTTTGTCTCACTTTCTCTTGTTTCTCTTAGAGTACTTATTGTGTAGAGAGTTCGGGAGTCATCACCCTTTCTGACTCGTCGAACTCTCAGGTGTGTGTGCAGTACTTACAGTTCACTTATATTTCTGACTCGTCGAACTCTCAGTGTCGTTTTCGTATCTCGCGTGTACCCGCCCTCCCGTTCCCTCTCTGTCATGTCGTTGATTTACTCGTACTTTACGCGTCATGTACCCATTCCGTCGCTCGCAATCTAGTCTTCTTGCAGGGTGTAGCCGCTGTTTCAGGGCTGCACCCGTGTCCTCCTACATCTTCGCGTGAATCTCTCAAGACCAGCGACGAAAACGACGCCTTCGTTGATTAGTCAGTCCTTACAAGGCAATTTTCCATTGATTTTCCAAGGTATCGAAGGATATCGGTTTCTCAAAATCGTGTCCATCTAGATCTTTGATCTTGCGGAAAATTCTACGAGTTCTTCTGTAGATCACACCCATGGCTAGTACAGTACAGCCCATACTCTGAAAGAGAATATGCATCCGAGTTCCCGAAGTTTTGATGTGCAGATTAGCGCTCAGCAACATATACATAAAACAGCTTTTCATACACGATCTCCCTTGCTTTTCTCTCTAATCCCTCCTTGTTGTTATCTCCTACATATTAGTACTAGCACCAGCAGCACCTCACTTCATATTGCCAGTGGAAGTCCTAGACTAAGAGAGAGCACTGCTCTCATTGCCAAGCGTGATGAATGTGCATGCGCTTGGTGGTGACGAGGAGGACGACCACTCAGACCCAGACACTCAATCTAGTTGTCGGCGTATGTATCCAAACGGATCGACGAGTTTAGATCTCGAAGGACATTCGTCGGAGGCTGAAGTGAGTTCACGGATGCTACCATTGTTTCCTTTCCTTCCTTATATCGACTGGCTATGTACTATAGGTGGAATATTTATTATCTCCTTCTTCATGGCTTCATCGTGGAGAGTATCAAGAGCAGAGCCATCGACGTAGACATAGTCGCTCGGGGCATCGACGTTCCCGACGCTTCGTACATCCCGAGGGATCAAGCGATTCCGAGACCAATTCAGAGGTAAGTTTAACTTCGTTCAATGGATTCAACCGTTATCTGATATGTGTATGCTTAGTTTGACGACTGTCCTCCTTTATCGACTTCCCGGCCTAACCGAAGGCGCAACGTAATGTTTTCCTTGTCTCAAAGCAGAGCAGGGGATTCGGGCAGCTCTCCGGGCCACACCATCTCTGGTGGAACACTGAGCAGCGTTGGCGGGTCTCAGAAAATCATTAGAGATCATAGCAATAGTAATCACACTGCTGTGGCCAACTATGGTTTCATCAACATTACACTTCACATCCATGGCGTTGGAGACTCCAATTCCAAGACTTTTTTTTGTTCCGTGTATGTACTTTCATTTCATCGTCGACACTACCTTCTCCTTACATGTACCTTATCCAGCGGTTTATTTGGGCGCGGTGATTCCATGACTATGAGATGTACCTGATACATACTCGGGCTCTCGACGGCGCATGGCCTTGGCTCTCACCGCGAAACCTTTCAATTTTCTCGCTATCGAAATATATGTGTTTCCACGAATGTATATGTTAGTTTTCTAAGACAAATAGCAGACGCGTCTCTGCATTGTCGTTTTAATGCTGCCTAGGCGTATTGTCTCTCGACTTGAAGTAAGAGTACGAGTGTAACATATTTATATAATAAATATACGAGTTTTGACTGTGCTCCCATTACTTTTCCTTCCAGCTCACCCAGCTTGACACGAAGCACGCGTCTCACTTTGCTCACAAAAATAACGTCAATTCTGGCTTCCTTCTATTATTTCCATCTCGACCCTCCCAGCATGGAATCAGGATTTTCGACAACTGGTCTACTTCGTTGCGCTGTTTTATCATTTATGTTCGAATGCGAGGGCATCCTGAGAGGGCTCGCTCGAAGAAAGACTGCATACGACCTGGAGATTCTCGCCTTTGTCCTATTCCTATACCCTTTACCTGGATCAAATATCCCAGTACCTTGCCCTCGAACTGAACCTTAATTTTCTTTTCTTTTCTTTCAATTTCCATCTCCTTGTATTTCGCGAATTATGGATGAGTCCGCGTCTCAATTTGCTCGCAAAAACAACGTCAATTCTGGCTTCCTTTCAAAAACAGCAACTATTATCTCTGCATAGTGCCTGGCGATTCTCACCATTCCTCTTGTGCCATTCCGATATCCTTTGCCTGAATCTCAATACCAACAACTTTGACGAAACTCGGCTGTGAATGCCAGGGGACTAGTTTAGTTTGGAGACATAGGAGCTGATCAGTCGAAGCGTCCAAATAGGAATCAGCAGGGTGAAGATGTAAGTATTATGGACATCATTCCTAGAATTATCGCGGTCGCTTCTTCAGAAGCAAAACGAGATAGGGTGCGTGTTAGATCGCGAAATTCAGATTTTACATGAGTGCAGTTCTGCCTCTCAAGCCTCATGGCCTAGCAAAAATTACCAGCTGAGGTGCAAAAGAAAAGAAAGGAGCTGATCTGGTCAACGGAAGAGGAATATAGGGTTTCCACAATTCTAGTTCTATTGTGTTGGTTTCAATTTCTGCTATTAGGGTGACCGTTTGGATGTTGTAGCCTAAAGTCAGCGGTATACAGGCGGATTTCTCCCCCAATCCCAAGCAAATCGATTCATACAGATCGATTCATACAGTAGAGGGAAGATTTTGATTATAGTTGTATGATTACCTCCACGTCCATTCCATCGTTCTTAAACGGCTCCAAACTTCTCTGTAGTGTTTCAAAGACATCTCTGATTGCATATATGCGTAGCTTTTGCAAAGAAACGCAGACTTCGGCGCTGGAATGCCTGGAGTTATGATCAGTCTGCCTCCATCTCGAACGAACGAGCTTGAGCAGCAATTCCAAATAGTGGTACGATTGAATCCCTATGGTGAGATCCTTCAGTTGGGGGAGCAAACATTGCCCTTCGGGAACTATAATGTCATCCGAGTCATCCGATACAGAATCTTCACCATTTGAATCTTCATCCGTTGAGCCTGCCCCGTCACTGTTATCCTCTCCAGATGAGAAATTCGAGGCAGAATCTTCACCATCTGAATCTTGTTCCGTTAAGCTACTTCCATCACTGTTATGTTCGTCTCTACTCTCGTCTCTGTCCTCATCCTCATCCGCATCACTATCCGTCCGTTGGTTAGGGGCTAACCAAGGACTTTAAAACCAGATAGAGTTGACGTGAAGATGACTCCTTTACTTCCAGAGTTGTGACGGAGGGCATACAGAGGAGAATAGCGAAGCAGTTCAGCGGAAATGAATGGAACGGAGTGTATAGTAAGATGGGTCGACTGGCTTTGGCTGCGCTCGAGCATAGAGCACAACGATTCAACAAGAAAGGTTCGGGGCTCAATGACCGGCCACTTTGGTCCCAATAATTCAAGGCGAGTAAGTTCTGGAAAGGTCAGACTGTCGAAGATGGGTAGAAAATCGCTGTAAGAATTTCCAAATGCCATAATGAACTTTGCTGTATTGCAGCTAATGTTTGTTGGTGCCGTTACTACTCCTTCTTTCTCTTCCACAGGTCGCCGCACCACGAGCGCCTGAATGTTTGGACAGCAACGAATAAGCCGGAAGGTCTCTTCGGGAGACAGGTCCATCAAGTCGAGAGATGTGACCGTCAATCGAGGATACTCCAGATCTAGTGCTACACCATGCAATGTTAGAGATCGAAGATTTGGGCAATCCACAGGAAATGATAATATGGTGTAGGCTTCAAGCTTGAAAGACACTAATCCAGGGAGGCTCCGTCTGCTATCAATTAATGGCTGCAAAATCCTCTTGACTACCGACTTGTCGACAGACATAGCGACATGGCGCCAACGATTGGCATTTTCGACGGCAGTCAAAGAGGCAACAAGGGGAGGGGGTATTACAGAGGAATAGTAACCATCGAATTTGAAGTCAATGGGATGCGAACGGGAGCGCGCGAGAAAAATGTTGAAGAGAGAGGAAGCGGAGGGACTGTTCAATGACTCAATTTCAAAAGAGGACCACAACGCGGGCGTTGCAGCGACCAGCCTGTACCATCTGATGCAGACGCGACTAAGGGTGAAAGTCGGTAGTTGGTCATTCCTGTTGTAACATATACGGTTGGCGTCTATATCACCACAACAGAGGTACTGGAAGATTTCACCAAGCATTTCCTGAGGAAGCTTGTAGATAGGAGACATTATACAGCGGATGCCTGCCATATACGCCTCAAGAAGTTGCTTTTGGGCCTCCATTTCTCTGGACATATCCTGTAATCGACGAAGCTCCGTCTGACAGCGATCCAGGTCTGTCTGCGCATCATCCAATAGTTTGGAGTAGACCGCACGTTCCAACCCATCAGGAGAGTATCCGGAGCGCACATGACGTATCGTTTCGTCGTACTTGAGCTGATGCAAGTCCAGTTGGAAAGAATCGCCACACTTTGCGCACAAACGTGTCGAGGCGCGTTCTTTAGGCCAATCATGCTGAGCAATAGATCATGGATGAATAAATTTTATACGCAGTCAGTATGAATAAATGGAATGTTTAGATGGCGTTGTACTTGCCATTGAAGTGAGCCATAACTGTTGCGAGATCAGAGTCAAGAGTAGCTTTCCGGCGCTTACCAAATAGCTGCGCTCATCATCATGATCATCTGAGAGTAAGACTTAGTCCGATTCATTCTTCTTTCATAGCACCGATAACTATCGGACAGCAAGTCGAAATATCATTGCGCCCGGATTGATGTTCTCTGAGTTCCGAAAAGCGACTGGGTTGGTCAATGTCAAGCACAAGATCGCGCACAACTTTTTTTTATGATGTGACTATGACGTTAATTTTCACGGAAAATTCTATTCCTACTCAATTTCCTACTCTCCCGGCTTATTCTTACATCAAAACGTACTCCGTCGATGTGAACCTACTCAGTTTTTGTGAAAGTACTCTAAAATTTGTATTTCCACTGCAATATACCAATTTACTGAGTCTTCTATGTAATTAGGCTTGCAACCTATCTGCCGCTGTTATTGTCGCGACTCGCGACACTGAGGCTAGGATTTTCGGCATCGGCCGGGACTCGGTGTGGCGGAAATGGAGTGCCCATGGGCGCTTTTCGCGTGACTCTCCTTGCTACGAATCATATATTATACCTACAGCAATAATAATATTTACCATTACCGACACTCTCTTGTGGGACTCTCAAAACATGTATTCAGTGACTTGAAATAATGGGGCGGATTTCTTTGAAAAAAATTTGAATAATTGAATGATTTCCTCTTCCCCTGAGTCAGTGTGCCAGTGACTCGCGAGCTATAAAAGAGTTTAAAGAATTATTCAATGGACACACCTTCAGGAAATGCGCTCACATTGGGCTGGCACTCACTGGAACAATATCAGTTAGGGGTTGGTATGTATGGCGTGATGCGCGACGCGCCGACGCGCATTGTCACGGTCATATATGTCACCAGTGCTCATAATATCTTGGGGCGGGAGTGATCATTCCGGAGATTTCCTCCGAAAAAGGACTTCTAGCTGACTTTTAGAGTAGGAATGTATGGTAGAAATGTCTCCGGAGAGTAGGTAGACAGAGTAGGATGTATAGTAAATGGAGTACGCTCCATCAAAGTAACGGGCAGAATATTCCGTGAAATCTACCGTCATATGTGACTTTTCACGGAGAATTATATTCCTACTCAATTTCCTACTTCCCAGACTTACTCTCGCATCAAAACGTACTCCATACGCTGTGAACCTACTCAAATTTTGGGAACTTACTCTAAAACTTATATTTCTACTGGATACGTACACTAATTTGTTTAGTTTATAATCAATTTCCGCAAACTATCTTCCCAATATCTTCCACTAATATGAGGTTAGTATTTTCGGCATCAGCCAGCGGAAATGGAGCGCCCATGAGCGCTCCTGGATGGCTTTGCGTCTTCCAATCTTGCTTCCAATAAGATGACCTTGGACTCAATATCGATCAGGATCATAGTATTGTTTCGGGCTTCCTGCGCGACTCTAAGCGGCGACTCATGAACTAGAAAAGGGCTCGAAAGACTACTTATAATGGCCCATCTTCAGGAAATGCACTTGACAATCAATTGGCGATCATAATATTCACTGCAATATCAACCGGTAGGGGCAATCCGCGACGCGCCGACACACGCGCAGTGTTTAATACTTATTTTGGTGCCGGGAGTGACCGGATACCCCTCATTCCAGAGATTTCCTCCAACAAAGGCCATTTAGCTGACATTTAGAGTAGGAATATATTATAGAAATGTCTGCAGAGAGTAGGCAGACAGAGTAGGATGTACAGTAAATGGAGTACGCGCCATCAAAGTAACGGGCAGAATATTCCGTGAAATCTAACGTCATATTTTTCTCTGCGATTCATAAATGGTCTCCAACAGTGAGGAGCAAGCCTCTCCCTCTGGCACTGGCTCTTGCTCTGCATTCCCTAACCCATATCATGGATGACGAGCTAAACAATGCTCAGCGTGCAATGTCATACGTACTCAATGCATGTTGATTCCGTCTAATCCCTCTTCAATTCAAGTATAAGAAAACATTGAGCAAACTTACTTGTCTTACCATTCCAAAGGTCTCTAAAGGTTGTTCAACTTAATGACAAACAAAAGACAAGAATTCGTGTTTCCATGCCTAAGCATCTGCATAGCGGCTGAAAATGTGGATTCTCGTATTGAACTGTGAGGTCAACACAAAACGAATATATTCAAGGTACTTAGAAAGCGGAATAAAGAAGCCAGTATACTCTTGATTAGGATGCCAAGAAGTTGCCAGAATGCCTACTAGAGATACAGAACAAAGTTGAAAGAACTGATTTACTTTCGACAACTCGAAATTGAACATGAACAGATTCAAAGGCTTTCCCTGCTACTTCCCTAATATCTGCAGCCTGTTCTTTGGAAAAACAGCCATGGACCACAAATTCTCGCAGAATGGATACAGTTGGTGTAGCCTCCTTCATATTCATCTCCTTTTTCCTTTTAGCCAGATGAACGACTTTGTCCAACCAACCGCATTCGCGGAACGTTTCGATCGCCCTAAATGCAAGAGTTTTGATAGTCAAAGATTCAAGCTTCGGTGCGACCCGTATACTCCACTTGTGTTCGTTGTCAGTGAAGCAGTCTACAAGGTCGTCGAGGAGGGCGGTCCAAGGCGTGCTCTTTGTTGTGAAGGTCAAGTGTGTGATGGAAGGAATAGAAGCAATGAAGTTTAAGACAATCGGTGCGACCACGTCCTTGCCTAGTGTGAGCTTTTGGAGAGTGCATCCAGATCGAAGAAGGAGGGCTAAAAGTTCCTGCATCCGAGGTTGTATAATTTTCTCCCATTTTTTAAGTTGTTCATGATGGAAGTCATAGAAGAGCCTTATTCTGAGTTCGAGGCAAGTCAAGTTCGGAATGTAAAGGCCTGTCCACATGAGGGGATTAATGCTATTATCCCCCAAAATAAGCGTTGAAAGAGATGTAGAAACATATTCAAAGTTTTTTCCGAGTGATAATATGTCCCGATCGCTCTCCTCGAAGTAATGCAAGGAAAACTCTTGGAGCACCGGCATTCGCGACAGATACGGTGCTATGGATCGTCCCAGAATATTTTCGACATGAATGCTCGTCAATTGTGAAAAGTTGTACTGGACGAAAGTTGCCCAACTGAACCTCGGCCATGTCAAGCTCCGGTTTGTGGAGGGAAGAAGAGTTCAGCGTCTTTTACGCTTTCATGATCTTCCTCGACCAAACACGCTAGGTATCTGAGTTTGGGAAATGGATCTACAGTAGCGTAGTCAAAAAATCTCCTGTCAACATTGAGTCGCACATGCGCCCATCTGGATGAATGATCAAGGATAAGGTCGAAGAACTTGGATTCGGCGGATATAAACTTATCAATCCCGAGATTGATTCTGAGAGACGCATTTTATTCTTTCTCGAAGGGGATCGATGAGAGCAAGGGCTCTTTCGCCTGGATCTTCCCAAGGGTGGTGTATGGAGATGCCTATCGAAGACCAGAACGTAGGTTGTTTGTGGACCACAGCTCTCCATAGAGAGCAAACTCGCCCAAGTTTAAATGCAGATGACTGGATATCAGTGGGGCGATTTCCGCTGGACGTCATGGATACGCCGAAGTGGCACTGTGGCCATCCGGGACTTCGAAGATATAATGGTCAAAAATTTTGGACAAGATCTCGGGGGGAACGTTTCGAACAGGAGAAGAGATTGGCAGCTCGTATATTCCTGGATCTTTTCTTTCAGTGAAGGTATGTTTCACACTCGAATCGCTCGCATCCAATGCCGCCTCAGAGCTAGGCTGCTTCTGCTGTGAGCTAGTAAGATGATAGTGAGAATTTTGTCATGTGTAGGTCCACCATTCAAACCCACTTTGTATCCGCTGGAGATGTCGACATCGAAATTGATACGGAGGAAAGAAGAACTAACGAGTGACGTCACGCGTGCTAGTAGGCCAGAAATCAGCCATGGTCCAAAAAACGTCGATCTATAGTAAGTACCAGTAGATAATAATAATGTCGTAGATTCAGCGCTCTGGAGGCTGCGGCCTAAGGGATTGCTGACTATATGACTAGATACCTGATACCCCACCTCGTACATCGAGAAGAGATAGGACGACTCAATGTCACGTACAGTACTACTCTGGCCAGGAATTTTCGAGCTTGAGATGGAATTAGGGTCCTTGCCTTGGGACTGGTAGAGTTTCGAAACTGGCTGAGGAATTTCCGTGAGGCACCAACGCTCCCTAACAATTCTACAACTCTGAGCATTATATCTTCTCAATCTGAATTACCCCATGCTCCTAACATCGATCCTGTCGCCGGCCCAATGTCCGTCTGTGGCTGACTCGGCGGTTTTAGACATATAAACAAAGGCCAGGAGATAAGCGAGAAGAGAACAGTAAGTACTTGGATGAGACCATGCGAAGTACTTCATTTCGACTTTAAGCATTGGATCCATATAATGAATTTCGTGGATTTAACAGCATTTCCATTGAGTGCTAGACGATGGTAGACGATGAGAGGTGATTAAGCGCCCGCTTACTGTCCTTGTCTTCAGCTTGCACTTCCATCTCCTTGTATTTCGCGAATTATGGCTTCTTCAGAAGACACTCATGACTGGGAAGGTCGTTACTATCATATAGATCAAATACTCGATACCCCAGGCCCTCGTACAGATGAGGCCTTTTTGGCTGGTGACGGCGTACACGTCTAGCTTTTACCCACAAAACAACGCTAATTCTTCGCATCCAGGTCAAGAATTTCTTGAGAAAGGAAGCCAAAATTCTCGTAATTGGAGCTGGTGGGCTAGGCTGCGAAATTCTGGCCAATCTGGCTTTAACTGGCTTCAAGGATATTCACGTCATCGATATGGACACCATTGATATCAGTAACCTCAATCGCCAGTTTTTGTTCAGGTATGTGGCCTTTTTGGTTTCATCATCGATGAGCGCGTGCGCTGAGCTGGATTCAATAGACCCAAAGATGTTGGAAAATCCAAGGCTATAGTCGCAGCAGAATTCATCATGAACCGCGTCCCAGGTGTCAAGGTGTCTCCGTGAGTCAAAACACGTATTTTTCAAGCTATAGGGAATTTATAAAAGTATACCAGCTACTTCGGAAAGATCCAGGACAAGGACGACGCATACTATCTCCAGTTTAACCTGGTCATTTGTGGCTTGGACTCAGTCGAGGCGCGACGCTGGATGAACGCCACTCTAGTCAATCTGGTAGACCCCGAAAATCCAGAGAGCCTGAAGCCACTCATTGACGGAGGAACTGAAGGTGCGCGCTTTCTAATGAGCCTTTGTATTTAGCTAATTTCAGTCAACAGGATTCAAGGGTCAAGCTCGAGTCATCCTTCCGACTATCACATCTTGCTATGAATGCTCTCTTGACATGCTAAACAAACCTACTGCTTTCCCTATCTGCACGATTGCAAATACCCCACGACTTCCAGAGCATTGCATTGAATGGGCTTCGGTGCTAGAATGGCCTCGAGTTCATGGAGGTACGAAGACGTTCCTACGTTCCTTCTTCACTGTCTGACAAGCTCATAGACAAGAAAATGGACACTGATAATCCGGATGACATTAGTTGGCTCTACTCTGTCGCGGCAGCACGAGCCAAGGAGTTCAAAATCGAGGGTGTTACCTGGTCGTTGACTCAGGGTGTTGTTAAGAACATTATTCCGGCTATTGCTTCCACAAACGCTATCATTGCTGGTACGAAGCTACTTTTTTTTTGCTTGCGTTCATGATACTAATCTGTATGCAAAGCATCCTGTTGTAACGAGGCTTTCAAAATCGCGACGAGTTCTGCTGCTTACCTGAACAACTACTTTATGTTGATCGGTACAGAGGGTATATACTCTTACACGTTTGAGCACGAAAAGAGAGATGATTGTCCTGTGTGTGGAGGAGAGGCCTTGGAACTGTCCATAAGCCCCGATACTACACTAGAAGAACTGATCGAAATGTTGACCGAGAGGCAGGACATGTGAGTTACTTCTTTCTTTCGTGGATCCAACTTCTGATTGTGCACGTCTTTTAGTCAAATCAAGAACCCCTCGCTATCCACGTCTACCAAGCAATTATATCTACGAGCTCCACCACAACTGGAGGAAGCGACTCGTCCTAATTTGCAGAAGAAATTGCCAGAACTTCTTGGTCCTAGTGGAGGAGAGTTGAACGTCACTGCTGGCACTCTTCCGTTCAGCGCTACTGTCATTATTAAATTCACCACATGAACACTTTGGTGTTATGCTGGTCAAACATTTGTTGCTTGAGCATATGTATCAATACAAGTACCTAGATGCTAAACACACAGTTCATCTGTATATTATGAGAACTCTCCCAGTCTGCCCATCGTCAATCATCTCTAGCCACTCTTGGAGCAAAGGCCATCCTGCTTCGAACCTGACCGCCAGTTCATCCGTATGATGCTCCCCGTCCAGCAGATCCAACAGCTCCATGGGATACGAGAGCGGTACGGCGGTCGGTCCACTTTTTGCAGCCACGCCATTGTACGTTCTCGTCACTGGTGCTGAAGGACTCCTTTCTACTTGAGGTCGAGGACCAGGATTCAAGTTGAGGCGTGGAATGTTGGGAGAGTTGGGAGGAACGTTGTTCGCCGTCATGGGTATTATAAGTGACTGTCGTCTAGAACTCGACATTCCCACTGATTCAAATCGAGGATGCTGCGTAGGAGTAATGGCATTGTCCTGCAGGGTGCTAACTGTCGCTGTGTTAGCGGGAGCAGGCATCACCGTTGACGCAGAAGATGGCTCTGCAGGATAATGGATCCACGACGTCCGTGGGCTGGCTTGAACCGATCCAGGTGAACGCGCAAGGTTCTGGTCTCGGTTGCGTAGTTGCTCCAAGATTCTCTCAGCTGCACTTGGTCTGCGCTGCCGAGAGTAAGGAAAAGTAGCATCCGTGAACGAGGAAGGGTTCGTTCTACCACGCGGAGTAGGAGGTGCACTTGTGGCTTGATCAGGGCTAAGGGATGTTGCTGCTGCACCTGCAATATGGGATGTGCGTCCTCGAAGAAAATGCTGAGCCTGAGGCGGACTTTCTGGACTAAGATTGGGAAAGCCTAGCGGCGTGCCAGTAAAGGATTTTATCCGTTTGCGACCTGGTACAGTCGGTGGTTGTGAAATCCCATCACTAGTGGGTGATTGAACTAGGGAAGATCCCCGTAGGAAAATGGGATACCTATGCACCCTCCGAAGGAAACCTGCCTCCAAATAAGCTCAAAGTAAGATTTATGAAACTTGTACTGATTACCTTTGATTACTCCAAAACTAGTGAAACGTCGAACATCGATCCCTAGCTCTTGGACGTCGTACTCCTCCATCCATTCGAGCACTGTACGTCCCGGTTTCATTCTCGAATATAGGTGCAGTAGTGCTGGCCAGTCTGGAACTGGACATCCTGGTGAAGCACTAAGATTGAGAATTTCGTGCGCTCTGAGATTAGATTTACCTGGTTTGGTAGAGTAGGGCCACATTCCTCCTTTACATGAGCTTCATCCGCCAGCCACTGGATGCTCTTCCGGAGGGTGTACATATTGGAGTACTGGAAGATGTCGACGGTCATGATGACTTGATAATAACTTCGAGAAAAAACCATGAGCAAATACGCAAACGCGCCCACAGCCTCTTACAGTAGGTTTGAGATCGCTTCACGAGTGAGCTTTATATCGCAATCCGCTAAATGAGCAATTCTACTAACGTGGTTGACGCCTAGATAAAATGCGTGAGCCAAGTGCGCTATGCGAGAATGAAAAACAAAACCACCATCGATGTACCGACAAACCTTGAAACCATGAATTCAGGAAATACATTATGAGAGGGCACACACCTTGGCCATTGTCAAGTCCCAGTTATCTTCAATTCGCCTAACCAGGTTGATAAGCGCGATTGGAACCATCCAGTCCTGAATTGCAGGAGGGTTCGGATAGAAAGGAAATATCTTCAATTCGATTGAATTAAACTGGTCAATCGGAATCGAAGTTTCAGAGTAGGAGTTCAGGTCCTCATATAACTGCTCAATAATCGCATGAATTGCGAGATAGTTTCCAGGTGAAGAAAGAAATTCCGACTCTTCCTGATATGAATGATGAGGACAGAGACACGGTGACTCGAAAAGAACTTACCTCACATGAAGCAAGCACACGACTGATCTTTCGTACGATGGGCTCATAGCAGCTCAAATCGGCAGTTCGCTCAAAGACAAAGCACAGATTGAACCGGAAAAAGTTGCGTTGATACTTTCCTCTTAACTGAGAGGGGAACCCGATGATCCTATGCCTCTTTGTAGAGCAGATAACTAGTCTCCCGCAAAGGGCAGGACCAGGAATGACATATTTCGATATTTCCTCGAAATTGAACAGGGAAGTCGCATTGTTTGAAACTGAGCGTTTACCCTGAGGTGAGCTGAAACTGCGAGAGTTTGGCCTAAATTCTGTGGGAGATACTAGAGCAGATAGGCTTGAATTCCTCGAGCCATTCGCAAGCAGCGGAGGAAGAGAGGGCGACGGAGTGTTTTCTGAGGAGGGAGTCGGGGGAAGGGATGGAAAGGTAGAGTTTGGAATAGGTTGGGGAACAGCGATAAGTCCCTCTGGAACTTGGCAAATAATTCTGGGTCCGGCTGTGTTTGGATCGCAGGTATGCAGTCAATCCGCTAGCAGATTGACATAAAAACTCACTAACTACGTCAAAACCCGAGTAAAAGACCGACTGGATTCGCGGTAGAAAAGATCTAGAGTCACCATCGGAAGGCATTCCCCGACTCTCAAACGAATTGCAGAGAAAGGGCCTTGTCTGCTGCGTGTAGTAGTGGGGAAAGGTGGGGAACCAGCCGGTTCTATCGGCCCGGAGATTCGAGCGACTCTTCGTTCAGAACCGTCATGATTCCGACTTTTAACACGCTTCCTTTTCCAATTCTACAACTTTCTCTTTCTTCTGTCCTAAAATGTGGCCAATCTTTTCGATGGTCGGCTTATTCTCTACCAGAAGACGCGTTCGAATATAGGTTTTGTCTACGCGACCGTGTAGTGTGTCTGCGGCAGACACCAGAGAATATTCTTTATCAGACAGTACTGCCGGATCCTCAGCCAGATGCCACACAGAGAAAGCTACGTGAAGCTGAAACGCTGTTATGGCTCAAGGATTACTTCCAACTTGACATCGACCTCGCTTTACTATACGACGAATGGGGCTCTAGAGATAAAGTATTCTCGGGAATCAAAGACAGATTCAGCGGAATTAGGATGCTGAGGCAAGATCCTTGGGAGAACCTTATTTCGTGCGTTGTTCGCGTTTTGCCCATCTCCAAAGCTAATCTTGAGTCAGGTTCATATGCTCCTCAAACAACAATATCTCCCGAATCACCAAGATGGTACAGAACTTGTGCAAGGAATACTTCTCCTCCGCTTCTTTCTATCACTCTTCCGGATGGATCTGGTGTCGAACAAACATACTACCCTTTTCCTACTCCTTCGGCACTAGCGAAACCGGACGTCAGCGCACGTCTTCGCTCACTTGGGTTTGGTTATCGCGCTGACTTTATTCACCGGACTGCAAAGATGCTTGTGGAAACACACGGCGCTACGGCACATCCGCGAGAGCTTGAGCCTTCTGAACTATGGCTTCGAACGCTCCGTGATATGAGTACGGAAGATGCTAGAATCGGAGCTGCTCAAGTTTGTCGGCGTCGGTCGTAAAGTGGCGGACTGCGTGCTCCTTATGAGCCTTGACAAGGTATGGCTCTTTCTACATATGCAATGACACGATTGATGACCTTCGATTCGCCATTCAGACAGCTGTGGTCCCTGTAGACACACACGTCCATCAGATCGCAATCAAGCACTATGGAATGAAGGGCTCTGGCAAGGGAAAAACGAACATGACACCCAAACTTTACGAGGAACTCTCCGCCAAGTTTGTGCAGGTTTGGGGTCCTTACGCAGGCTGGGCACATTCAGTAAGTCTTAGCTTGTAATTATGAGTAAGACATTCAATCCAATTTCGCTCAGGTTCTATTCACCTCAGACTTGAAATCTTTTGCGCTACACGGGCTGCCAGAACTTTCTCCGCCTCAGGAAAGTCCGAAAAAGCGAAGCCGTGGCGGAGATTTAGGTATCTCGCTGCCAACTCCACCGTCCACACCCTTATCATCGGGGACCTTGGCTGCGACAGAGTTTCAGAGTTCGGCAGAGCGCGTTAAGAAACGAGCCCGAATACTAAGAGTCTAAGACTTTAGCCGAGCGCACGCGGTATATAGTTCGGTATGTCTTCAATGTTCTCCTTTACTTCACCGCTGGTCTCTTTTTTTCGGTGCATGCTAATAAGGCTCAAAGGCACTGGTAATTTAAGCTTTATTGTCCATAGAAAAATATACTTTGGCAGTACGTCTATGCGCCACTTTTTCTGTTAGAGTTCCAACGCAAAACTGATTTTACAGTAATTCCCTACGTCGCGGCAAGTAGGCCAATCCTTTACTCGGCAGGAACCATTGAAACGTTCCTATGATGCATTGTGCACCGTCGAAGATGCACGATCAAGCGCCTGCTTCTTTCAGGCAGCAGCAAGGCAGAGAACGCGATAGCAGCGGGGATTCATCATGCAACCGTCGCTGAACATATCTCGGTACGGCATTCACTAATACCCAATTTAGATGATTAGATGACCTCTCACCGCTTCGGTGAATTCAGGAGGTAAGCGGAATTCCGCTTTTGTGCCTTTGAAACGATCGTTCACGATCTTGCCAATTCTTGGTACCTCATTTGTCTCGGCTGCAAATCCTGCCGCTTGCTCATTTAAAAGGACGACCGATTTCAAAATTGGATTCAGTACTTCCTACCTCTTCCAACTGCAATAATGCGTGTTCAATCCGTCTTTTCCTTCATCGTTGTTTCCTTTGTCGCCGTTGCCAGTGCACTTCCGGTGGTCGAAATGGCAAGTTCTTTTGTCTAGCATTCGCATGGATTTTGGCTCATACTTCTTCTCTAGCGATCAGATGCTGTAGCCGCCCGAAGTGAAGTGTTCGAAATGGCTCGCGGTGTGGAGGTTGAGGTAGGTCTCGTACTTTTGTGTTAAAGGAATGTTGCTGATCTCCTGTTTCAGAGAGCTGTAGATTTCGCTGCTCGTGAACCTCAACCCGGCGTTACTTCACCTACTTGGAAGCGTGGTGTAAATGAGCCGACATGGAAGCGCGGAGTGACTGAGCCTACATGGAAGCGGGGGACTACCGAGCCTACGTGGTGAACATAGACCTACATCTTGTTCCTCTTGAGGATGCTGAGCGCTGAACGTCCGGCTCAGCTGGTTGTTTTTGGAGCTGTGGGCTCTTATTTTACTCTTTGGGGTCTGTTGTGGTTTGCTGTCGTTGTATCCCGTATACCTAATTGCTTGCTTGCTCGGGCTGCTGAGCCTGTTCACATTCGTTTATGTTGTAAATCCAATCCATCGCTTTTTTAATCGTTTGATCTGTCGATTCTGATGCGGCCGATTGACTTGTGGTCACAAGCGGGTCGATCTGTCTACACTCACTATCTGACTGGCATTCCATGTCGTGTCCGGATCCCATGAAATCGGACCCGAAGTTTTTTTTTGAATGGCTACAGGAAGTATGAAGAAAGTTGCGGATGTATGCTTGTATGCCAGTGTGAATACTCTTGAGGTGCGCCCTATGTTCATCGAAGAAATGGTAAAATAAATATACTATCCTATTTTATCCTAATGATTCGCATCGCACTAGAGAAGGAATGAAGGTCATGGGTCATTCCCCTTTCGCGGAGTTTGTGGCTGGACAGTGGCATACGAGTATGTATTCTTTTATTCGGAAGACTTGACACAGTTTGACTGGAATGGAGCATCATGCTGGTGCCATTTGAAGGTTTCACGAAAGTATCGTGGATTGAGCTCAAATTGCTTGACTGTGTAGCAATAGTACTCGCAGCAGATTTCGCTTCAAGAGAAGTTGGCAGCCTTCAGGATTGACATTCACACAGGCACTTGAAGAATCGAGTTTAGATACGGCATTAGTCAAGAACGCCTCAAAAAATTAGAATACATGCAGCGATACAAATACAATGAATGCTCAAGAACCAAGTTCAAGTGCTCAATTCAAGTGCTCAACACGATGATGCAACACTCTAAAAGAGGTTCCACCGGTCAGCATGATAGGAATTACAGTGTCTGCATGGATGCCTTGAGCCTGAAGCGAATCTTTAGCGCCATGATGGGAGAGGGCCTTAAAATATATCTTTCGGCACTGTGTAATTATTTTTTTTTTCGGACGCGACGCGACGCGTAAGCGCTCATTCCACGCTCCTTGCCGTAATATTTTGATAGTCCAATCTTGTTTCAAACTGTCATGCCGTCTCAGCTATCCTTCTTCCTGAACCTGTCCACCAGCCTTCTTGGACTACCTCGAGCCGGTAAAGGATTTCCAAAACTTTTGCTTCTATTTCCTCGTGGTCTGGCATCAAAAATCTTGCTCGGAACAGCCTGCATCTGCTTTAGCATCCAAATTTTCACCAAAGTGTACATTGAGCTCTATTCATTGTGGATCCATCGCCAAATTGACCTCCTGAACGATCTCTTGGACCACAGGGAGCTGATGTGCACCAAACTCGAGCGAAAGGTGGAAAAACTCTTAGCTGTGATAAAGGAAGTGGACCGGGATGCGGAACAGTGGCAGAAGAGTCGAAAGGACCTCGTGAACTTCGAGAGGTTCGCTCGCTTGACCGGGAACTTCCTTATTTTTTGGATGAAAAAGACGTCGACTTCGATCCTTCGCTGATATGGAACCAGCAAGATGAAGAGATCGCGAGAAGGCACTCTGCATTGGTCCGCTCTTGGGAGGAGATGGAGATAAAGCATGATTGGACTAGAAACGCTTCGAAGGAAGTGAATCGCGCTTATGATGTCGAGAAAGAGGAGAGGAAGCGTATCCTGGAAAAAGTCTCCTACCTGAGATCGACCAGGTTTTTGGTAGGTTTTAGTTGCTTTCCGCCTTTTCCAACCTGCTTTGCTTTTTTGAACATTCTATTTACGCTGACTTTCCTCATCTTCCTAGACATCCAAGTAACCGTGGCCTACCAGCTTCGATTTTTCATCAATTATTGAAACACACCCGATACACAATTTCAGACCGAAATCGAATTCAACGCTCTCTTGTCTTTACATCTCTATCATTCATCCGACTGCACCTTAGCAGATGACAACCCGACTCTTGATGGATATCCTGCCGATATACGTGCTTCTTTGTTCTCTTCCACCATATCTTGACTCCTCGAGATGAATTTGCTAAGAGGTAGGGTGAAAACTTGATGAATACATCGTTGCATTCCGACTGACTCGTCTTTGAATTGCTAATCAATTCAGTCGGACAGATTTTGGAACTACTACAGATGGACCAAGTTTAGCTTTTGGATGGTTCGAATCCTTTGAGAATACGGAGAGTGGGCGGGTGATATGTGAACGTATGAACAGGTGGACGTGTTTTGTGTAGAATGGTGGATCGTCTTCTTTATGCATTCGCTTTCAATGCGGGCTAACTTTCGACTTGCAGTTATACCGTATTACCTGGGAACAACTTTCCGAATTTCTATGCCTTAATCCCTGTAACAAATTCCAAGTGTTACTGATTCTGCCTATTGGAGATGCGGCTTTCTTGTCGGATTATTGTGTTCGAGGGAGGAAAGCACTAGAGAAGGAAAGAAAGAAAGAAGGAAACCGGCCAGGTGCAACCCATGCTACGTCGCGTCATACCCATGGGGTGCGTCCGATTCCGAGACTCAGGTCTGGAAGTAAGAAAGCGATGTCGTTATATAGTAAGCGGAGGCATAGGAATGATGTGACATCGAGAAACAGTGGGTTTCTCTTCAGTAGGTGCCACCTTCACCTCCATCCGAGTGGATAGGTAAGCAGTTTAGGGGGTCGTTAAATAGACCGTCGGTATGGCCTCTTAATTGAAGGATCCAGACG
This sequence comes from Gymnopus androsaceus JB14, assembly GCA_009733575.1. Classification (NCBI taxonomy): domain Eukaryota; kingdom Fungi; phylum Basidiomycota; class Agaricomycetes; order Agaricales; family Omphalotaceae; genus Gymnopus; species Gymnopus androsaceus. The sequence goes on from ML769387.1 coordinate 355,577, forward strand.
CAACGATACTATCGTACGTCGGCATAGTCCAAGCCGATTCCGCTCGCACAACGCAAATTTCTTCGCAGTAAGTCGTCTTTAAAGCAGTTCTTTCCTTCTCATCTGACTCTGACTTTGCGAAAAGTCTCGGATCTCCATTGCAATTGCGTGACATCCCATTTCACTAAATGGACCCGTATACAGGTCGAGATCTAGTTAGTTGACATTAATGGACAAGGGAATGCGCCAAGTTTCCGCACAGCTAGTATCTTTCGTGCAAGTCGCGTGAACCATTGCAGGTTCATGTTCATCCGTATAAAAATGGCAATCCTGACGAGTCGAGAGAGTCGCCTAAAGATGGTCAAAGCCTTTTATAATTTGAACAGCCCACCTGGAGTTCTGTCTCTCTTTGCACCCAGCTATAAACAGTAATAGCTGAAGATCCCAGGCTCGCGGCTCTCGGGTGGACCGTTCGACAACCTTCTAAGGAGGAAATTACGAAGAAGAGACTAAGAAGCTAGCCTAAACTAGGATATCCGCTCACATAGGACTCGTATGGAGAGCAGAGACTCGAAAGATTTGATCAAACCTCCAAATAGCTGGGCGCCTGAGCGATACACTGAGATCGTTCCTCGGACCATGAAGAGCGACACTGGGACATGACAAGAAATCATCGGGAATTGAATCGCTAGTCGAATATATATCACCGACGATTCTTCGGGATGAGCGATAGAATTCCATGGCCTCCGATGCAACCTGCGACATCGGACTTTTACTAACGCTTCAAATGGATACACAACGTCGGGGCGGAATCTCTTGGAGTTCCCGCTTCGGTTTCGCAGCAGCGCAACATTCTTAATTACATTACAAAGCCTCCCACCCAACTCCCACCAGGGCCGGGTTATAACGGACTATATTCAACGTAGCACGTTTCATCTCTATCCACTGGGTCCTGCTTCATATTATGCATGTTATCGCAGTCGTTTTCCTCCTCTTCAGTGTCCTATCCGGATTTCTTCAACTAGCTTGGAGCATCATGCGCTGGTATCTACTCAAGCGCAACTCTGGTATTAACGAGATCAAGGAAACAGGTGAACCCTCGGGACGAAAGCTGTTGAATGGGATCGCAGTAATATGTGGTGGGAGGTGTGCTCATCCCTTGGCGTACACAGTAATCGACTGCTCAGTGGACTTATTCCAGTATTGCTGGTTTACTCGCTGCACGAGTGTGTCACGAATTTTTTGAACGCGTTGTCATCATCGAGCCGGAAGGATGGCTTAATGGTGAAGATGGTATGCGCCGGTTCAGCTGGGAGCAAGAGCACAAACGGACGCGTGTCATGCAATACCAATCCTTACATGGTTTGTTCTACTACTTTCCAACTGCCACTCAAGATGTCAACTTGATATTGGGATAGGCTACCAAGCATTCTTCTATCATGGACTGGAGAAACTCTTTCCCGACCTTGAAGAGCAATGCAGGTATTCAGGAATCAGGTTAGCGACATAGTACACATGTTTCATTCCCTAAACAATCTCCTTTCGTAGAGTTTTTCGTGCAGACAGAAAGGTGAACTTCGCGGGAACCGCCATAACAGCTCCTACCAAATCGTATAAAGGGAATTTGCCAAAAACCATGCAATGCAGTCGGCAGGGGCTCGAGACGTTTCTGAGGTGAAACTATCTTTCTCTCTTTTAGAACTTCTTTATCAATATTGTTGTCAAAGCGTTTGGTGTTTGGTAGAGCACTAAATCTGTGAGTTTATAAAGCTATAGTGTCCAAGTAAATTTCTTAGCCATGTCTATATTCAGCACACTAACTAGGAATTTTAATTCCTCTGCCGACCGTGCACGCCGCCGTCAGCTTCGTTATTCCAAAGCTGAAAAGGCTCTCACCATGTCTTTCCAAACGCATATCCGTACTTCCTCTACCGCCGACTCTTCTGCTCCACTCCAAATCCAACTACGTCTCCTCCACCAAGCAGCTGAATTTCTCACTACACAAGCAGCAGAGGCGAGAGAGAGGTCCTCGGTCCTGTCCAACGACGTCCTGAAGGATCGTGCTAATGTCGATCCAGATAGGTACAGTCAGGCGTTGGTCGAGAGATGGAAGGAGGAGCGGAGACTGCAGAAGATCGAGGAAGAAGCCAGACGGCTAGAGACCGTTATTGCCAGCGTCACCAGTGCAGATTCATCACCTACGAAAATTCTAGATCCAACTATAGAAACTAGAGCTCAGAAAAACCTCATTAAATTCCTCCAAACTTCTAGGCATGTCCCTACACGTACGCGTATACGTTCACGGATGCGCAACTCTGCTCCCTCAATAGACCGCTCTCCACGTCGTATGACTATGGCTGACGTTTCACCCTTCCGTGCACGTCCGTGGAGTGTTACGGAGGCGTTTATGGACAGCGTCCAAGGGCATGCACGAGCCAAATCAGCTTCTGCGGCCGGTATTCTTGCTTCGCCAACGACAGCTGCCAGCTATAAACACCGCAGAAAGCCGACGCTTGCGTTGTGTAGCCCGTCGTTAGGGAGTGTTGCGGAGGATGGCTCCGTACTGAAGGAGAATATCGCAGACGATATAACTCCTTCTACGGCGATGACGTCTGTATTCAGCTATACGGAAAGTATAGAGGTGGAAACGCCCACTACGGAGCTTGATGGGCCGATAACTCCCCGTCCATCTAGCTCCTCGATACCATCTTCCGTCAACAAAGATGCTCTAAAGTCGACCAACGGTACTGCGACGATTTTCCATTACTCATACCCTCATTCCCCTCCCACGAAAGTTGAAGTAGAGGTGGAAATACCGGCCTATGCTCATGAACTCTTCGCCGGATTTGCTAGAGCTGGATTCGAAAGTAGTGTACAGGACGGGGCGTTGGATTTATCCTTGCCGCCTTCGGGTCCAGCCGCAGTGACAGCTCCGACTTCGGGTTTCTTTGCCGAAACATCATCTCAAGTACGGAAACGGGCTTCCTTACCGGCATCTCATTCTCCTTCTCCCACACGCCCTTCTACCTCCCTCCCTACTGCCCCAAACCTCAAGCCCAGGGCGTCGTTGGGTAGCTTACGCCTAAACTCTAACGGCAAGACACCTCGGGAGCGTAAATGGGGTTCTCTTCTTTCGATTCCAGAATCCTCATCTGGAAACCGAAATCGTTCACCGCGCGCGGGTCTTGTCTCACTCTCGGAGTCGTTGTCAACTCGAAGCTCACGCACGAGTCTAGTAATTACTCCTCCGTCGGAGAATGATGCAGCAGTGTCGACGCAAACGCTTTGCGCGTCGTCTTCGAATCCTAGTGCGGAAGAATCGAACATTGCAGGACAGGAAAACGATTCTGGATCGAAAGCGAGAAGGACGTTGAAACATAAACTGTCTTCGAGGCTGTCTTTGGTAATGTTTGGGTCGCCGACCAAGATGAAGCGGAAAGGAGATTGAATCTATGTATTTTATAAAGCTTTGTTCTTGGGTACGGGTTCGTTTTTTGTTTTTTTGTTTTGCATATGATATCATGGACACATCTATCAATCTTCATCTTCGTCTGGCATTTAACTATTCTGCATCCATGTTTTTTTCTTTGCATTCTATGTATCGCCGCTTTTTACTCTTTTTTTTTGTATTATACGTATCACTAAACTACCAGCGTTTTCTGACTCCTTACAGTATGTTTCCCAGTCGTTGCGCTATTTCTCGTCCTATGGCTTTCGTTGTTGCTTTACTATACATTGTTTTCTCGTTACTTACTATGTCTTCTTTCTTTCTTTCTTTATTAGTCTATGTTATCTCTTACACCTGTGTATAGTTACATTATCCGCTTTCCATCCCATTTGTTAGAACCGATGTAGAAATTTGGCGTTACTGAGGCGCCTGCGCTCTTCAAGACTGAATTTCGAAGTGGGCATCCGCTTCCTTCAAGGTTGAACAGTTCTCGGTCCCTTCCTCGTTTCAATCATCGATCGACCCCGCTCAATAAGTATCTATGTGTCTACTCGTCAAACACAAGATTCGTTTTGGGGACTGGTCAGTAAATCTGTACAGATTATACTTTTGGGCGCTACATCTGAAGAGAAATTGTCTTTTGCGTAACTGCTAGATTTCCCGAGGACAGTAGAGGAAGATGTAAGCATGACAAAGCTATTACATTCTTTAGATATAATCAAGTCGTTGGCTAGGCAGACTTTCTGGTCGAAAACTGACTATCATTACAGACCGAACCTCCAATAATCTCGACAGACGCGGTCAAACGGTATTCCCAAACGTACTCCAGACAATACCACTTCTACACCGTCATATAAACCTTTAAACGGCGGCGACATCAGATTTGGAGCTATTAGGTCGTTTGGCTTCGAAGATGACCGTGCCATGAGCATCCTTGATCGTGTTTTCTGCCAAATCCGCCGTATATTTACCTTTCGGACTCGTGAAAGGAACGACGCCTTTGAAAACATAGCGATCGTTGGCGAACGCAGGGAGATCATTGTAATTATTGGAATATTTGAACTTCCACGATCCATCGCTCGGCAATCCCAATGTCGGTGCGGCCTCTGTTATCATTTCCTCGAGAGCAGTGGCCCCTTGGGGTTTGGGGTAGATTTCCGTCTTTGCAATATTACCCTTTGGTTTGAGTCGATTGTAATACGCATCGATTTTGACCTGGACGGGCTCTTTCATCTTCATGGCGGGTCTTTCTACTGGAGCGACTGGCACTTCGTGGCTTGGAGCTGTGGGGCCACCAGCCTTCGCCATCAACTTGGGGTCGACTAAAAAAAAAAGATCAGACCAACTGAGAGATAGCCATATCAAAAGGTACTGGCGATGTGGATAAATTTCGACGTTCTTTGAATCCACGATGGTAGGTCTGAGACCCAAGTTGGTAGGTCTGAGACCCAAGTTATAGGCAGTGCATTTACCCCCACATATCTCCGGGCCCGTAAAATAAATTTTTGTGGTAGAGTCTGTGAGCGTGACGGTAGATGTGGCACTGTACTCGATCCTCCATTTTCGTCCAGATGGCAGTCCCAAATTCGAAGCAGCCTTCATTATCGCTTGCTCAATATACTTGGCAGACTCGGCCTTGTAACAGTAATCGCCAGTCTTTTTTTTCCCGAAGCACAGAAAGCCACGACTAGGTGTAATATACTCCTGAGCGTCGATCGTGACAACGGGGAGGTCATCGCTGGGAGTGGGAGTTTCTCGAGCATAAATCAGTTCATCGCGGACTCGCACATCCCGTTGGAGCTGCACAGATACCTGATCAATTTTCCAAATAGAATAATAGCGACTGAAACTCACAGGTTGAGGTGCCGCACATACGATAGAAACCAAACTGAGAATAGCAAGAGAGACGGTGGAAGGTGCGAGATGCATTTATCTACGAATTGGATGGGGTAATGGGCTGAGTAGAAGAGAGGACTGTTTCTTTGACCAGCAAAGATTGAGGAAGGGATCAACCAGCGATTGTATAATTGTAGAAGAGGACGCCCGCTGTTATACTGGATGACTTCCCGTAAGGTTTATTTGACGAAAAATGGTCAATTAAACATTTCACAGGCCCTAAGCGAGCTCGGAACAGCACCGGCAACATGTTTGAAGTCAAGATTTGAAATTCAGGACCTGTTCTAAACGATCGGTTTAGAAAGGCCTCGGGACCCCTCTGTAAACCGTTTTGCGTGCAATTACGCTCGGCTATCAGCTGCACCATGTGCTTTCCCTTTCCGTTTTGGGTGCCAGCTCTGGTTGCCTCAAGCTTTGTGTATGCCCTCTGCTTGAATCTAGACAGCAAAAATGCGCTATAGCTGAAGGAAATGACCATGTCTCTGAGTAAAGCAAGCCTGGAAGGAAAAAACGGCCTCATAAGTGTGCCGTGCCCATGCCGCGTTTCCTTTACTTCAATGCGTCGATGTAGCCGGTTTACGGTTTACGGGAATGGTAAGCCAAATAACTTGTCAAAAAACCAAATTTCGAATATTTCCACCAGTTCATCATTTTGGTTATTTGACAGTGCATCGGATCACTGATCACGATGAAAATCACTTTAGCCTGTTGCCGGATTAGCGTGATAACTTCTGTCTTTAAACGCCTCTCCTCTCTCCTGCTTTCCTGCTCCCGGCACCGATCCCGTTCCCCCGCCATTTATACTCAGTGGATGGACTTCCCGTAGCATATTTGTAGCAGTTACAAATGATTAAACAAGGTCATCAGCGTCACACTCACCCATCAGAGAGATTGGAAATTCAAACCAAGTTACAAAGTCATCCAATGACGAATCTGTAGGAGGGTCCGGACCCTCCTACAGATGCGTTTTGATGCTACAACGCTGTAAGCGACTTCCAATAAGACATCTAAACCCCCCTTCAAGGCGCCACATCTTTGATCTGAAGAAAACTGGCCTTTGTGTAACTGCTAGATTTTACGGGACGAGACGTTCGAGGAAAATAGAGGTAGACATGAGTACAGTAAAGATACTACATCGTTTAGTCATTGATTAGTTAGCTAGACCTTTTGGTACATGCATCGAAAGACAAACAATCGTTACACCAATCCAGAAAAGTAATCCACAACGAAAACTTCTTCCTTCGGATCAAGTTGAGCTTTTACAATTTTTAATAGTACTTAAATGCACACTACATTAAGCCCCTTCGTCCCATATCCTTCGCGCCCGTGAAAGTAGACCACTCCATCTAAGAATCTCGAGAGACGCGTCCGAACTGTACTCTGTGGACCAAACGCGCTGACCAGAATATCCCAAGCCCACCGACACTGTCATAGTCGCTCAACAGGAGCGATTTCAGCCCCGGAACTAGATCGTTTGACCTCGACGATGACCTTGCCTTGGTCATCCTTGATCCTGTTTGTTGCCAAATCTGCAGTATATTTGCCTTCCGGACCCGTGAAAGGAACGACGCCTTTAAAATCGGCGTTGTAAAACGCAGGCAGATCCTGAGAATTATCAGAATATTTGAACCTCCACATCCCACCACTGGGCAATCCCAGTTTCGGCCCAGCTTCTGTTAACAGTTTCTCGAGAGTAGTGGCCGCTGAAGGTTTGGGGCGTTCGACCATCTTCCCGGGATTACCTTTTTTCTGGGGTAGATTGTAATATGCACTGATTTTAATGGTGGGGCTAATATACTTCTCCTTCAACTCGTAACAGACTACGAAATCATCAGACCAGCTGAGAAATAGCCGTATCAAAAGGTACTGACGATTTGGATAAATTTCGATATTCTGTGGATTCCGAACGGCAGTAGGTAGCCCATTTCCAGTCAAATCATATGCAGTACATTTACCCTCACATATCTTTGGGCCCGAGAAGGAGATCGTGCGCGTAGAGTTTTTAAGCGTGACTGTAGACGTGGTGCTGTACTCGATCCTCCACTGTTGTTCAGACGGCAGTCCCAAATTCAAAGCAGCCTTCTTTATGATTTCCTCAAGTTTGGTGGCAGACTTCGCCTTGTAGCAGTCGCTGGGAGTCTTTTTATTCTTCCCGAAGCACAGGAGACTGTTAGTATTTCTGGTAGTATATTCCTGAGCATCGATCGTGACAATGGGAATGTCAGCGGGAGTTTCTCGAGCATGAATCAGTTCGTCGCGGATTGGCACAGTCCCGTTGGAGCTGCACAAATACCTGATCAGTTTTCCGAATGGAATAATATCGAATAAAAATTACACGTTGAGGTGCCCCATATACAACAGAAACCAAACCGAGAATAGCAAGAGAGGCGTTAAAGAATGTGAAACGCATGGAACTGCGGTTTTGAGTCGTAAATTGGGTAAAAGACTGATGTGGAAGGAAGATTAGATCGAAAGATGGCCATCATACACTTTGATATACTCTAGTAGAGATCTGATATCAGTGGTCAAAATATTGGCTTCGGGGTCCTCTAGAGCATAATTGCAAATTTGGAAGGAAGGAAGGAAGGAAGACATTACAGCAAGTCCAAGAGCTGAATACCAGAGATACCAAGGCATGGAAATTCAGAGTCGCTGTAAGCCAGATTGGCGGATGGTCATTATCCTCGCATAGAGCAACTCACGAGAACCGTTATCGGAGTATCACCACACCCAGAGGAAGCCTCTCGAATTAATAAGGTGAAAATTCGAGGAGCAGATTCGCAGATCCAGGAGCTTGATGCAGCTCTGGTTGCTGGCGAGTGATCATCTTTCTGCGGATAGTATCATGCTCATCATCTCTAGATTGTACCGGAATTACTCGTGCTGGAGCAAAGTGGCTATCCCAAGCGGAGTATAGTACCGCAGAAGCTTGCCCGGCTGGTAAAGTCTCGCTGCAGGACTCCCGGATCGCGTTGATTACATTACTCAAGTCTGATATGTACTGTAGCGCCCTCCACCATGAAGAAACTACCGATACCTGGTGATGTGGAAGTTGAGAGATTCAACTATATATTTCTAGAAGATCAACCAGACAAAGGACGACGCATGTTTTCCATGGTCAAACTAGAAGGCGATCAAGGTATGTTTTCAAACGTTCAGGGTTTGAATTTTTTGAAATGTTTCAGTGTTGCTCTTTGTGGGCCAGTCTAGCGATAAAGCGATAAAATATGGGCTAATATGGGTCTATAGGTGCTATTCGAGCGCTCGTATCTGAGCTTAGACCCTACAAAGATCCGATTCCGGAATGGATTTTCCAAAGCATTGATATTCTGGAGGAGTCTAAACCTGCCATAAAATACTCTCATGTTCGTGTTCGTGAGTAGTCCTTGTGCTCAGCGGTAGACCATTTTGCTAACCGTTCATCTCAAGCTGGGACTGCTTATATCCGGTATCATCGGATGGCGAATCTACCTTGCAATTTTGTAGCCATTGGCGACAGTGTTATGTCCAGTACGTCTCCTTGTCCGACGAGTGGCAATCATATTGACCTCTCTTCATCGTAAACCCAGTCAATCCCATATTCGGGTAAAATATTTATTCCCTACTCTACCCTTGTATTAACACTCCTCGTTAGCCAAGGATGCACCAAAGCCTTACTGGGAGCAGTTGCGCTTCACACTGTCCTTTCTACCAATTCAGGAGAAATACCTCCCAACTTCTCCGAGCTTTTCTTCCAGGAACATTTTGAAAAAACAGATGGTTTTTGGTGAGTTGCAGTAGCACGATGTTGACTGCGACACTGATTTAATTTCCAAGGCAAACTACTCGTTTAATTGGTAACAACTTGCAGCCTTCCTTTAGGCCTGATACTTACATTCTGCTGCGTAGATTATGGGCTGCCTTCTACTACGCCTCTGCCCGGAGAAGATTTCTCGTCAGGCCATTTACTACGCTGGTACATACGACAACTCCAGATCCTCGCTACTCAGGTTGAGTTCAAACTGACCGTTGTTTTCACATTACTGACTTCGATACAGGATGCGCAGGCAGCCCGTGCTTTCTGGGATGGTGCGGAGGGATTTGCGTCGCCGATAGATGTTCTCCACCCATGGCTCGTAATCAAAGTTCTTTGGAATGCAGTCGTATTGGGAGCTTAATTAAGTATATATAGCTATACCCAAGGTGTGGAACTACACTCAGACTCTAGTCTGCTGAGAACGAAGCCATGACTCTTGCATTCATTTTCTCCCGTGTCTGCGTGACCGCGCGATTTGAGTCATATGGAAAAAAAAACAACTGCATTTATTCCTGAGGTACAAATGGACTTCTTCTATATGCAGGTGCATCGATGATTGACGGAAGCGTCTTGGCCATCTCTGTCGTTCCAGCCGGGAACGGTAAATCATCCACTCCTTTGGGTAGAACTTTTTCGTACAATCCTTTCGCCTGATTGTGTTGGCCCACGGCGACGACCTTCTTCGCATCGCGAACCATTACCTGAGCATCATCGATACCAGGGACCGCTCCCCGCAGGTATATCAGGTTGAGCGCGGAATCTACTCGCACAACCGCCAAATTCTGTGTTGTTATACGCTCACCACCCATACGAGCAGCCATCTTTTTTCCAGGCCAAATCCTTCCAGGATCCTGAAAGCTTCGGTGAGTAAGACTGTCACAAGCGGCACTAGAGCGATACGCACTTGATGTGCACCAGTCGCACCCGCCGAACGATGTGAAACGGAGACACCATGACTAGCTCTCAGACCTTTAAAATTCCAACGCTTCATTCCTCCCTGGAAACCTTTGCCAAGACTGCAATAATTCTTAGCGAAATGGAAGAAAACCGATAGCACACTACGCACGATTTGGCAATAACATCAACATATTGTCCTGGCACGAAGTGTATCGCCGAGAAAGTGGTTCCTGTACTGGTATGAGCTAAAGCGAAAGTAGCGTGAAGATTACGCGCATACCAACTGGGACGTGAGCATCCGGAGTGACTGGAAACTCCTTCACAATACGCTTTGGGGTGACATTTGCTTTTCTGAAATGGCCTTGCATTTGCCTTGTTGTGGTTTTGTAGGGTTTGTCTGTAGCCCCTACTTGAACTGCATGGTATTCCGACTTGTCCTGACGAACGGTCACAACATTCGCTGTGACTTGGCAATTTTCCAGCTAGACTCGAATTATTCCCAAAGTCTTGCATTTTAAGAAATGAGACGATACCTGTAGGACCGTGACTGGGGTTCTAGCACCCTGATCATTCCATAACGCAGTCATTCCTCTTTTTCGTGCAATAAGACCCGTCCGTATTGAGTTGGGAGACCATTTGGTGAGCGGTAAAGTTTCAGTCGCGTCGGAGGTCGATGCGGCTACAGCAGAAGCCCCAGCACTGGAGGAGCTATGTAAACATTTCAGAAATGAATTCTGAGTTGGCTTTTGTTTTAATGTCCATAGCCTGAGCATCGGAGGGATGGAGGAAGAGAAGCAAGTAGGTTGGGTTAGGTTTAAGAACTGAATTCGAACGGGCCGAAAATTTTGCTTCTTCACCAAAACCTCTCAAAACCTAAACTTATTTCTACATCCAATGGAATGGAACTCTGGCCTGAAGATAACCAAGGCAGTGCGCAAGGCAAATCTAAGAAAAGCGGAAAGAGAAAAGGGAAAATCACGCTTTCTGGCACTCCCTACTTAGAGACTGGCCGGATTGAAGCTGTTACATTGGTTGAAAACGGCTCACATTTTGAGTGGACCTCACCTCTACGTGTTTCAAGAGGTATCTATCCTATATCTTCTATCAAAAACTTTTCTCACCTTGATCAGGCCCAAAACTTGTCCTGGGAGCCTCTGTCGAGCTATTTAAGCCAATCCGTCCGCCCAGACTCGATATCCCATCGACATCTATAGTACATCGCGCAGAACAAGGCGTATGTGGTCCCTAATTGCTTTCATTCACCATGCTCATATGTTGTACAGGCGAATTTCCTTCGTACATACTTTCCTGACATCGATATCACTGCAGAGCTGGTCAGGGAGGAGCTATCTACTGACGCATTAGTTTCTCGCGAATTGGAGCAATATGATCCCTTCTCTGGAAACATACTAGAGCTGCTATATCCTTCAGACGATACGCCCATGTTCATGGCATTTCCAGTGGGTGTGACTGGCTGTGATTTGAGTACGTCTGTTTCCGTTTCGAGAGAGTGACTACTAAGCCTAAATTTTAGACATCTTACCCTTGAAGAGGGTCGAGGACCAGGATTTGGCTTTAGAACCCTCTGTCGAGCCAGTCAAGTCCTTTCTTACACCCATACTGCAGCTAGTTTCTTCTCAATCCATAGCCAAAGGTCTAGACAACTTCCTTGCTGTCCGTACTTTTGGCTCTACAACACTTCTTCGCGCACGTTCATCCTCCGACGAGTCACAGTTGAACATCTCCGAGCTGGCTGTTATGGTGCGGGATGATGTCGGACAACGTCCACCTGTGGACATAAAATTCATCTCCCAACAACCGAATATGCTCCTCGTAAACGACGAAGGAGGTATTTATAAATGCAGTTTTGAGAACGGACAAAAGTTAGTCACATTCTAGGTGAAAACCTCAAACTGACATTCTCTCTGTAGGCGATCCGTCTACGCTGGAACCAAGAATCCCGACAGCGGCGATAAATTCTGGAAACTAGCCTCCATCGGGAGCAGCGAGGACGGATGTTTGCTTTCTTCCAGCAAAATCGTCCAAGAACTGGATTTTAGGGTCAGTATCCTCCCTTTCTCCATGTAACATAATCTCATGTTGAGCAGATCTCCGATCGCGCCCTCAATCTTCTAAATATCACTACCAGCGAAATGCTGACTTGTATCGAAGACTCGGAAAAGGATCATCTAGTTCGTCTTGCGTCCACTGAGCGAGTACTGTGGTTGGATCGCAGGGTTCCGGGAAAGCCACTATTAGGAATCAAACATCGACGGAACTATGACCGGACATTAGCTGTTCATACGCTATTGATCGGTGGACGTGAGTTTGCTTTGAACATTCATTTACATGTCCTAAATGCCCTTTCGTTAGACCACCATTCGCTGGTGACGAGTCGCAAGAACAGGCTTGTCACAGTATACGACGTAGCTCGTTCAACTGATCAGTTGCTGCACATGAACAATACGCCGTATTCCTTCTCATTCGATGCACCGGAGAGTCGATCTTCTAGCGAGGCTTTTATGAACACAGGAAACCAGATCAACATGTTTAGACTCTCTGAGCAAGGTCGCATGTCATGTATCAATCTTACACATAGTGATACGCCTGGTCCTGCTTGTATTGGATTGATGCAATCTCTACCTAATAAAACCCAGGAATTACGCGCAGATGTTGGTCCGCTTGAAGCTCGAGAACACAGTGAAACTAATCTAAGGCCAGCATACGAACGTGAGCATTTCGAAAATTATTGTTGGAATCATCCGGATGACTGACACCAGAGTTAGAAATTTTTCCGAGTGTCGAGGAGATTGATGCTCAGGAAGAAGAAGGCTCCGAAACCGTGTACGATTTGCTTGAACAGATACCCTCTTTCTGGCAGAAAGCGGATGCACCGATTGAACATATGCTAACGACGTATGCCCTCTCTCTTTTTTCCCCCTTGGTATCTATACTTAACGTGAGTTACTAGATATGATATTCTGTTTCGAGCAGGCGAAGAGCCGAGTCTTCCATCCCGCGCTGATTTCTTGACCGAAACGGTATTCAACTCTACAAGAGGATATCGAATGTTATCTCAAGACCGGCTACCCACCGAAACCTTGGTCAAAGGTGCACCGTGGCATTACAACATTGCTCCTATAATAGGCCACTTTGACGAGAGTACTGTTGGAGACATCCATACAGTTTCGGAGCGACTTCGTGACTTTGACCTCTCTCCCGAATCCGATGTCCTTGTACAAGCATCGAGGAGACAAAACAAGGCTCGTGAGCAGTTGGCTCTTGATCTTGCATTATCCAAAGATATCTTTTCGCCGAAATCGTTTTCGCAATCTTCGCAACCTCCAGCAGACGAAGGCTCGTCTTCCTCCGTTCACTTTCATTACTTGCAGCCAATGCCGAAGCGCGACTATTACTCGAAGGACGCACAAGAGCAGGAGGAAGAGGATAATATCAGCCTTCCGCTTGGAGTTGGGATGCTTTTGGATGAGTGGAATGTCGGGGCCGACCCAGAGAAATACGTTTTCAATGACGCGTACGGAATTGACGCAGAATCAAATCGGGAAGCTAGACCGCAGCGGAGGAGAATGTCTGCTCAATCTCAAGCGACTCCTCCTCCTCCCTCCAGTTTTCAACCGGAAACCCAATTACCTCCTTCGATCGTGGTTGTACCTGCAACTCAGCCTGCTTTACTTCCTCCTCGCGTTTTGGGCGTCGAGAGTCAAATGGCGCAGATTGTAGAGCCGCAATCTCAGGGTTTGATGACAAGTACGCAGGTGCTTCCAGGACCTTTCGGAGGTCGACCGACTGGTAAGAAGAAACCTGCGAAGAAACGATTGGGCGGGTTCTGAGTGTAGGTTTTCTGCCTTCGTTAGATAGTTATAGATTATGCCCGAGATGCAATAACAATCTTAATCGCGGTTTTTGTTGTACATTTGAAGGTGTTTGCGCAGATCGCCAACGCTCGTTGATTTAGGGCAGGGTTTGTGGCGAAACCTTCGTCATGGGCGGCTCTCTGTCACGTCTTGAATCAGAACCACAACTTATGGACTCCCCGAACTATGAGTGCACCATTAACTCCTCCACTCACTAGAGTTGACAAAGCCGGTCACTCTTTTTCATGCACCAGAAAAACTCTCGATGCGGCGTATCGCAATACTGGTTAGCAGAGGAATTAATTTCCTTGAAATGCCAAATGTTTGTGCTTCGACATCTACATATCCTTTAGTACATGTTAATTCTTACCGTACACAGGATAGCCACAAAACTTGCGCAAAACCATCTGCAAAGCGCCGTCTTCAAACTTGGAACATCTGAATTCTATCTGTACAAACACTATGGAATGGCTCTAATGTTCGTTCTCAATAGTATGTTCAGAAATTGAATTAGAGAGAAGCATTATTGCATACGAATCTGAATGCCTTGCATGCTCTTGCATGGTATGTCTCCTGAATTGTGAGCTCATCATGATTTTTCCTCTATTCAGCTTGCATTCAAACATGCTAGTTGTTCAAAAGACTCCAACTGCTTTCACCTAAGTATTGGTGACTTATAAATATTCAATAAAACATAATATTAAGGTAGGTGTCAGGTGCAAGCAGGTACATCATATTACACGATGTCCCTCTGCTTCTTGGCAGGCACACATTCCTTCCAAAACCTGGTACACATCCTTAGCGCCACTATAGTGGCAATCCCCGACAGGCCCAATGTCAGAGACAACGATTATACACAACGTTGGTTGAAGCGCATACCCGTGAAATATTGTGAATACAAATACGAAACGTTTGAGAGCAAGAAATAAACTGAAATTCAATTTACTGCACAATCATCTGTTGCCTGTATTTCATACTTTAATTGAACTCACACCGCTCTAGATGTTTAACTTTGAAAGTTGTTCGCGCCTTAAATCATGAGCTTCAGGTAAAATCCAACGAGGGACGGAGGATAGGGTCTCGATATAGATTTCTTGTAACGTAGTCATGATTCCGAAGGTCAAAGGCCACCGTCTAACGAGAAGGATGGGGGTAGATGAGAAAAAGCCGGAAGCAGAAATAGATGTTTCATGGATGAGGAAAAACGTGGCGAAACGTGGCGCCTGGGAACGACCTTCCTTATAGCATTGTTTTTGGCGACTTTTTAACTGATCGCTGCGCACAGGACCCTCCCTTCCCTTCGGTCAGAGTCGGGGATCACCTCAAAGGCCTACATATGCTTTTCTGGATTCATCAGTTATCTCTCTTTTGTTTTGCATTCTTTTGGCATACACTGTTAGCTGTTTCTCGGCACCAAACAAAGTTATTAGCGCTTCCTCAGTATCAAGCCATGAGGGAACCTTGGTTATCATAACATCAGCAAAAATGGTCTGGGCCTTGGATGACCTGAGGACACCTAAGGACTACCTAGCTCTCCTAGGACACCCAGGACACCCAGGTCACCTAGGTCTCCCAGGCTTTCATAAGTCCACCCCCTTATTCCTGGGCTTCTTGAAGGAGTCCTGATGGAACCTGAGGAAGCCTGCAAAGCCTGAGGCAACTTGAGGTAACCTAGGGATACTTCTGCTGAGTTATACAAGCCAAAAAATAATTCTCATACTTTATTATTCAGCTGTATCTTTTTGCTCAATTTCCACATTTATGTTACTGAAACCTTATTACCTCATTAAACTCATGGATATTTGACTTATTTCAAGGTGAACTTACTTTTTGAGACTCATTAATGTTTTACTAGCCTTAACTTATGACTCGGAACACCTCACTTAAGTATTTTTTAACTTTATCAAGTTAACTGTTACTTCATGATGAATCTGATTTGACCCCATCAACAGAATTTTAATTGTACGCAGTCTACAGGCGCCCACGCGGTTTGGCGCTTATTTTGGCGCTTATTTTACGCAATTATATGTGGATAAATTCCAATAATTGGGGTGTCTACTGTTCTTTTAATAATATTTATACACATTATCATTCAATGTACTAGTTTCAAACTAGTACATTGAATAGTCTGGGACAGCCTGAGACAGCCTGAGATTTATCTAGAACTAGGATTACAAGCTATTTAGCTTCAATAAGTTATTGAAGCTATTTAGCTTGTAATCCTAGTTCTAGATAAATCTCAGGCTGTCTCAGGCTGTCTCAGGCTGTCCCAGGCTTCCTCAGGCTTCTTCAGGCTGCTCCAGGTTCCCTCAGGTTGTACTCAGGTTGTATTCAGGTTGCACTCAGGTTGCACTCAGGTTGTGCTCAGGTTGTGCTCAGGCTGCAATGAGGCTCCCTCTGGTGATATCAGGATTTGGGCAAATTCCTAGGTAGCCTAAGTCACCCTCAAGTGATATCAGGATTTGGGCAAATTCCTAGGTTGCCTAAGTCACCCAGGTTGCCCAAGTTGCCAAGGTCATCTTGGTCTAACCTATAGGCTATCCCAGGCCCAGACCATTTTTGCTGATGAACAATCTCGGCATCAGCCTACTTGAATTGGTTCTGTCCCATTTCACAAAGTCCATATCCCTTTTCACAAATCCCTGAGTTACAACTTACTTGTCTTCAGAGTGTATCCTTGTGGGTGCAAGTTGATGTGGGCAATGTGCCTCTTTTCAAATAAATGCTGGCACTGACATGCCAGTGAAACTCTCCGCTACTGGACTATGGTTTTCCTACAGACTACTTAGAGCTGATATCCAACTTAATACTGTGAGCTCTCTTTGTTGGAATATCAAGGGTAAATATATTCTATTGAACTATACATGGAACACTTTCTTGTAGTCTCCACTTGTTTGTATCACCATCCCATGCACTCCACTGTTATCGTCTTGCAGACTCCACTCAGTCTCTCGCCGTATCCACTTGCTCTCTCGTAGTACCCACTTTACTGTATGGACAGTAGCCACACATATTCACGCAGTAGCCACCTGCCCAATATATCACTTGTACTTAGGACTGTATATAAGCTTAGGTACCATACCCTGTAATACCACCGTCGTCCCCCCCATCGATCTGTGTGATTGCTACTACTAAGTCCTGTGTGGACTTACTGCTGCTACTTCCTATTTAGGAACGTAACTCTAATAGGTTATGGGCCCGGCCAACCATTGACGCATCTATTTGTGGACATAACCCTTGTTGATGTCACAATCTAGGCCTACTGCACCAACAGCTCGCAGAACAGCATCAGGACAAGCCGCCGCCGCAGGATCCAGCAGTAAACCAGCGCCTCTACTATTACCATTACCAGCCACCGATCCGAAGGCACCTTGTGCTTTGAAATCTCATATAGCAGACAAAGACAAAACCCGCGACAGGTGGTGGAATCCAAGTGACCAGAAGTGGTTTGTTTGTGCTAAACAGCCTTGCCAAAACCGGTACGATACACCTCACAAGGATACTAAATATACTGCAGAATTACCGGATTACACCAATCTACCTGATATTGGTCAGGAACAATTTATCAAAGTTGCAGAAAACGAAAGACAGGAGAAAAGATGTAGCAAACGTCTAGCTGGCAAACAGAAAGCCGCAGCCTCATCTTCATCTAATCCCACTCCAGCACCTACTCCTTCACCAGCTCCAGTTTTGTTACCAAAACAAGAGCCACAGCAAACACCACCTCCACTTCCACCGAATCCATCCCCACAGCCATCTCCACAGCAAACTCCACAGCCGTTACCAAGTGATCTTCCACAAAGATCTCCACCCTCATCTCCATCAGATTCAGGATCTGAATCATCAGGGGCATTTGAATCAGATTCCGACGACGACGATATGTCTAAAGCACTAAAAGCCTTTGATAAGGTTACAACCTTAAAGTCGGACAGATCAAACTGGGATACGTGGAAAACTCGAGTGGAATTCACAGCCAGATCTATTGGCTACCAGCACTATTTCGAATGGAATCCACAAGTGACAACAGATCCAGACGCAACGCAGAATGATAGAGAAAAGGACAATGACCTTTTGAATGCTATCATTGGCAGGTTATTGGATGGAATATTCCGAAGGTATAGGAACTACAACAACATGAAACGGTTGTGGGAAAATTTACTTGCTGATTATGATTCCAAAAATGCTCTCACTGAATCATTTTTGCAAAGGCAACTTCACACTATGCAATGCACCGACCCATCCAAGGTTGATAAACATTTGGACGACATGATCAACATCCGGGACAACCTCACGACAAGAGGAATCAATATCAACAACGATATATTCATCAACACCATTATGTCCTCTGTCCCTGATACCTTCAAAGCCACCATAAACACATTGGCTGTTTTCTCTGTGAAAGCAGACAAGAAGCTCAGTCCTGCCGAGCTTATTTCCACCATTCGTGCTGAAATCAATGGTACACCAAATGCAACATGATCACAAGAAGGAATCGGCAAACTAAAAAAAAAGAAGAGATACCTTAATGATAGGTCCCGTTTTTTCCTCCCAGGCCTTGCTTTACTCAGAGACATGGTCATTTCCTTCAGCTATAGCACTTTTTGGCTGTCTAGATTCAAGCAGAGGGCATACACAAAAGCTTGAGCAACCAGAGCTGGCACCAAAACGGAAAGGGAGCACATGGTGCAGCTGATAGCTGAGCGTAATTGCATGCAAAACGTTTTACAGAGGGTCCCGAGGCCTTTCTAAACCAATCATTTAGAACAGGTCCTGAATTTCAAATCTTGACTCCAAATATGTTTCCGGTGCTGTTCCAAGCTCACTTAGGGCCTGTGAAATGTTTAATTGACCATTTTTCGTCAAATAAACCTTACGGGAAGTCATCCAGTAGCTTGGAGGAAGGTGTGGGTGAAGCGAAGGGATGGTGGGGAAAAAGAAAAGAGAGTTGAAAACACTGAACATCGTGCAGGGTGACTTAAATATGCCCACAGCATTAGGTGATGTTCATTGTGCTTGTGTCAACTACATATATTTCAGGAAGTGAACCTGGGTCCACAGAAATCAAATGGATTCAGTGCCATGGTGAAACATTCGCCAAGATGTCTGGCTGAGCCTAACCCTGGCCCAGGAGGCTTGATATTCTCGCCCTCAAGTACCTCTCTGAGTCAGGCTGGTCATTGAGTGAAGTTGCAGACATTAAATTAATTGGGCTGGTCTTAAATAGTGGACTCAAACTTGGAGACTCGGAACACCTGCTGCACTAAGTCCTCTCAGATTATTGCTCATTGGCACTGAACTTCAAAGAATTGGAAAACATTGCCATAGTGATAGGAGCTTTCAAGAAAATACCGGAGATGGTCAGAAAAGTGGAACATGGGCAGAGAACAAAAATGCATTGCAATCAAATTGTAATGCACCAGACATATTTTTCCCAGTTAGGATATATGGCATTGTCACTAAGATACAGGAAGGTGCTGGCCATCACAATGCAATATGAAGTCAAGATGGCAATACATTGCAATATGATCAAAATTTTTTTGAGGATGGGAATGGATAATATTCAATTGCAATTAAATTAGATGATTATTTGTATCGCCCTTTCATGCCATCCATCAGCATACTTTCCCCGATTTACTGATGTTATCAATGATTTATGCAATGCAGATCATCAATAAGTTTCAAATAAGTAGAGGGTTTTATTCAAAACATATGTATTGCATGAGTTTCAATAAGCTTTCAAAAGATTTTTGATAAGTCATCAAGTTTATACATGTTTGCATCCTGTGTGAAATATCCCAAACACCTCAGGCACTATGCAGCCCCTAATTGATCCCCAATCTTCTCAAACTGGGATTTTGCATCTGTGAGCTTTTCCATGGCCTCAGGATATTCATGTTGCATGCAGTGAATGTCTCCCAAACTTTGCAGGCACTGTGCAGCCCCTAGTTGATTCCCAATCTTCTCAAACTGGGATTTTGCATCTGTGAGCTTTTCCATGGCCTCAGGATATTCATGTTGCATGTAGTGAATATTCCCCAAACTTTGCAGGCATTGTGCAGCCCCTAGTTGATTCCCAATCTTCTCAAACTGGGATTTTGCATCTGTGAGCTTTTCCATGCCTCAGGATATTCATCTTGCATCCAGTAAGTAAGTCCCATTTCCTGATCACATTTTGCCAATGTCTCTGCTTCAGTTTGCCAACCTTCTTGGGCTTTGTGTGGAAGATATTTCCTGCCC